>CM044431.1:118354150-118376557 GCA_024363595.1 Xenopus borealis | reverse complement strand
GCTTGGTCCCAACTAAGCTGAAAATGCAAATTATGGAAAAATATTTTATCTGGAAACTCCCTGTCCAGAGCATTCTAGATAAAAGATCCTACAACCAAATAGTAAAATGATTGCTTCCTTTTTGCATTGATTTCCTGTAGATGCAGCTCTCACACAGCTGCATTCTCAGCAAACCTGACTGCTTTTCATCATGACTAAAACTAAAATCATTTTACAAGGTTTAATCAAGCAGTATTTTATTGTCCAAAGCCAAAAACTTCAATGTCAGCTAGTGAAGTGAGTGTACCGTTTCCAAGCAACATTACATTGTCACATGGGCCTGTCCCATGTAAAACTAGATCCTTGCATCAGCAGGCACATTAATGTTAATACATATTGGTTTGCTTTGCCAGTTTTCTGGATTTAATTTATTCAGATCCGCAAGGAACAACAAATGGCTGAATTCTAATTAATCGCTTAATAACAGGGTTCCTGCTAATATCTCTTCTGAATGTGTTGCATCAACTACGTTTATAACATATTATACTAAGCATGCATAGTTAATTCCTTTATTTGTTTTATTTATATATCTACAGCCATGTCTCAACACACACACATCTGCATCTTGGTATTATGCACTGAATTAATTAAGCTGTAACTTTGATTTCTTTTTATAGCCTAGAGCTCTGATAAGACTTCAACTTTTTTGGCACCCTTTTCAAATCACACATTCAAACAAGGAATACGATAATTTTAAAATAGCAAAAACATTTATTATTTTAAAACTATTGTGTCTGATTACTCTTATAGAGTCAATATTTCATTTTGTTTTGTTTGGTTATCTTTCAAATTGTCATAGTGAAAGATCCTTTTTCCAGAAGGCTCTAAAAAAATTTCAAAACTAGAAAAAGTTCCGTTTGTTTAATGTGTCCATCTTACCAGTTTGAAAAGTTGGAGTGGCTCATTTAATAACAGTGAAAATACATTTAAGGGAGGTCAAGAAGGGTCTGGGTCAGTGGGGCTCACAAGGGCCAATGGGTTTTCTCGCTGGCCTAGTCCAAACCTGTATAACAGTGTATTTCAACCAGTGCTGAGCATTTTGCTCAATGGGAAGGTGAAATTACATTCTGGTTAAGGTATCTTTAGCACTGCTAAATCCTAAAACTGTTCTTCATAGAAAAAATCCTTTTACCCAGGTGCTCAGGCCAGAAATTCTCCAAATCAGGTTGACTAAAAAACTCTTAATTTTCCATTAAAAAGGTATCTGCTGGTCTAGTGGGCCGGTGGGACGCCCACCACGCTCTCGGCATGGACGCCCACCACGCTGATCCTATACTCTTGGATGTTGGGTTCTCTATGGCATCTTCTGAGGTTATGCAAAATCACGCCAACTTAATGACGTCTCGGTGCCAAATTCAAAAGTATTTAAGTCAACTTTCAATTTGAATTCATTGCCGTTGTAGGTTCTTCTTGTAAGAGTTCCTGGGTGTGTTCCTGTTGATTGCTGTTTTGACCTCTGCCCACCTGACAAATCTGACTTCTGTGATCCTGACCCCTGCCTGGTAACTGACTATTCTGAAATCTGTTTTCCGACCCATGCCTGTCTTGACTCTTCTTGATTGATTTCCTGATTTTGTCCCTTGCCTGGCTGACTCCGATTGTATTCTGCCTGCACTGACCAGGCCTGGTTTTGACTACGTTTTCTGACTGCTCCTTAAACTGTGACCTTCTGCCCAAAAAGACTTTGCTAATGATCATGCCCCTCTGCTCGTCCAGAACCTTTAGCTTGGTTCCTTTCTTAAATAAGACCTGGCGGCATCTGATTAGCCAAGGGCTCCTCCCAAGGTCAAAGGTGGCTGTTTTAGGTGGAAGCAAGAGCCGAGACCAGGCAGCCTAGCATTGGTTCTGGATTTTGGGTGCCAATTCGTGACAGCTGGTAGTCGCTGCTGTCTGTCTCTACCACTGGTTGCCTCAAAATTGTCTTTTTGGAAGTAGCATTACTGTGAGCATAGAGTGTTGAAACTATTATATCATAATGAAAATCTGTGCTAATTATTTCATTTTTGTAGCAGTTGGCTAGAAAGAACATGAAGTGGAATGCTTAGGTTATATCACAATCTAGGTTATGTAAGCAGATGTAAGCAGCAGTCCTATCCTTCTTTATGGCTGAGAATATAGCTATCTTTGTATCAGGGCACTCTGTCACCATTGTTCTAAGGGTGAAATAACTGTCATGTGACATTAGAACAGAATTTATAAATCTTTTCAGCTACCCACTGGATGGGGGGGAAATATTTTTTGCATCAGGCCCTGTCACTTCAAGTTACTCCACTGACTAGTGAATGTAAAGTAGAAAGAAGCAGCAGATGTGGAAGGCAAGAGGTGTCTATGATGTCTGCTGAGAACGTTTCTTTTCTGCCACATGGACAAATTATATTGCAGATTTTCAAAAAAGTTCACAGAGACTGAAACCACAAATTTTCAGCAAAACTGTTTGATCATACATATTCATAACCAGAACTGGTTCATGCGTAGTGAACACCTGTAAATGGCAGGGGAGTTATTGGCATCTCTGTGCCTTCTGAAATATTTTACTGTACATGTTTCATAGACCTAAGGATTACTGAAGCTGACTAAACTGGTTGATGCCATCAACTAACTGACCAATTTCAACTGAAGTGAACACATAATCATGTCAAACAGAAACTATAAAGAGTATAACAAGCAAAAAAGGCTTGGGTCATTTTTGAACATCACAAGTAAAATATTAGATAATAAACACTGGGGATCAGAGAGGCTAAAATAAAAAGAACAAAAAACAGCCTCTGCCTTAAATTGTATTCTTATTTTATATTGCTGCCATATAACCATGTTATAAGTTGCAGCTTCTATTATTCAATGATATTTATTCAATGATCTGGTAAAACAGTAAAGATGTGATTCACTGGTCCCCAGCTGATACAGAAGCAATTAAGTTCTCTCTGTTGTAATGGACTTTGTCAGAGCATCATAGAGGACAGACTGTTCTTCTGCCAAAGTGCAGCGCAAATGATGTGGGAATAAATGTAGCTTCCCCATTAACAAGGTCATAACATTCCCTTTAGATAAAACAATCATATTTATATAGCAGCTCAGAGAACCCAACAGCAAATGCTTTGGCTCTTGGGAAAAACAGTCATGTATTGATTCAGTTAAGAAATTTATTTTACAATTGTTTACATTATTATCCTGACTTTTGAAGGGTGAATTTGTTATGGTTGCTTTTATCATTTGTATTTTCTTTACTGATCTATTTCATTTAAGACTCCAGTTAAATGAAAAAGCTTTCCTCCTTTAATATTGTGAAAAACACTTTCCATTGCCCCCTACAGTTGTAGACAAGCAAACTGTGCATTATTGGAGCATATCAAGCCCGCTGTTTTTATTCCTTTGCTTTAGCCTCATTCCCTTATCTGAATTCTATGACTATATACTGGCTACAGTCTGGCTCAGCATCTCTAGAATTGTAATGATTCAGGCCTCTAAATTGTGCACAGGAGCTCACCATCCTTGATTTTGTTAGGAGTGTCAGTGACAATGCACATGCTCAGTATCTGCTGGGAAGCTAACCTTTGGGGTAACTGCAAATCATCAAGCAAAAATTAAGGATTGCCTCTCATAAAAGCTGAAGCTCCAGTACTGATGCAAATTCCACTTGTTTCTCAGCTGCCATTTAATGAGAATCTGTATTAATTGTTAAATCATATTTATTTTCTATATACAGTACAGAGTTGTATATTTTGAGTCAGTCCCTAAACCCTGACAGCAGCACAGACAATGATTGTGAGGAGCTACTAGGGAGAATTTGGAGGCACAGAGCTTCACTCTTACAGGGCTCTGGTTGCGTTGGGCTTGTCCAGAATCCTGAAACACAATATGCAGAATTTCTATCCTGTTTCTTTGTTAAGTTTTAGTTTTGTTTAAACATCCTGGAGCAAGTGAGAAGGAGAAGAAGTAACCAGCACCGTAAGAAGGGTCTGTTAACATAAGGGGATTGGCAGGAGAGCAACCAGGAGATTTTTGAAGGGATTATCACAGTGCTCTTTGTGGAAGTATGTACAGCTGTCTGTGTGTTACTCGCACAAAAAAGAACTTGTACTCATGTAAAATATAGTCAAAATATATATAAAATATACTTATAGGATAAACTAACTTTGGTAAGTTATGTCAGTTCAAACTGGTGACCTTGGACAAGTCCCACAATATTGGAAGAGCATTCAGAAAAGCATTGTGTAGTGTAGTAGTAGTACTTCTGCCTCTGGTGGAAAGTGTGTGTTTTATAAGTGTACATGTTTTATAAGTATGTTTTCATTATACTTTTCCTCCCACCCATGGACTAAAAAAACAGGTAAAGAGCTCTGTATATCTAGTTCCCACCCCACTTTGTCCTACTGCTTCTCTGTGACAGAATAGGAGGGATTGATTACATGAGGGAAATTAACTGGATGGGGGTGAATGATGGTGGTGGTTATATATCAATCAACACTTGCCGTAGTGTTTTTTGGATGACAAAGTGTTGACTCCCACTGTGCCATTTACAATTTGGCATGTAAAACATTATTGTGCTAAAAGAAAACATATAACAGGAACTTACTGGGAATGATTCTCTTTGGGACCTGGTAATAAATAATAATAATAATACTGAATTCATTTCTAGTATTTTAGTGGGTGATCATTTAGGGACAATTGATCACAACACTGTGTGCTTTGAAATTATGTTACAGAGACAACTCTATAAGGGAGTAACTACAACACTAAATTTTAGACATGCAAATGTAGACAGTATAGGGCATCTCTGCAGTACATTAACTGGGAAAAGCTTTTCACACGGTTAAAAACAGAAGGAAAAAAATACTGCATAATAAATATATTTGCCTATATTCTACTTGAAAACAAAAGAAAGGCATTTCAAAGCAAAACCCTTAGGCTAATGCCACATAAAGCAGATCTCGGCCTGTGAATAAAATGCAGGCTGTGAATCTGCTCCTGTAACAAAAATTTGCCCTTTCCTTGCCTGCAGATGGATCTATTGTGCCGACCTGGCATGCAATGGATTTTGGCATAGAGATGCAAAGTTTGAGATCCTGTGCATGTGCCTGTGCATGGAGGGGCTGAAAATTATTTTTTTGTCTTTTTCAACCCAAAATAAATTCCTACTGCTCAACTCAGGCCAGGTACCATATATATATAAGGTAAAGTTTCACAAAAAAACAAAAAACAAACAAGAAACAAATGCAGTGTGCGGGGAAGATTTACTAAATTCACATGAATAATTCGAAGTTCGATCAAATTTTAATTGAATTCAAATCTTCGAATATGTCAATTAGGCAAATTTAAATATTCGAATAAAATTTTATTCAAATATTCGACTATTCGATGGTCGAATTACTTCCCCTTTAAATTTTTATTCGACCACCTACTTCGCCAGAACCAAGCTACTGAATTGTGAATCATTAGTTTTGATCGAATAATAAAAAATTTGATCGATCGATTCGAACGATTGATCGATCAATGACATTTTTTTCATTCAATCGTTCGAATTGTGGTAAAATCCTTCGAATTCGATAGTTTTCCCTTTCATTCATATTGTTGAATTTAGAATTTTTTTTTATTCGAAATTCGACCAATGATAAATCTGCCCCTAAGTCTCACTAAACAATTAGGGGGTAATTAGTACTACACCTGCACTGTTTAATGCAACAAATGAATAATGAAAATTTGTATTACTTCACAGCATAAGAATAAAACGCTTTTCAAGTTTGTATGGATCACCTGTGTATAATGCAATTTTAAAGATCCATTACACTTATTACGCATAGATTTAAAATAAACTGGATATTAACAATATTTTATTCTAAGAAATTCACACTCAGGCTACAAAAATTTGTCTTAAAGGAGTATTTTTAAATCTTAAGTTGTTTCAAAAGTTTTCCCCTTTCTCATATTCATAGTAAGCTCGGCAGGTATCAAATCATTATTTACATCAAATGGCACTATAAAATGAACATAGTGTCTAGCAGAAAGAGGCAATTGATAAAAACTAACATACACATTTTAATATTATGGCAGTTTTAAATGTCATCTTTGTCATGATGTCTGAAATATTGTTCATTTTCATTATACTCAATGTAGCACATAAAAGATATACTAAGGTTGAATTATGGAACTTACATTGTTGTAGCAGTAAATGTTTTATTCATCAGCTAGGATGAACAAGGATAAACTCTGTCAAGCCGATGCTCATTTACGCCTGCCTTTCTCTTGGGGTATACACCAATTTTCCTTTTAAAGGGCACCTAGACACATTCTTGACATTCTTCAATATCTTTAGCAAAAAAATATGTCAGGCAATGACAACACCGTTATTTAGTATAAGTTTAAAAAATCCTGATCAGTTATTTTTAGTTTTCTAAAAGCACGTTTTTTTTTTGCCTTTTGATGGTTGCTCTCAAGTAAACATTGTGTTAACCACCATAACCATTTAATATTTCTAAAACACTATTAACTGTTTTCTCTCTGCCTGTTTAGCAAGAGTCTTGAAACTTGTGGATCATTTTTAAAAATTGTCCACACCAATTCTGATTTATTGGGAGTTGACTATATTAGGGTCCTGATGCTGTTATTTTCTGCTCTTATTTGGACAAATAAGCTACTAGTTCAATCACAGGGTCAAAACCTTAATATTGGACTAAGTTTGGGAAGCTATATGGTCTCCTTAACAGGAATGGGTTAAAGTAAATGTTCCCCGGTGTTTCTCAAACACTGGCTCACCAGTGATTCTGCAAATCTTTGCTAACATGACCCTAGTTCCCTTTCGCTGTCAAAAGTAAATAAGGCTTTCTGACAAATCCTAAGCCACTGCTCTAACCTACAAAAAATTATTTACATTAAGATGTATCAAATCCTCTAAATGTTTTAAACACATTTTGTTAAACACACAATATATCTGTAAAAATAATATTGACACCTGTGAACTCGCTGAAGTCTATGAGCTGAGCCATGGTTTGGCTGCACATCTCCACTCAGCTAGAACTATGCAACAAATAAAGATTGTTTACTGTCAAACAAAAGCTTTGGGCCATTAATCTAGTTTAACACAAAATTGCCAGACAGCAACACTTTAGGGCAGTGCTGGTGAGCTACGGGCCGTATGTGAACCGCAACCCCCCCTTGTGTGGCCCCCACATGAAAGTCTGCCTGTTGTGTCTGCTGACCATGTATAAGATTTAAAAGGTGTCAGTACAGAGATTATCTGGCCCCTCTATTATTTACACCTCAAATTCGGTTTATAAAATCCTGCATTTTTGTAATCAAACACCTCTATTGTTCACACCCAAATTGCCCACCTGTTCACACATACAACATGCTGATGGGCACCAGCACTGTGTCACTCTATGTAATACATTTTATAGTGGTTCTGATAGGTTTCCCTGTCTCCTGCTCTGACCTGCCTTCCCCATGCTCCCTGTGTGTGCCATACTCTGCCTGTCCTATGATCCCTGTGTGTGCCATACTTTGCCAGTCCTAATCTTCCTTTGTGTGCCATAATCTGCCTGTCCCATGCTACCATGTGTGTGCCATGCTCTGACTGCCATATTCTTCTTGGGTGTGCCAAACTCTTCATGGGTGTGCCATACTCTGCCTTTCCTATGCTCCCTGTGTGTGTGCCATACTCTGCCTGTGTGTGCCACACTCTCCCTTCCCTATGCTGTGTGTGCCCTGCTCTGCCTGTGGAACATAAGCCCGGTAATTGTGCTGGTCATTTGTCTGCATTTGAAAATTGTTTAAGAGGAACCTAAGGCTAAGGTGTTTAATCATGTGCTGGGGGTGCTATGTTATCCACAGAGAGGATGAGGCATATGGATTTAAGGGTATGTCTTAATATGACTTAACTTTTTTCACGTGAGTGATAAATGTTATCCCGGGACATGGTCTTGTGGTAACATAGGTGGTTCAAAGTGGGCCTGGTTTAAAACAGGGAGTGGTTAACACTGACTTCCATTATCAGACCTCCACCATGTAGGCCAGAAAATCTTCTGCCCTTGGTACCACAGAAATTGGAAAGCACTGCCTTAGGGTAATGTCACTTTTAGTGCACTCCATCCAGCCCAATTTTCATTGCCATTTTCACCCACTTTAATTAAAATGCCATACCCATTGTGGCATTGTGTCTTCTGGCCATTTAAAATAAGTCTCACATCGAACGTTGCAATTTGGCCCAATTCATTTCACCTTGGTACAGGTCTAGCATGCCCCTCCTACCTATACTGAAGACTAATGAGAAAACCACAGAGCAAGACAATAATTACTTGTTTAGTAAAGAACCATGAAGAACCATGAAAAATCTGCAACTCATACATCATAAAAGGCATCCTATTTCACTAATAACTGGCTAACTGCTCTAGCTCTGACAGGAAAAACAATGTAGCCACTCAACTAAGTCTGTTTAAGCTAAAGAATGGCATATACATGTAACTCCACACTTCCCCAGCACTTCTGGTTATTTTTAATCCACTGAAATTGAAAGCATAACTATATTTTATATACAAAGCTGTGTTGTATACCTTCCCTAAAGAGCTTGCAATCTATAAAGCACCAACATTTTTACAGTGTCTTAAAGGGATCCTGTCATGTATCAGTTAATAGTGCTGTTCCAGAAGATTTCTGCATTGAAATCCATTTCTCAAAAGAGCAAACCGATTTTTTTATATTTAATTTGAAAGCTGACATGGGGCTAGACATATTGTCAATTTCCAGTTAATAGTGCTGCTCCAGTAGAATTATGCATTGATATAAATTTCTCAAAAGTGCAAACAGATGTTTTTGTATTTCATTTTGAAATCTGACATGGGGCTAGATATATTGTCAATTTCCTAGCTGCCCCAAGTCATGTGACTTGTGCTCTGATAAACTTCAATCACTCTTTACTGCTGTAGTGCAAGTTGGAGTGATATCACACCCTCTCTTTCCTCCACTCAGCAGCCTAATAAAAGAACAATGGAAGTTAATCAGATAACCGCTCCCAAACACAAGATAACAGCTGCCTGGTAGATCTAAGAACAACACTCAATAGTAAAACCCATGTCCCACTGTGTTCTATTCAGTTAAATTGAGAAGGAAAAACAACAGCCTGCCAGAAAGCAGTTACCTCCTAAAGTGCTGGCACAAGTCACATGACCAGGGGCAGCTGGGAAATTGACAAAATTGCTATCCCCATGTCAGATTTCAAAACTGAATATAAATAAATCTGTTTGCTCTTCTGAGAAATGGATTTCAGTGCAGAAGTCTACTGGAGCAGCACTATTGACTGATGCGTTTTTCAAAAAACATGTTTTCCCGTGACAGTTTCCCTTTAAAGCATTAGTAGGGTGTAAATAGTTATGCAGCCATATTAGTTTCCTTTTCAGTAACAAAAAGAAGAAAGAAGTAAAGAAAGATAACATAGACATACTGAGAATATGTGGGATTAAGTCGTGTGATTCATATTGCAACTATGGTTTAAATTTTCTTATTACATGAAGACAGGAGTTACAGTGAATCTACAGTTCCCAAAGCAAGTAATATACATTTCTATATTTCAATTAATATTGAAAATGTGGGAGAAGAGGCAAAGAAAAAGAGTACAACTCCATTCAGGATTTCTGTAAATTGTATTTTTATTATGCTTTATATACACAGCATCAACCTAATCTGCAGTACTTTTGAGATATTCTATGTCTTTCACATCAGTTCTTGCCTAAGTGGATTTTACAATATAAGAAATCAATTACACCACATACACTAGGGTCAGCCTTGTTGAAGACCCAGGGATGGATTTAGGCACTGAAACATGTGAATACACATTTTAGAGCTGAGCACAGTGGTTCCAGGTGCAGACACAGAAGACTGAAGATATAAGTGGAGGCTGAAAAAGCACAGGTCAACAAATAGCCCACTGCGGCATTAGCCTTAAGTAGAATGTGTGAATCTTTACTCTAGGAAAAGTGTTTAATGTTCCCAATTCCTAATTCAAAAATAAAGACAACGGAGACAGATTTACAATGATTAGGTCTGATTATGTTGCTTTCTAAGGGAAAATCATTGACCCTGGAGACCCTGGGGAAAATTTTATCAAGCAATTATTGCTTAAAGAATAAAGGTTATTGAAACTGGCCCATTAGCTTCACTGAAAATGCACAAACCCTGGTAAAACTCACACAAATTTCATCTGGCTTTTTCTGCACAAAACTCATGAAGAAATTCTTAGAATGTCATTATATTGTTGTTATGCCATTATCAGTATTGTCATTAGTGTTCAAATGGTTTAGCATAAGTCAGCAACCTGCTAAGAGAACCTTGGATTTACTGACTGGTCTAGGCTAGTGGTTCCCTTGCATCCATGAATACTGTGTATCATGCAGCCTAAATGGATGCATAAAAAATGCAGATGGACCTAGGCTTAGGGTTCAATATCATATGAAAAATCTGTTAAATACAAGTTGTTAGGCAAAACTGATTGTAAACTAAGTGCAGCCCTTTAATCTGAATTTTCTAGAAATGCTCTGTTGCCAATAGATACAAGAAAATGTGTTTTTTAAGCAGATTAACAGATCTCAGTTTTTTTTTAGAATACTTGGGACCTATGTTTTCCTAATAAAGGATACTTCTGTTATTTAGAGCAACATAAAATACAAGGCAGTTCGAATTATTAAAGAGAATAAGCCATAATTAAAACTAAAGTACTGTTGGTTTAAAAAGGAACCTATGTGGAAATAACAGTGCCATACATTCCGTAGCTATATGTGTTTATTTTTTGTAAATTAATATAAAACTGCAGCTTGTGGAAGAATGACACTTTTTAGACAAGTTTTTTTTTTTTTATGTTTCTTAAAAAGTAATCCCTTACATTAAGGATTTTTAAAAATTTTCAGCCTTGGCTTGGAATGCCATCCTAATTGAACAGAAACAGTAAGCTATCCTATGTTATCTGCACTTTTGAAATTGATGAAAGCTCATTGCATTAAATAAATAACTAATTAATAATAACACACACCTCTTCAAATTTAGTATTCAACACCATTTTTATTAAAACAAAATCAGTGCACTTAATTAACCTGACAAGTCAAACAATTAGTTGAATAGCCTCTGACTCTGTGCTGTAGCATTATAATAACCATACATGCAAATAAGACCTATTATTTGAGTTATTGGATTAAAATTTGTGGGTTTTTTTTTTTGTTCTTTGGTAGTACAGGTATGGAATCTGTTATCCGGAAACCCATTATCCAGAGAGACCCAAATTACGGGAAGGCTGTCTCCCATAGACTCCATGTTATGCAAATAACCTAGTTTTTAAAATAATTTCCTTTTCCTCTGTAATAATATAACAGTGGCTTGTATTTAATCAAAACTAAGATCAGTCCTTATTGGAAGTGAAACAGTTTTTTTTTTTTTAAAAGCATTCTGGATAACAGGTCCCATACCTGTATTTATAACTAAGCACTAAATCTCTCTAGCAATAACATATATATTATTCAGGTATTTTTCACAGTCTCTAAATTGCAGCAAAATTCAGGCAAGAAAAAATGTGACAACAAAACACTTGTGATGGGCGAATATATCCCGTTTTGCTTCGCCGGAAATTTTTTTTTACACGTGTCTCTTTTTTTGACGCCAGTGAATTTTTGGCAGGCTAATTTTCGCTTGTGTTTCGGGAATTTATTCGCCGGTGGTGAATCGCAGGAATTTGCAGCGAATTCGCACCTGGCCAATAAATTTGCCCATCACTACAAAAAAATTGAGCCCAATGAGTTTTGCACAAAAGAATTACCACAACAATTGGCCATTGATGTCAATATATTTTGAGCTGAAAAAGGTTGACACAAAAAAGCCTTTTGACTTCAAAGTACTGTATTTTGTGCAAAATAAAGTTGCAGTGAAAAAATGCCATTGAATCCAATGAGAAATTTCAACATGTATTGATAAAATAGGACAACCTCTGGATATGTTGTGGGGCCCTAAAATGAATTTGCTGTGGGGCCCAGAAACATCTAGTTACACCACTGGTAAGCACAACTTTCTTTTTTTTTTAACCAAAGTTTAAACAGGAGTAGTGGCCAGCTCCATGTTGTAACTCCCATCATCCCCAGTTATAGTCAGGTGATCCAAGTGGTTACCAATAAAAGGGGCAGCCAATTGCAAGTTTTAACCTTGAAAAGCAAAGCACCCCTGCCTAATGGCACCTTACATTGTCTGAATTCATATCTTTTAACAAGCACATTTACTCTTGGAACAAGAAAAGTGCAAAGTGCAGAAAATAGCAGTAAGAGTCCCATCAGGTAATGGTAATGTATAAAATATACGCTGTCCCTCTGCTCCCAGGCAGTGAATGAGTAAAGCACACTTTAAAGCAGCTGAAATCTCCCCCTGGTCAGCAGCAATAATACCAGGGTTTGGATGAAAAGCTGCAGGCTGCTGTAGAGGTGCAAGGTTATGCACTTTGGAAAAAATAATATAAATGCAATTTCTACACTAAATGGCAGTGTGTTGGGAGTTTCCTTAAGTGAGAAGGATCTTGGGGTTTTTATAGATAACAATTTGTCTAATTCTGGGCAGTGTCATTCTGTAGCTACTAAAGCAAATAAAGTTCTGTCTTGCATAAAAAAGGGCATAAACTCTTTATAGATCCCTAGTATGGCCTCATCTGGAGTATGCAGTGCAGTTTTGGACTCCAGTCCTTAGGAGGGATGTAAATGAGCTGGAGAGAGTGCAGAGACGTGCAACTAAACTGGTTGGAGGGATGGAAGACTTAAATTATGAGGGGGTTATTTTCAGACTAGAAGAAAAGGACTTTCATTTGAAGCAGGGTAGGTGGTTCTTCACAGTCAGGACGGTGAGGAATGCACTGCCGGGTGATGTTGTGATGGCTGATTCTGTTGATGCTTTTAAGAGGGGCTTGGATGATTTTTTGGACAGACATAATATCAAAGGCTATTTTGATACTAAACTCTACAGTTAGTATAGCTATGTGCATATATGGTTTGTGTGAAAGAGTGGAGATGTGTGTGTGTATGCTGGGTTTTAAATTTGGAGGGGTTGAACTTTTTTCAACCCAATTTAACTATGTAACTATGTAGAGGTAGAAGGGGCATCTCATCGCCAATTTGTTTTGTTTTCGTAGCCGAGAATGAGCAGAGTATAAAAGTGCTTTATTAGCAGTCTATGGGGTGTAATTGTACTACTTCCATTTGAAATGCCATTCCTTACTCCATCCAAAAACATCTTCCCTCAGTCTCTTCAAGAATAAAATGAAAGACCCTAAAGTCTGGGACCTCCTGTTCCCTGACCCTCCCCCCATGGGGTCTGCTTCCTCTATGGCTCCACCACGGTTTTATCCCTACAAAGAAGAAGAAATGAACTCCAAAAAGTAAAAAAAAATTTGATAAAGGCACTGCCATATTGTGTTCAATATTCTATATATCTGAAAAACAGGGAGGGTAACTTAGAGTCAAGGAGGAAGCATAAGGGGCAAAATGTAGACTATATCTATTCAAAAGCACTATATGTTATTCTTATATAAAAAATAATATATATTTGTTTGCTTTAAATGAATCTCTTGACAATTAAATATCAACTTACAAATCTCCTGTTTCCAAGCTCATATAATATTTCATTTCTCAATGAATAAAAATGTGTAAATGGAACCTTACAACATAAGAACATGACAAATAATGCCCTAACTAAGGTAAACCCTTATTGGTACTTTTCAGAAGTACCCCTTTTGAAGTTGTTCTACATTTCTCAAGTTGAACGTAAAACTGACTCACATGGAAATTATTCGACCTTCACTGGGGCCTTTATCCCTCCCTGTTTTTCAGATAGGAATATTGAACACAATATGGCAGTGGCTTTATATATATATATATAGAGAGAGAGAGAGAGAGAGAGAGAGAGAGAGAGGGAGAGAGATAGAGATAGAGAGCAGCGAGTAATGGTGCACACCGTTAAGCCAAATAATACCTGGGTGCCAGCAACAAGAGAAAGAATCCTACAGCAAAATATGAAAATAAGTAGTGTTTATTAGAACTCACACAGCAACCGCATGCTTGATGCGTTTCATGGACCAAACCAGAGGAAACGTGCGATTGATGTGTGCTTCATGATTTTAATGGAATATTAATACAAGACAGATTTTAGCCCTGGCTGGTGCTCCTTGTGTTCACAAATATACATTGGTCTTTACGCTACGAGGAGCGCTTTCATCACATTGCAGCCCGGCTCACTTGGGCAAGGAACAGTAAGTGCTCCCCTCTGCACTTGTCTTTAATCCTACCATGGTCCAAGAAACCAGAAGGGGTGTCACCAAGCAGCTCACAAGGGGCACAGACATAACAAAATTCACATTATTATTAAAAAAAGATGCATTTATATCCTGATATGGAATGTTTGTCCTAAGTACAATTTAGACTTCACTCTGTGCATTTTGCACTGAACTGTGCAATTCTAATCTGCAGGAAGAGATCACCACTTAATAAATGTGATTTTAAAGGACAGGGAAATGCTGTATTTTGTATACTAAACATAAACATGAACTTACTGCACCACAAGCCTAATCAAACAAATGATTTATGCTTTCAAAGTTGGGCACAGGGGACTGTCATCTTGTAACTTTGTTAAACATCTTTGCCAGGCACTGACCCTGCACATGCACAGTGTTGTCTGGGCTGCTTAGCGATCACCATAAATGATCAAAACAGCACAAGTCAAATAATATCTGCCAGAAGCCTAAACAGCAAGACTGATTAATAATCAGAATATACAGACTGCACTGGGTCCTGTGTTGTCATGTAATGTAATGTGGACTTTATAGTTTTTGTATTTCTCCAACTCTGCAGAACCATTGGCTGCAGCAAAATATCCTTCAAATAGAATTCCAGTTTATCTGTTTAAATCTGGCTCGTTGTCCCTGTAACTGGAGTTGGAAACAGTAAAGGGGATGCAAAGGCAAAAATAAAATCCAGTACAAATCTCTACAAAGTCGGTGACTGCTCTACAGGGACACAAAGCTGCTGGAGTTTTGCATGGCTGGGAAGTAAGGGGGGGCGGCTCCCCCTGCTGCCTGTATTAAACCTGCAGATTGTTTTAACTTTTTTCTATATACAGGTTCTTGCTTGCACAAATTTTACTAGACCCCATCCCCAACATGCAAATCCACCATGATCTTATGCTATGTAAACCACAGCCAACCCTAACCTGCACTACCTTAAACTGCACCCAACCTTATCCCACAAAATGCTGCAGACACATCTTCTCACTCTGTGTGCTACTTCTGTGCCCTAAAAGAAGAACTTGTAGTAGCTTGTATTGTGCAGTATTGCTTTACTAATACATGTATATGGTTTCTGAACTAGAATCTGTCATGCTTTAATGCTTTATAATAAGATGGAGAAGGTTGTAGTCCTCCAAAATTTCAGTGAAATAACACTGAAATTTACCTTAAATTGTAAATCCTTCTTCTGTCTCGAAAGGCAGGAAATAAGTATTGGTATTATACATGTAGAGAATCTGGGTGTGGCAGAGATTTTTTAATACCTATATGTCTTTAACATATAGCCTATAGTGAAGAGGCATATGAAGGACATAATCATTTCTCTGTTAAAAAAAGAAACCCTAAGCACCACCAACCTAGATGAGACTAGAGGAAGGTTTCTGTTACAAGGAAGGCAAATTGACTGTACAGGAATATTCATTCACTCATGTTGTATGTAAGATCCCACAATTATTAACAGTTTATAACTGGTCTGAGATGTAGTACTTTATGTGTGTTTGGGAAAAAGCATCATAGTGATAGGTAATCTGACACCATATAGCTCTGTGGTATATCTGAAATAACTTTATGCAGGCATAAGAAAAAGTGTGGTATAATGTAATACATATGTAGTGGAAACATCCTTAATAAATAAAATGACAAATAAAATAAGGGCTTTGTATAATATGAAAAGCAGCTAAATGGTTGTTTGCAAAGCTTAACATTAAGCATTGACATTTTTTACTGATAAAAATACATTGTAAATAATTAAAGAGGCCAGGTAACAAAGGGACATACTGTGGGTAATGTTATAACTGTAGTGAGATTTACACCTTGTGGGCATGGTGGGGGAGCTGATGAGAAACGAATGGAGCAGCTGTTTGTGACAGATTCTATAAGGAAGAATCTCATTGTACAGCGATCGATAGGAAGGATATTGCTGTAATCAAGGCATGAAATGATGGGAGAATATATATCTTTTGAGGAAGATTGGGTTAGGCATGATCTACTTCTGGCACTGATGTAGAGATGAAGCTCAAATTGCTGGGTCATTTTACTTAAGGTTGTATAGCTAGACTGTAAAATTATGTGTAATATGTTGGTCTTATATTTTAAAAAAAGGGTAACTATATTACAAATAATAATAAATGCAAATTATTATTTTTTTTCACCAGGGAAAAGGGTTAGTGACATAACTGCCAGAATTTAAAAAAATATTGTAAGGATAATTTGACACTGGGCCAATGATCACTGCAAGAATTGAGAGGTATACTTGTTATATGCTTACTGCAAATGCAAAAAAGAAAACATGGAGTTATAGTAACACAGTGAGTTGGGTTGAAAAAAGACACACGCCCATCAAGTTCAACCTTTGAACTCTATTTTAACCTGCCTAACTGCTAGTTGAGTCAGAAGTAAACAAATCAAGTGAAATTCTCACTGGTAGTGATGGGCAAATCTGCTGTGTTTTGCTTCGCCGAATTTTGTCGCGAATTTCTAGAGAAATTTGCAAAATGGTGAAAAATCTGTGTTTTGGATGCGGGCGGGCGTCCGTTTTTGGCCAGGCAAAATTTACTACTATTTACTATTATTACTTGAGTTTCATAAATGTATTTGCCTGCGGCGAATCGCGGGAATTCGCTGAGAATTTGCCCCAGGCGAATAAATTCGTCCATCACTACTCTCTGGAAAATGATTTAGCTTTTTAGAAGATAGCTATAAAATACTGGGGAAAATGTTACCAAGCTTAAGACTAGAACCCTAATGCTAGAGTACAGCTCACAGATTTTTTTTTTTTACCTTTAATTATGTATTGAATTATACTTTATAATCCAGCAACACTTGGGTTAAGTGTGGCAGAGCAGCAGTAAAATCTGTTATGTCTAGAAAGTAGTATTAAAAGTCATGTAAAATCAATCTGTATTTTTAATATTATCTTGTAGTCCTTATCCATGAATTAACACACGAGTTATTGCATTTGTAGAAAGAATCTGTTCCAAAGAGCTAACCTTGGAAATTTACACCATTATTTTAGACCACCTCAGACCTGGCATAATTACATTACAGTCAATAGGGCAAATTCAGGTTGAGAAGAATATCTGGCACGGCCGTGTAAAAAACGACAGTGCTCAAGGGTATGTTTTACATGGCTTTTTCTCAAACGCATTTTTTTACACCAAAATTTTCCATTGGCTGCACATAAGCATAAATTTAAAATGTGCGTCATTTTAAACGCACTGTTCTGCTGCTTGGTATATTTCAATGCTGATTTCTTATACAGATCTATATTATGGCCATTGTATGCAGCCATTGCAAAGGTGCCTTATTCCTTATGTTGGACACATGCACAGATTTCTTGATGTAGTTCAATTTATCTTTCACCTGCAAATGTGTGACTTGCAATGTGTCACGTGAAAAATGGCACCTGAGGAGCTCTCCTGCCAATGTCAATATATACACTCACTCATCTGGGTGTGTTAAAGTCTCTTGCATATTTTCTTCACTGCAGCTTTCCCATTGTGTAAATTCATATGTGTATAACTAGCCATGAAAAACCTCTGACACTGTTTATATCCCCTTAAGAAAGTACTAAAAAACCACTTTATTATAAATAGAGAGTATGTTATATTACATGAAAAGTGGGGCTTGTACATAAAAGTGGTTCTGAACAAATCATTTTTACAAGTGACTATTGCCAAGACTGTATGTTTAAAATATTTATGATTTAACGGTATTATTGGCCCCATGGTTAAAGGCACAACAGGCCAGTACATAACACACAGAACATACCCTTACTCTAGTCATGTGCATTGGTGTTCTTACAAAGAACAACACATTTCTTTACATCACAGTGGCTCCAGTGTCCATTATAAATCAGGCCATTTTTATTAATGCCAAAAAAGAATATAGTTTCACTCATTTATAAACTTATTTAGTTCTGTGTTTAAGTTGTAACATTTTATCCTTAAACAAGCAGAAAAAATGGAAATTGGCAAAGACAACAAAACAAATGTTTTGGCACCTGTAGTTATGTTCCTCAAGCTACTTAAACGTGGGAAATGATGCAAACCATGTGCACACAAGTTCAGAAAAAATACATCAGCTGCAAGTGTGATTTCTTTTTTATTGAAAGGGATATGAACCCAAACATACCATTTTGCAATGAAAGAAATTGCCATTCTAACCAACTATGATGCATTTAAACATTTCCAGTGGTTTTGAAGTTACTTGTAAATTCTATTGTTTGCTCTAATGTATCTTGAATGTATCTTTTTAATTGCTTTCAATGTTTTATTTTTTACTGTTTTTTTAAAAGTCAAATGTTTAATGTTCCTGCCTCAGTCTGGTGTTTCAGACTGGCAACTCAATAATACATGTGGAGATTCTGAACTATTACAATTGACTACATTAGTTGATACATTTCTCAGCAGCATCTGTGGAATGTCTGCAGGGCCCCTGATCGACCCGCATACACTTCCCCCCCACCCTTCGTGAGCGTACACATGTAAGCACCGGTGAATGGCACTGTTTAATGGGGACGCACAGGTCCCCAAAATGCGGCTGGCGGCTGGCCCCTAATTTTTTTCCTCCCTAGGCCTGGGCCTTTGTGGCCTCACCACAAATCTGGGCCTGGATGTCTGTAACAATTGTGACCTGTGGGGCACACAAAATTTCATCACCCAACACTTGCACCTCAGGGCACCTTTGACCAGTGCTCCCTAACTTGCATGTCTTATTGACATTCATCTGAGGGGACTGGTAGTGGTCCTCCCTCCAATGGTTACCTCAAAAATATTTCACCTATGTGAGGAGACCTGCAAAACATGCCAGAATGCATTTTTTTGCACTTTGCACCTGCCCTAATGTGTTTAGAGGTATGAGTAGTGTTGCCCATACATTAGGGTATCTCAGTTTTAAGAATTAGTATGAGCTTAATCTCTTTTTTATAATGAACTCAAACCTTCCATGTATTATATAAATATATTAGATAACAACAAAATGACTGTTATAGTGTTATTAGGAATGATTTCCATAGGAGAATACTGTTACCTTTGTAATTAGGTTTGCATTGGAGAGTTGGGGGCACAACACAATTAGGAGATGTCATAAGAAGGTTCTCTCCCCTTTAAATGTATATTGGACTACATTAGCAATATATGTACCTGGACACAATTCCAGGAAACTTCCAGTGTAGGTTTTAAAGTCAATTAAGGGCAGATTTACTAAATTCACATGAATTCAATTGAATTTTCAAAAAGATTCGAATTTGAATAACTTTTTGGAGTACTTCGACCATCGAATTTAAAAAAATTCGATCGAATCGAATGATTAAAATCATTCAAATAAAAATCTATTTGATCATTCGACCATTCGATGGTCAAAGTACTTCCCCTTTAAAAAGAATTGATAGGCCAGTTCGCCAGATCAAAGCTACCAAATTGCTTTAAAACCCTATGGGAAGCTCCCATAGGTGTTTTAAAGCTTTTTAAGATTGAATAAAAAATATTCAATAGAATGGATTTAATTGTTCGATACATTTTTTTTTTATTTGATCGTTCATTTGATCGATCGAATTGCGGTAGAAACCTTCAACTTCGATATTCGAATTTGAAGGTTTGAAATTTGACCACAATTCGATTTGTCGAATTCGAGGGTAAATTCACCCTAAAATTCGACCAATAGTAAATCTGCCACTTGGTGCGCAAGCAGTAGCACAGCATATGACTCTGCTCCCTCTGGGACACTTTTAGAAAACATTACTAAAGTATTTATATATGACTAAAATATCTTTCATAAAGTATGTAATACCCCATGGTTGAATGTTAACATTATTACACATATCTTTTCATTAATGAAAATGTGTTTAAAATTATGTTGCCACTTGCCTTCTACATCAACCACAGGGATCGGAGCCATATTTGTCCGGGTGCCATGAAGAAACTGGCAAGATGGGAGGCTTTTTTTTATGGAGAACAGTTGTAGCATAGTGAAAAGGAGATTTCAAAGCTGAAAAGCCTTAAACACAACATCATTTCGCCATCACATTGACTCCAATGCATTTTGGTGAAATTTCCGTTTTGTGAAATTTTCCTCCTACACAATGTGGAGCAAAATGCAGCAAGTTCACTCATTGCAACTTTTCAGAACTCTCCTGAATTGCTGAGTTGCACAGAGCTTCCAAGAAGCAATAATTTCCCTAGAAATTTTTTTAACCAGACATGCAGGATGAATTACAGTTGACATTATATTAGGCATTCTGAAACTGTGTTTATTCACATACAAGTAATTCCTACCATAACACCTACTAGAATGTTTCAGCCTGCAGAGAAACACCTGATACTCTTCTGTGTCACTTATCATTCATTTGAATATAATCCATAGTTCACCACAGGTGACAGACAGCATGGAAAGATATCAGGCATGTCCCCAACACCTGAGATACCCTGGAGGAGAAAAATAGAACGCTCTTTTCTGTGTTGTTCACAAAGCTCCAGAGTGTTGCAATTTGCAGCAACTATAACATTAAATTCCTGTGGGCAGGGCTAGGGGTAGGCATTAAAAGGCACATGCCTGGGGGGGGGGCATCAGGCACATCCCTCTTCTGTTGCCCTCCACAGCTGGGGCCCATGTCCCTTCATTGGGTTCTGGTTTTCTGGTGCATCCCACCGTTGCCAAATCTCTCACATGCAGCTGTTCACGCGCCTGTCTGCAGGTTAAAATATTAGAAAACTTATAGCTGCAGCAGCTGATTCATTCTGTATTTATGTGCTGAACTGTGGGTGGAATAGAATAATCAGTAGTAAATGGCTATCCAACTGGCTTTTTGAATGTTTTACAAATTTTGAATTTGTAAATGTAAATATCTCAGTGGAAAGAAGATTCTAATAATTCTGGCTACATTATTTTCACCTGAGCATGAATGAATTCTCTTTGTGCATAATATGATATGTCTTCAACTTCATTGTCTACCTACAGGGAAAATAACTTGAAGATAAAATCTATTTGTAAAGTGGAAAGATTTTCCCACTGCCAGTGCATTTGCCGATTATTCAACTATAAAATTAAATTTCAGCAGGTCAAGAAATCATTTAAGGAAATATTTTGGGATGTATACACTAAAATTTACTAAATTCTATTTTCCAAATAGTTGGTTAAAAGGCGTATGTGTCCCCTATAGATGAAAGTGAATTGACCAATGAGAATGCTGCTTTGAGAACTCTTCTCAGTTACACTGGATGTCATTTCTGTGGGATGTTTTAGCTACTCAATACAACAATACTATGGTAGTTGGTGTCACATAGTTAAAACGGGTTGAATAAAGACAAAGTCCATAAAGTTCAATCCCTCCAAATGAAACAAAGCATCCATACACACACCCCTCCATAAATTACATAACACATATCTTTACTAACTATAGAATTTAGTATCACAATAACCTTTGATATTATGTCTGTCCAAGAAATCATCCAAGCTACTCTTAAAGGCATTAACAGAATCAGCCATCACAACATCACCCGGCAGTGCATTCCACAACTCCTCTGTCCTCACTGTGAAGAACCACCTACGCTGCTTCAAATGAAAGTTATTTTCCTCTAGTCTGAAGGGTTGCCCTCTGGTCAGTGTTCCTCTTTATGGGTAAAAAAGTCCCCTGATATTTGTGTATAATTTCCTCTAATGTATTTGTAAAGTGTAATCTTGTCCCCTTGCAAGCACCTTTTTAAAGAGAAAACAACCCCAGGCTTGACAGTTTGCCATAATTTAAGTCTTTCATGCCTCTAACCCAGGGCTGTCCAACCTGCAGCCCGAGGGCCGCATGTGGCCCAGAATTTATACAAATGAGGCTCAGCTTGAAACGTTTGTTTCCCAAAGAAACGTCATATTGCAAAGGATATAGGAGTAGGCAGGATGGGGGACTCTGCCCATTGCCCAGTTAGTAGTAATAATAATATAATAATAATAAGTCTATTTAACATCCAGGTGTCCCATATTCCAATGCATAGTTCCATCTGACTATCCAGCTTGTATTGTACTTCTTTTCTGTGCATTTTCACTGTTCAGCTAAAAGCAGATAAAGTACTGCCTTGCATAAAAAAGGGCATAAA
>CM044431.1:118341146-118351904 GCA_024363595.1 Xenopus borealis | reverse complement strand
AAAAAACTATTTGACCTTTCATTAATAATCCCCTAAATGTTCACACCTATTTAATGGTGCAGTTCAAGACTGGATGTTAGATTTCTCTGCCCATGATAGGAACACACTGTATTAAAATGATTAACAGCAAACAAATAAACAATTACTTGGAACAAATATGGCTGTATCCATTTTTCTCATTCAGCAGCTTTATTTGATTCCATTATATATATGCTAGTTACACATATGGGATCTTCTGCATTCATCATTGCAAATGAGCTTGGCAAGGCAAAATTTCCTCTAGGTTACAGTAGCATATCCTTGATTGGTATCTAATAAAGCTATAGGATTATGCAATTATCAGTTAAAACCGTTATCTAAACACAACATCCTTTCATTATCCTGTTTTTTTCTCAATTATTGGGATCAACCCACAGCAGTACCAGTGAGCAGACAAGTATACTTTTGCATGTTGTGTACATTATTCATTTAGGATACTATTTAAAATGCTTACATATGCAGTCATACAATTCAATGTTTACTTAGAACTGAAAGACCTTCAAATATATTCTGTGTAATTGTCACTATATATAAATATATTTCACTAATGGTTCAAATCAATTTTTCTCTCTTTCCACAGATGTATCTTTTCAAGGGCATGTGGACTAATCTCTATTTCATAGATTGACATGGTCTGTCTGGGGTGTCCAAGGCCCACTGGGACTGCAACTTCAAGGGCCCCTTATGCAAACTGAAGGGCCCTCCTCCTGGCATCATACTTTGTACCCCTCCCTGTGCCGAATGGGGGCGGGGCTGGGTCTGCATAGCTCATTAAGCTGGGGTCCAGTGGGTATTTTTCCAGTGTCCCACCAGTCTGACACTATAGCATGTGTTGTGATATTATGTGTGTGCGTGGAACCAATCGCATATCAAGTCTTGAGCATGTCAGGCCTTGTCAAAGAGTATATAGCAGTTCTGTCCACATTTTTCCATACTATAATGTATTTATAAAGCAGCCAGCATATTCTGCAGAACTGCATAATAAGTGGACGTTGAACATACTGTACAGCAGTGATCCCCAACCAGTAGCTCGTGAGCAACATGCTGCTCTCCAACCTCTTGGATGTCGCTCTCAGTGTCCTCAAAGCAGGTGCTTACTTTTGAATTCCTGGTTTGGATGCAAGGTTTAATAGCAGAAAAACTAAGTATAGTGCCAAGTAGAGCCTCCTGTAGGCTGCCTGTCCACATAGAGGCTACCAAATAGCCAATCACAGCCCTTATTTGGCACCCAAAGTGGATCTTTCATGCTTGTGTTGCTCCCCAACTCTTTTTACATTTGAATGTGGCTCACGGGTAAAAAAAGGTTGGGGACCCCTGCTGTACAGACTACATACAAAAAAAAAACAACAGATTACAGATACAAGAGTTAAAAGAGACCCTGCCTAAAAAGCAATTTTCAACTATATCAACTATATCAAACCTGTCTCTAATTGCTTTTGAATTATAGCATGTTTTTAAGTTGTACAGAAAATACAATTACACATGTTGAATAACGTGCTAAAGTATTATTTCTTGCTGCTACACTGGTTCTATGACTCTGAGTGTGTTGCTGTAACTATGCTATTAAATAAGCTGTACTGGATATGCAGCTGGAACACATAAAGAGCAATTTCCATGTCTTTGGCTTCAGTTTTTTTCAGTATGAATCATTTCTGGCTCACAGAGGCAATGCTATATGATTAGCAGGAGTTACAAAGATAGTGTATAAGTAGGCTTTCACTGAACTGTTGCCAATTCCAATAAGCTGGTCATGTGTCCTCTTGATGTCACCTATCAAAGAGAACTCTATAAATCAATCTTGCAAAACAGGGATTTCCAAAATGTATTTCCTTCCAGCTGATCTTGAACATGGACTCCCAAGGGCTTATGGGAATTGCATTTCAATAAAAGCTGCAGGGCCATATGCTGGACATGCTAGGTTTTAGGTAAAATGATATAGTTATACAAATGTATGTAACAGACAGAAAATGCATTAGTAATAATAAATGTAGGCACATCACATCATATTTAGTCTATCAGAATATAATATATGTATTATATAATTAATGTTGCACAGATGCATCGTCATCAGCAGGAATACAATATCTCATGGCATCACCCTGTCTGTATTGCCTGGTACACCAACTCTCACACTAGTACAAAAGAATCTGTAACAGCAGAACTACGTTGCTAATGTGCTTGATGTGATGTGCTTTAATTGCCTTGAAACCAGCAGGGAAATGCAGAGAGTTCAAGCAGATGAGATCCCAGGGTGCAAAGGGGAAGGGGCCTGAGAGTTCAACCCTCTCCTTTATCCCTTTGTATTTTGTATTGCTGAGTATTTTTTGTAAATAATTTATCAACTAACCCCTCACACCCATCTGTATTATCACATCCCCCATCCTGTTGTCCTTTTTGCTATGTCCCTTTATTCCCTCCCATCTAAAGTCATCCACCAAAATGATGGATGAAGCTAAAAACTCTGAAGCAACCAGGCACATGTAATCGATACACAGCATTGTCAATGGAATCAGCTTCCTTCCCCTCCCCCATGTTCTCTCTTTTTTTATCAATGCTGCAGTCAGTAAGTTGAAGATAGATATTTCAAATTAACCAATGCCCTACTTCATGTTTAGAAATTATTCAAATTCTTGAGAAAGAAATTGAGGTGTCCAAAAATGTTCTTTTATTATACTTAAAGATTGAAAGGGCAAACATTTTTTATAAAATATCTGCTCTAACCTAAGATTTCATGTAATCCAGAAGCATTCCAAAGTAAATAGTAGACAAAAAGCACATAAATCTTTCAAATCCTCCTTGATAAAATTATAGTCAGATTTCCTTATTAAGGTAAATGAGTGTAATTGATTGGCATGGTGGTACAGTGATTATCCTTACTGTCTCACATGACTGGTGCCCTGAGTTTTATTTCAACAAGTGCTCTCTCTTTGTGGAATTTATTTTGTCACTTCTGTGTTTAGTGGGTTTCCTTCCACATTCCAAAAATATACTGGCAGGTTAAGACTCTTAATAAAAATAAACTGTACTTGTGTGACATTAATATGGACAGTTCCCTTGTTTTATACCCTTGTGCAATACAGATATGAATAAATATACTTAAATTATAACATACATAAAATTCATTTTATTATTAAGTAGTACAGGTATGTATAAATTGCCAACATATTCCACAAAGTTGTACAACAGAACAGTGAATACTATGTATTCTCTCTAATACAAATAATTATGTTAAAACTATTTTAAAATATAGTTATAGTTAAATAAAGATAATAATAAAATACTTAAACATTTAGGGTTTTTCAGAAACAGTGACAGGGCCCTGTACCCATGCACACCCCATTTGCCATCAATCCATTAAAATCCAGGCAGAGTCAGATTAAGACTAAATGCTGCCCTAGGCAAGGTAGTGCTTTTGTGGCTACCACGATTGGCTTGGTCCCCACATTAAAAGAAATATAAATAAAAAAATAGAAAATAGCACAATTCTGCATGTAGAGTAGTGAAAATTGTTGCCATGACCACTTTGTGGCCATGCCCCCATATACCACACCCCTTTCCAATCTTTGGAATGGAATCTTTAGAAGCACAAAGGGCACCAGAAGTCAAGCACAATGCCCTGCACCATTTCATGACATTTTGTGGCACCTGCATTTCATGCCAGTAAGATCACTACAGAAATGACCAATGAGCCCTCCATTAAGCCTTGCCAGTAGTGATGGGCGAATAAATTTGCCCTAGGCGAATTTGTGGCGAATTTCCGACATTCGTGATGGCGAAAGTTTCGGCGAAACGCTCACGAAAATTCGTAGCATGTTTTGTTTCACCGCGCGTCTCGTTTCGTCGCGCGTCGAGTGATGATGATGTTCCAGCCAACCTCTATTATTTTATTTGCTTGGCCACCCCTCCCCTTTATAACATCAGACTAATGTTATTCTCGCACATCTTTGCACAGCAGCAAGTGCCTAGGTTTTTATTAAGGGCAAAAAGCCCCAAATCATCCCATGTTTCCTTACACTAACTAAAGTAGTGTAGTTGGAACAGTGATCACAAACATCTGATTTGTTGCTATATGATACCACTACCTTTCAAGAAAATGTAGTACATATGGGGCTAAAAAAGTCCAAGTGAAAAACTTATCTTGAGTTTTGTCTCATGAAAACTCAACAGATGTCTTATATGGAAATCTTATTGAACAGAAGTGTCTGTGGAAATTGAACTGCATCTAGCCCAATGTATTTTAAACAGGGTTTAAAATTTGCCTTTAGGAATTGCAAATAGTGTTGGAAGCTTTTATATTACATATTTTACAATTAAGTGGTCTTCATTAATCTGCCCCAGAATACAAATTCAACAATGCCAATTGTCATGGCATGCAAATGTTAGAATTAACATTTACAATACAATATTGTTTTCCACTTCACATAAGTAATGAATAATGGAAATGATGATGATGGTAGAGATGGGGAGGTTGTGCTAAAATCAAAGTGCACTCAGTTCTACTATAGGACCTACTACATTAAACCCAGTGGGGTGAATTTGCTAAGCAGGCATCTCAATCATAATCACAATGACTAGGGACTCAAATGAGCAACTACCACTTGTCATCTAGTCATCTTGCTTTTACCAACATTATGTGGAATTTCTGCATGCTAATATTACACTATAATTATCACATTCTGTGAGGCAGGAACCTTGGGACTGCTAGGAAATCACCACTTTTGGTGAGTCCTGCCAAGAGTGGACTTTTTGGGGCCCTGGAACTTTCATGTGAGAACATCAGGGAGTACCTGGACACAACAGAGTTTGGTCCAAATGTGCAATACAGCCATGCATTACAGAACAGAATCATAGAAGAGACAGGAAAGGGTCTAGGGCAGTGATGCCCAACCAGTTGCTCATGAGCAACATGTTGCTCTCCAATCTCTTGGATGTTGCTCTCAGTGTCCTCAAATCAGGTGCTTATTTTTGAATTCCTGGTTTGGATGTAAGGTTTAATAGCAGAAAAACTAAGTATAGTGCCAAGTAGAGCCTCCTGTAGGCTGCCTGTCCACATAGCCAATCACAGCCCTTATTTGGCACTCCTAGTGACTCTTTCATGCTTGTGTTGCTCCCCAACTCCTTTTACACTTGAATGTGGCTCACGGGTAAAAAAAGGTTGGAGACCCCTGGTCTAGGGCATGCAGCAAACAATCATAATTAGGAACAGCCAATTACAGGAATAATTTAAAAAGAAACTGCAGCCCAGGACCTGGCTTAGGTGTCATTTAACAGATATAGTTACATTTTATGATTTTGCTGCATATGTGGTTTGTAGCTCCAAGGACATTTTTTACCCTCCTGAAACAAACCAGAGACCTGAGTTTTAGTTGATTTTCTCTAGATGAACCAGAAGCAAAACAGACATTATCCTAGGAAAAGTTGAACTAAATGGATTAGTGCCTTGTTTCATCCTCTTTCATTATATTATTATTATGCATTTGCCACAGAGACCTGATCCTACTATAGTCAATTAGAGAAAATGGCCAGGCCTATACACTGAAAAGTATTCAAGGGCAAAAACATATTGAATAGTGAAACAATAAATATAAAAACTAAATTTGTAGGGCATATTTCTGATGGGGGCTAGGTATAAAGTACAGATAAAACTACTGTTGGAATGATGCTGTACTGTGCATCCAGCTCAAGGTGCACAGTGCAGTGCCAGGGAGCACAGACCAGCCTTGTTCTTACTGCCTGTCCTCTGGATACAGCCTTGTCGCAGCTGGTATTTTCTCCTACCCCATAGCTTGTTAGTCTAAGTCAGGGATCCCCAACCTTTTTTACCCATTGCCACATTCAAATGTAACAAGGGTTGGGGAGCAACACAAGCATGAATAAAGTCCCAAATAAAAGATGTGGTTTATGTGGACTGGTAGCATAGAGGAGTCTCTGTTTGAGAGTACAACCATAACTTGCCCCAAGCCTAGAATTCAAAAATAAGAACCTGTTTGAGGCCACTGAGAGCAACATCCAAGGAGTTGGTACGTAACATGTTGCTTGTGAGTCACTGGTTGGGGATCACTGGTCTAAATAATGGGCAAGTCAGGTGGGGGTGGTAGGGAAGGACACCTACAGTACATGCCTTCTCCCTCCCAGTGTTCAACAGAGTGCTGACAAACACAGCAACAAGGGAAGACAATGTGCGAAGTGCCAAAAAATGACCAGTTCTGTGTTTTGCACTTTACACACTGCCTTCCTTGATGACCCTTTGAAGTTTACACTATATATAAAAATTGTCTACAGTTAGTAAGTGTCCTAAAAATGTTTAATAACACATGTTAGCAGAGGGGCCCATGATGTTGCAAGGGGTAGAAGGGGCAATGGTGGAATGCTGGTAGTAGAAAACATTCTTTGTATGCCATGTAAACCAACTATTATCAAAAGGTAAGCACAACTGGAGCTGTAGTCCAGCAGTAAACATTTCTTTATTCAGCACTTCAAGCTTTCAACATTTTTTTTCCAGCACCAAACAATTAAAAAGTGTCTGCACCCCAGATAATTGCTTGCTATATAATAATGGCAAGCCAAAATTATATGGTAATCTTACTTATGTTAAATAACAATGACTGACTAGATGACTGACATATTACTGGTAGGATGAATACTAATTTGAGAGCATGATTAATTCATTTGAGCTGCTTACTTTGGTGAGCTTTAAGGAGCAAGGGATAACACTGTTGATGGTTTAGTTCCTTCTTAAAAATACACAAATTTAACAGTGCCACAGCAGAGTAAAAAATACATTGATTATTGTGTGTAGAACATTGCTTATTCTACAAACCATTCCATTTATCAGTGAACCTGTGCAAAATGTCAAATTTGACAAAATGATGATAATCTGCAATGACAACAGGCATTTATTAAGATGCAAGTCTGACAAATGTTAATGTATTTACTTTACATTCATGACCATGTGTGCCTTTTCACCTGGCTGAAAAATAGACCAATTTATCAAATAGGCCAATTTGGTTTCAACATCACCTTTTGCCACAAATAAGGGCAAATGACTTCTAAATTTAATTAAATTCCACCTCACTGCATTTTGCAACATTTTTCACAACAGCATTGCATCATCTGTGAACAAACAATTGTCATGTCCAGTGTTTTAAAAATACATGATTGGGTGGTGCTCCACAAACTGAATTTGAACCTTAAGGATTTGCCAGAAATCTCCAAACAATACTGAGATTTAGCCAAACCCCAAATCAAATCCCAGAATCAGTACATCCCTAGTTTCCTTTATGTGAAAGAAGAAACACTCCTCGGTAGAGGAGTGAATAGGAAGAGCACATCTGTAATACACAAAGTTATAATAACAAGTAACAAAAATGGTTGGGTCTCAATTGGTTTTTCACCCCCTAGCCAGTAAACCACCAACTAAGGCCAAGGCCAAATTACAATGCACTTGCTAGTAAGAATGCAATTCTATTTCTTTGACCCACCAGCTGAAACATTTATGCACCTATCCTATTGATA
Organism: Xenopus borealis; assembly: GCA_024363595.1. Classification (NCBI taxonomy): domain Eukaryota; kingdom Metazoa; phylum Chordata; class Amphibia; order Anura; family Pipidae; genus Xenopus; species Xenopus borealis. The sequence continues at coordinate 118,344,350 of CM044431.1, read as the reverse complement.
ACATAATAAATAGTAAATGCTGTAGCTTGCAGGTCCCAGGTCCCCCAGGTCTCATCTTGTGACATAATTTCTCTTCCCAATCACATTATGATCCCTACCCCATGACATCATTGTTCTGTACCTTAATAGCAGCATCCCATCTGGTTACAGGCAAAGGTGGTAACCTTAGTTAAGAAGTTTAACTAAGAGGTGAAAAGTTTGCTAGAGATTTAATAATTATATAACTTATAGTATTTACTGGTCACCAAAAATCTTATTGTTTAGTATGGGTTACGGCACCTAGGCAACCTATCTGCATTTTATTAAATACGGACAATGTCAGACTGGCCCACCAGGATAACTCCCAGCAGACCCAGGTCTCAGTGGGCCCTCCTGTTCCTGACCATTGAACACATACACATGTGCACACGCAGGAACTTCGTTTAATTCACTAAAAAGCGAAGTTACATTCATGTAAGTGAACGGTAGCAAAATTGCACTAGCGAAAATTCGCCAGGCAAAGTGCAGTTTCACTAGCGAAGGCTAATTTGCATACGGCGGGAACTTGTAAGTTTGAATGGAGTAATATGTTACACTTCAAACATTACACTACACAAGCCCAGGGAACCCTAATCTAACCTAATCTAGTTGTTTTATTGCCCTACACATGTGCCCCTAGTCTAGTATATTAGCCCTATGTTAAGAAATTAAGGGGGGAGCAGGGTACACAAAAAAAAATTTCGTTCATTTTTTTTTCTATCGCCCTACACTAAGGAAAAATCGCCAGAGTTTTCAACTATTTTGGGACTTAAAAAAAATTTCAACTTTTTTTTACCAAATCTCCTATCTACTCTATTGCACTTCGCCTGCTCTAACCTGGCGAAGTTAACTCTGGCTAAGGGGCTAATGTTCAGCGAATTTACGCCAGCGATGGACAGTAAATTTGCGGTTACGATTTGTGTTAGTCACTTTGCGCTTTAGTGAATTCCCCCCTAAATCAGAAGCAGTATGTGCTGTCAAAGACCAATATCTGCCACAACAGTTGCTAGCTATTACATTATGTACTGCAGCAACGGTACATACGTACATAAACATCAGTACATGCAATAACAACTGAGATACTGTAGAATCCCTCTGCTCTCTGCTGGTTAGATCTGCACCAGTGCTTCTGTTCTATTGATCCTGTGCATGCAGTTGTATAGATTATTCATTTCTGTGCCACAGAGGGGCAAATGATAAATGACAGCCTTAAATAGATTTTAAAAGAGAGCTAAATGTAAAAAGTTTACATTTTATATTAAGTTATATACATAATCTGTGTTTGCTAAATAGATACTCTACCAACCAGCTGGATTGATATACGCCCTTGTAGTTATAAAATGACTGTGCACTTATTGTTGACAGTGAAGAAAATCATTGGCATCAGAAGAGGTGCAGCATTTATGGAGCTCTAGCAGTTTACAGATTTGTGAGAATGCTGGTAGTAGTTCTGAGCAGGGCCACCATTAGAAATCATGGGGCCCCGCACAACAAAATTGCCGCCATCAGGGGGGACAAGTGTCCCGGGCCTGAAGGTGGGCCCGGCAGTGCTGCATTTTCCCAAGAGCCTTGCCCCCCTTCAGCCCCGGGCCCCCCTGATTCTGAGTTCAACATCTAAAACAGGTATAGGACATGTTATCCAGAATGCTCTTGACCTGGGGTTTTCCAGAAAAGAGATTTTTCCATAATTTGGATCCCCACATGTTAATTCTACTATAAAATAATTAAAACATTAATTAAACCAAATAGGATTGTTCCACCTTCAATAAGGATAAATTATATCTTAGTTGGGATCAAGTACAAGGTGTTGGCCTTCCTATTTTCCAGATGATGGATTTTAGTCCTGTATGAAAATGTTTGCTTACCCCTGTTTTCATATTAGTGTGGATTTTGAAGATAAGAACTAAATACATCACATTATTAACAATATTATAATGTCTGTTCAAAAATTGTCTTTCCTCACATACATTATATATATTTTTTTATGCAAGATGCAGAGTATTTCTATTGTTTATTTAAAACACTGAAAAATAATAAAGAACAAAACATTTTTTATAAACACCACAATTTTGAAGTCCACAACTAAACTGAAGAAACTGGTGAGGCAAATAATGGGTAAAATATTTTGTTGAGTGTGATGGTGACGTGTGCATCCGATTCTTTAGACGCAAAGGTGCTGTGCCTGTTGACCTCTAAGTGCGCATATTAGGGGAGGTATATTCTATGGGCTGGTGTCACGGTCAGCACCCAAACCAGAACAGATGTCAAGCACCCTGGTCGTGCTTCCCCAGTAGTGTGACCGCCTTTGGCCTCGGGAGGAGCCCTCCACCTGGACTTAGAGGTGCAAGGCCAAAGTTCTGGCTAGCAAGAGGCACAACAGTTAAGCAAAATCTTGGGCAGAAAGTCACAGGACAGGACGGAGCAGGTAATGTAGTAAAATCAGGCCGGGTCAGGACAGGCGGAACACAGACGGAGTCAGACAGGCCAAGGTCAAAACCAGGAAGACTAGCAGAGGGATCAGGCAGGATCAGAGTCAGATAACAGGCAAGAGTCAAACCAGGAGATCAGATCAGAATGGTCAGGCAGGCAGGGTCAGAATTCAGAGTTTAGAATAGTCAGGTCACAAGCCGAGGTCAGGATGACAGAAGTCAGGAGTAATCAGTAGCAGGCAGGGGTCACAACAGGAATCAGGATCAAGAAAACTCAATAACAAGGCTCAGAAGCACCAGGAACAAACTCCTGTAACGGGCACTCTAGTAATCCGGAATGTATTTAAAATTTGGATCTGCCCATAGCACAGCTCCTGGAGGAGGTTACATTGAAGAGTGAAGAGAGGCGGGGGACAGGGTTAGAGTGGTCTCATTCAAACCTGGCAGTTCAGAGGAAGTGAGAGAGCAGCAACGTTTTATGGTACAGCACAGCTCCCAACCACCTGAAAATTCTACCTTTTTAATGTATCCTTTATACTGCCTTCTGCCCTGGTGATGATTCACACTCACAGGAACTCTTACATCAGTAAAGCAAGCAACCTGATAGAGTTGATGAGTACAATGATTGCTGTACTGCTGGCAGTGTTCCAGTGAGTTTGAATTACAGTCATGACAGCCCAGTCAGACAGTACTGATCCTATTGTGATATACCTGTCATGAAATGCGGGGGGGACACACAAAGGTCCTGTCATAAAGA
>CM044431.1:118273026-118301617 GCA_024363595.1 Xenopus borealis | reverse complement strand
AAAAAAAACAATTTATCAACAGGACACTCTTAGTCCCTGCTGAGTAGGTTCCTTGAACTTTGTTAAAGTCTTTCACAGCACAACTGTTAAAATTGCCACATTATTTGCTGCCATTTCTCTAATGTTTCTGACAAGTGTATAAATGCATGGATCACATTTAACAGTTTAGAAAGTTGGCACCCTGGTTTACTAAATTGATATGAGAGGGAATAAAATTGAACAAATTTATTTTTAAAAACCCCCATAACAGAAAAAAAAATAAAAAATAGAAACAATAACATTAATTGCAGTATACTATATGAAATGTATGCATAATATAAAGTTAAAAATGTAAAAAGGACATTTTTTTTTTCTTTTTTAAATCATATTTTATTTTCCATCAAAGATGCTATGGTTTAATTATACTATTTTTATTATCAATTTTATGGCACAGCTACATAATACAGAAGAGAACGGAAAGAAATTGCATAGTTGTGTATAGTAAATCTGTACCAAATGAGTAAGCATATTGAAGGAACCACAAGTAACATAAAAAAACAAAACAGGAAATTAAGACAATCCTTTCTGCAAGTCTTTACAATCTAAAGGGAACGAGAAGCTTATTTGTGGTATCTTTCTTAGTTTGTGTATATAAAGATTTATGGAGGTGACTGGATTAATTATAGAAAATATCTCAAAAAAGGTTTTAAAGAAAAATAGAACTGGTCAAAGTAATATAAAAATATATATTATATATAATATTTGCTGATGGTTACTTTTTTTTTTTAAAATAATTAGTTATAGGTATATGTTTAATTGACAGTCCAGCACTGCAAAGAAGATTTCATAGAGTACTAGTAGGGAAGTTTGAGAACAAACTTCTTGTTGGTTTGAAAAACATGTGAATAAAATATGATTGGCTGTTGTTAGCTCCACCCAGTTTTTCTCACCTTGGACCACAGTCATATAGTTAAAAATACTGTACACATTCCTGTGCCAGACCCTTCTGAATAACAGTATTTTGGCCAAGCTGGGTCAACTATCCAGTACATAGTGGACTTGGAAAGATTTGGGCCCAACAGTTTTTTATAAGCATTTTTTTGCTGGATTTTAACAATCCTTTATTGCATTACAGCATTGACTGCCTGTGATATATTTATATTCATTCAGGGTTGTCCAGCTCACAGATGTCTCACTGCCTTGAAAGTGTGTTTGTACAAGGGCCCAGCCCGGTGTCGACTCCTACTGAGGGCTTTACAGTGGCAGTAGAGTACATAGAGCTATTTTTATTTCATTGCATTACAACAATTTTTTATTTCATTGCATTTCTTTTTGTAGCTCAGACTGAATAACGCAAACAGCAGAGAAATCTTCTCAATCCATCTGCATCATTTCAGCTAAAAGCATAAAAAGGGAAAATATGGCTTGGGGGAATAGAATCCAGCTGTTAATTTTAGGTGTCTCTTGGTAGTACAAGCTATGACTGGTTTGTATTAGGTTTTCATACTTTGTATTGGTTTACGGGTCATAAACTCTTTTATAGCTACACTATTATTATACAAGAGACTTGCCCTTCAAGTAAATCCATTTTCAAAGACGTTTGTATGCTTCTGTGGAAAGGAGTTTAGCAGTTTCAATGAAAAAAAAGCCTTTTATCCATTTAATTTCACCACATTCAACTGTGTCTTGGGGCCTCCAATTTTTTTCAAGAAAGAGGAATTAACTGGAAGAGTTTTGCCAGAATCAAGGTGAGGAAAATCAGTGGATTATACTATTACTCCTATTTGTTAAGGATGTCTTATTCACGGGAGAGTGGGGCAAAATGTAATAGATTTTCCTCAATATTCTAGAAAAACACAAAAGTTTTTTGCACTTTGTACTTGTTTTTCCACTCTACGGGGCCGATTTACAAAATACACGTGAAATGATCGAATTCGATCGAATTCGATCGAATAACGATCGTACAAATTTTTTGTGAAATCGTAAAATTTGGCCTCTTCGATCATCGAATATCGAATAGATCGAATGATCAGATATTCAATAATTCGATCATTCGATGATCGTAGGAATCGAAATTTTAATTTTATTCGACTGCCTACTTCGCCAGATTGAACCTACTGGATTGTAATAGAAGCCTATAGAAAGCTCCCCATAGGCTTCTGAGGCTATTCGTACAATCAGAGTGTTCGATTGTTTGAATCGTTTGAATTTTTCGGACGCTCAAATGAAATTTCACGAACGTTTGGTATCCGATCGTACAAATTCATCGAGATATCGGATATCGAGCAAATTGATAGCTTAAAACAATTCGATAAGCATTTGATGGTCGAATACTTATCGAATTGCAAATTTGGTCAAATTTATTTTGGGGAATAATAGTAAATTTGCCCCTACATGTTGCCCACTAATTTTTAAATGAGGACAAATAAAATTCTTTTGTTTAAAAAAAACATTTTTAACTACATTTTGCATTTTGGGCAAAGGTGAAAGCAAGTAATTTGTGGCAGCCATGTATTCACAGCAACTCTATGCAATTCAAGTTTATTTAACAAATTGTTAGTAAAGTAAAATTAATCAAATGTTGCTTTGTATTTTAAAAATAGCTGTAGGGGAACAAGTTGAATATTTCTGGAAAAAAGACACAGTTCTGCTTTCCTTTTAAGAAAGCAAATATTGTTTTAGTAAGTTCTTTCATCTGGAAACATCTCTTCAAAACTGCTTTCAGCAACAATTACAAAATAGGGGCAATCAACAAGGCATTGTTATTGCCTTATCTGGAGCCTGGTAACCTTAACATTCTGAAAAAACAGAAAAACTTACTTCCAAGTCTGATAAAATCCACTCTAAAGCCAGTTTGGGAAAAGGTTATAAGGACTGTGTAACTGCAGTGGGCAACATGCCATTTTATTAATTTTTTTATTGTTTTTGAACATACATGGTAACAAATTTCTGTCTGGCAATTTAGGGGCGCTGCACCAATAAGGCGAGTTGAGATGCTCGCCTCAGGCGGCAGCACCCCACTAGGTACCAGGGGTGGCAAAAATTACGCTCTTGGTTCCTTAAGAGCCGAATTTCCGGTTTTCAAAAGAGCAATTATACTTTCTGTGCTAGTGTCCTGGCCCTCTCCGCCGCCCTTGTGGAACTCCGGACGCACAAAGTTGAGAGCATGGGGGGAAGAAGCAAGAGCAAGCTGCCTCATGCAGAGGAAAAACCAGGTTCAGGTTCACTGTTCATAGTCATTTCAGTTCCATCAATCAGCATCAACATAATAGCTTCAAATGATTCTATGGGGTAATTTCACTAAAGAGTGCAAAATCACCAGCAATGGCTTCGCAGGCATCGCTACACTTCGCCGGGCGTAATTTGCTGAGACAACGCTAATTCTCTAAGATGCAAAGTTGCGTCCAGGGCGCCTATAGGTGCAAGTGTACTGCATGTCACTGTGGAAATCACAGTGAAGGTAGTGTTATTTTCAAGGTTCCCCAGTGTCAAAAAACAAAGGAGGTGGGGTGGGCAACAGCAGCACCAGGTGAAACTATGCAGATGTGATGCAAGGCAACAACTGTGCCCTTCATTTTACTACTGCAACTGCACTCTGTATTCTCTCCCATCTTCCTCCTCCCTTCAGAACTACATCTAAAGGTAAGGCAGAAATATTCACGAGGCACCAGGGTTGGACTGGGGTGCCCGGTGCTCACCAGGGCTACTGTCCCAGGGGCCCCTGGTCATTTTTGTGACAGGGCAGCAGAGGGAGGTCAGGGGAGAAGTGACAGGAGAGGGCAGGCAGCGAGTCTGGGAAGCTGTTTTTTTCCCAGGGTTTCTCTGGCCCAATCAACCTTGTCAGGCACTACACTCAATATATGTTTTAGTGTAGAGCTCCAAATTCCCTTATTTTGCAAGTGTTAGGTCTCATAGCATTAATGAAATCTTATAGATCAAGTTTTATTTAACAAAGGTTTCTTTAAACATAAGTTAAATCTCACTTTTTTTTCAGCATGTAGCTCAGTATTTTTTTTTTGTTCTATATGTTCTAATCTGCTTCAGCACTGCCATTGTCTTAAAGCAGTAGGAAAGCATAATAATGGCTTTTGTAAAGCCTCAATCATTTTTATTCAGTAAAATGGGACTAATGCCAGAAAGCACACACACTTTCCAGCTACTGAAGGTAGTTGAACTGCGACAAGGCGGGCTGCAACTTGTCTGTAATATTCACACCTGGAGATTTTTGGTTTGTGGAGGAGGGAGAAAGCTTTTAGTGAAGTTGCATCAGTAACATAAGCTTGGTAACTAGAATTTAATTGTAGCATTTGAATCTTTCCCATTAGCATATATTTGTGTAATCTTTCTCTTTCATGGAAGCCTTCTCATACAACATTCTGTCAAAATCCAGTGCTGTAGTACAACCCCCTTTTATATTTCAAACTAGAGGAACACCCACCTTAAAAGTCAAACTGTTCATTAGCTGAGTTAGTAAACCTTCCATTTTCACAAGCAGCCAAGCTGCATGGTTTTTGCATTATGTGCTGTTGAATATTTCTTTCTAAATAGTCATCAAGGCATACTAGTTTCGCTAGTTTCTGACTTTGAGACTTGACATCTAAATTGCCACATATAAGGATGAATGTACCTGGCACAAGGGGTGACCACAATAATACAGTGAGCTGCAGCCTTTGTCTAGCAGGCAGTCTGATTCTTATTAACTTGTTTCTTTTCAAGCAGAGACAGCCTGATCCATAGTCTCATCACACAGAGGTGAGTTGTTAAGACACTGTCTATAATATTTTGCTTACAAGAAGGCTAGAATCTGCTTGTGTGTTTATTTGAGAATGAGAGACAAAACTAAATATGCTTGTGTCTGTTATGGAGAGAGACTGGGTCCATTTGTGTGGTTGTGTGAGACTGCGTCTTTGTGCAGTAAGTGGGTGCATAATTTCAGTGTTGTAACAAGATGTTACCAGGCCCCACAGCAAATTAATTTTTAGGCCTCCAACATATCCAGAGGTTGTCCAGTTTTACCAATATATGTCAAAATATCTTATTTATTGGGGCCTCATGGGGCCCTCTATACTTTATGGGCCCACCCAGCAGCCGCAGGGTCTGCTTCCTCTGTAGTTATACCTATGTATGGCTCCCTGCAGCTGCACCAAAGCAAAGTACCACTGTGTAGTTTTTGGTAGAAAAAGTTAGTTTTTATTATTTAAATATCCTATAAAGTATGTTCTGGTATGGGCCTTTTTCCCCATTTCCAACTCTAGCTTGTTCTGTTCCTGTTTCCCAGTCCTGCTTCTTAAGTTTCTTGGTAAAATACAAATATAACATTTATTAAGCAACAAATGGCTGCCTAGCCTTTAACATACACTTTATTTCCATAAAGTCTTTATATTAGGCTTAGTGGCTGTTTGCATCCCCTATATGTAATATATGGTAGAGTCCTGCCTTGGGATGGATACCTGCAGAATGCCCACAACATGATTAGGACTTAGATTATTCTTTATTTGCCCAGTGTGTGAGTGCCACACAGGTATCCAATCCACTGCAATGAGGGGGGGGGCTGCAGTTGGCTAATGCAGGGCAGCGTGATGAACACTGTGGGGAGTGGGTTGGGTGAAAATTTGTGGAGTTGCCAAGGTGGTTAAGCAGGTCCAGGTCAGGCTTGGAGAAAGCCGGTACAGGCTGGGTGCGGGTTTTCAAAAACAGACCCTTCCAAGTCTCTAATATATGGCACTAAGTTTGCCCAGGAGCAGTAACCATGGCAACCAAGACAATACTAGTAAACTTTACCTGCCAATAAGTTGCTATGGGTTACTGCCCCTGAGCAAACTTAGTACCTTAGAAAATTGGATAAGGATTGACTGGTACTGCATTCTTTCATTACAAGTGTCCCAAGGATCCCATTATGATCAAATTGTCTGGGGCCAAACAATAAAATCATCCCAATTTGGCCCAACACATTTGAGGCCAAACCTGATAAACATTTGCTGGTTTGGTGAGTATGCAATTTTTTTGTGGCTTGTATTCTGCATAATGATTGGTTAATACTGTTCCTGTAATCCTGCAAGCAATTGGGATATTTGTGTTTAAATTTGTTCTATTGAAGGGAGATTGCTATCAGTAGCCAGCCAGCTTACTGGCTTTGGAACTGTTCAGGTATCTCCAGCTATCACCGAGGCACCCTGTTGTGTTTGGTAGCTGAGGATGAGGAGGGTATAACAATGCTTTATTAGCAGGTTTATGCAACCATTACATAACAGCAGTAAGTCTTACTTTCACTTTCAATCTGTACAGAAAGTCCTGTGTATGCACAGTGCCACCTGCAGGCCATTTGTATGAACACCACATATTCCCCCTATAGTAGGAAAGCATTTGGACAAATATATAAAAAGTAACAATTAAACCAAATGTATCTTAAAGGAACAGTTCAGGGTAAAAATAAAAACTGGGTAAATAGATAGGCTGTGCAAAATAAAAAATGTTTCTAATATAGTTAGTTAGCCAAAAATGTAATATATAAAAGCTGGAGTGAGTGGATGTCTCACATAACAGAATACAACACAACATCCTGCTTTTCAGCTCTCTAAATCTGAGTAAGTCAGCGACTTGAGGGGGGGCCACATGGGACATAACTGTTCAGTGAGTTTGCCATTGATCCTCAGCATTCAGCTCAGATTCAAAAGCAACGGTTATGACCCATGTGGCCCTCCCTCAAGTCATTGATTGGTTACTGCCTGGTAACCAGTCAGTGTAAACAAAAGAGAGCTGAAAAGCTAGGTTAGACTTACAGTCACTCCAGCCTTTATACATTACATTTTTGCCTAACTAACTATATTGAAATCATGTTTTATTTTGCACAGCCTATCAGTTTACCCAGTTTTTACTTTTTTTACTGAACAATTCCTTTAAAGCAATATATACATTCTTCACATGACATAGTCCTTAGTTCATGCAGGTAGTTTCCTGATTCTCTCAGTATGCGTTATAGGTTCACTTTCTTCTGCCCTATTGCGGTTGGCATTAGGAGTATGTCTACCATGTAATAATTCAGCTGGAGATGATTGGGTCGTTGCATGGCATGTTGCTCTGTAGCTATGTACTGATTTTACATCTGGTCTCAACTTAACTTTGTGTACAAAGTTCTTTGCACAACCCAGTGATGTGTTGCTTTGTGGAGAAATTTTAGACACTGGCTGTGTGGCAGGCACTGGTGCTGTAGTAATGAGACCATCCACTAATTGTAGGTTTAATGCAGCAAAGAGAACCCTTCCAAGTATAGCAGTACCTTTATTCACAATGTAAAAGCATTTCATCTGTTAGATTCCCAAACTCACAGGTAACAACCAGCTCTCTCAAAGCTGCTACAAAATGTTCTGTGGATTCATCATTACACTATCCACGTTGGCGGAATTTATATCTTTCAGCAACCACATTTACTTTTGGCACAAAAAAGTTCTTTATAGCAGTAAGAGCAGTTTCATAAGTATCATCAGGTAATGGTAATGTATAGAATATACGCTGTTCCTCTGCTCCCAGGAAGTGAATAAGTAAAGCACACTTTCTAGCTGCAGAAATCTCCCCTTGGTCAGCAGCAATAATGTAATTATCAAACATACGGATCCAAGCAGTAAAAGGTATGGTAGGCTCACCAGGGTTTGGTAGAAAAGGTGCAGGCTGCTGCAGAGGTAGAAAAGACATCCTTGTCGCCATTTGTTGTGTTTGGTAGCCGAGGATGAGGAGGGTATAACAATGCTTTATTAGCAGGTTCATGCAGCCATTACATAACAGCAGTAAGTCTTACTTTCACTTTCAAGCTGTACAGAAAGTCCTGTTTATGCACAGTGCCACCTGCAGGCCATTTGTATAAACACCACACACCCATGTGTAATAAGCACACACAAAGTAAATACAAACAGATCCTAACTTGAGAACTTGTAATTTTATTACAAAAATAAATTTATAAATATAGAATATCATGTAAAACAAGGCACTCACAGGACTAAATATAGACTAAGGTAACGCAGAATATGTTTTCATGAGTTTATTAACCTGTGGTAAATATACATTTGTGAATTTTCTTGCACAAAAATGTGTTCGCCAGTTATCGCATTCGCTGAAAATAACGCTACGTACATATTAACGCCAAATATGTGTGAAAGTCAAAATTAATGCCAGAATATTCGCAACATTTTACAGCCATCTATGGTGGCGTTAACTTATTTTTTAGCCAGAAAATTCTCAGTGGGAGTTTAATTCTCATTAAACTGTGCATTTAAATGATACAAAGAGATAACTTGTATGCATAGGCGGAGGGTGATTTTTTTTTGTCTAATGTTACTTCAACAGTTTTTTCAACCGTGACACAGTGAGGATTTATCTAAAACTGCACTACAATCTGAAATCTGTCCCATACATGGTCTGGCTTAAGAGCTACTAACTAATGGGCCCACACGCTGCATATGAAGCCCAGACTATTTTGAAAATAATATGCATAGCACTCTCTTATTATCAAAATTATAGAAAAAGTTCAGTTCATCCACATTACTGGAAATCAGGGCTAATGAGTGGGTTGCAGTGGCGTAACTACCAGGGGTGCAGGAGGTGCAATTGCACCAGGGCCCCCACTCCCTTGGGGCCCATCAGAGCCACAAAAATGATTATGGCAGGCAGTTATGTAGGGGGAGATTTTACAGCATGCCATCAACACTCCAGCATGCGATTTGACAGAGGTAAGGGCCCGACAGGGGGGCCCAGGTGCCCATCCTGTCCCACGGCCCACCAGGTGGGTTGTTTAACATTAAAGCATGTTTATTGGTCTACTTTAAGTCTATTAAAAAAATTATTTAAACATTAAATAAACCCAATAGGATTGTTTTGTCTCCAATAAGGTTTAATTATATCTCAAATATCTTATATCTTAATTATTTTTTAGCTTGGATCAAGAACACATTAATGTATTGTCCTTTGTTCAATATTCTAGCAAAGAGCCTGATAAATAAACAGCAGTGTTTCTTCCCTAAACAGTAAGCATTTCATGACACCCATACTGTACACTGAGATATAACTTGCTTGTACAGGTTTGTGGTGAGCAAGGATATATTTCAGCTCTATATTTAGCCTCTCGTATATGTTTGCAACAGGCATTTGCAGGGTTTGGTAACAACCTGAATGCATTCGCTTACCCTGGAATATAGATTTCTTCTTACATCAATGACCCTACAATCTGGAGTTAAAAATAGTGGGGCAAATTGACTAAAGCGTGAAGTGGCTAACACTAGCACTAATTTGCCAGCATGACGTTATTTCGCAACTTTGCTAATTAACCAACACTATCTCTGGCGAATTTTCACTAGCAAAGTAAATAGACTAACGCAACTTCGCACTCTTACGCCAGGTGAAGTTGCACACTGACGAATGGTTGTTACTACGCTAATTCACTAAGATGTCCATTTTACTGAACGTTACCTCTAGCGCTAGACTTTACTTTGCCTGGGTCAGACCTGGCGAAGTTCAATACAATAATTATGGTGTTTTTTAAGGGTGATAGGCTGAAAAAGATCGTATTTTTTTTTTAGGGTAACCTCCTTCCCCCCTAACATATGACAACCCAACTATATAGTAGGCACATGTAGGGCAATAGGACAACTTTATTTTATTTATTAAAGGTTTCCTGGGTTTGTGTAGTGCAGCGGTTCTCAACCTGGGGGTCGGGACCCCTTTGGGGGTCGAACAAACCTTTTACAGGGATCGCCTAAGGGGTGTCCAAACTACAAAACCATTGTCCGGACAGGGTGGGTTAAAGACTAGTGTTGCGACGGCCATTTGTTTGGGATTTCGCAGTAGCTGACAATTCCGGGAAAGTGCAGTGCTATCAGTTGCTTCAAGGTAGTAAGAGAGATTACTCCAAGCCAAGTAGAGGGAGCTGAAGACTGAATGCAACGTCTCCTGATGGGTTTCCTCTGATGGTGGATTTTTGCTTTTTTTTCTTCTGCCAAACTCCTCGATATTTACATTACAATCCATAACATTAGCAAAATATACAGTTATTATTTTATGGTTGGGGCTCACCACAACATGAAGAACTGTATTAAAGGGTCATGGCATTAGGAAGGTTGATATATATATGTCTATTATACTTTATGTTCGCACCATATACAATTTAGGCATCGCTTGTGTAACTTCGCTTTGTCTGACTAAGTAACTGTAGCGCAACTTCGCTACCGTTCACCTCCCTGAGCGCAACTTCTCATTTTTGCGCTGCGCTGGCGAAAGTACGCTTGACAAAGTACGGCGAACGCTAGGGAAATCAATGCAGGTGCAACTACACAGGTTAGTGGATTTGCTCCAGTGTCTCAGTCCAGGCACCTGCTTCACATTCAGATGATAGAACTGATGCAAGTACAAATTTTTTGACACGCTTCCCCAAACCACTTCAGGTGTTGCTAGCTTCTCAGAAGGTCCGTGTCATATGTCCGCATGTATCAGCAGAATGGAGGGAGTGCGCATTATTTAAGTACCCTAGGAATATTTCTACATGCCACTCGGGCATCAAAGTCAGTGTAAATTCCATTAGAAGTTCAGACATTCAGCAGCAACTGACAGCACAAGCATGTCTGAGAGTTTTAGTTTAATAGTTGGAAGGGTTACAAGTTGCATATTCCAGATTTACAAAGTTCTTTCCTCTTTGTAAATCAGTGGGTGGCTCTCTCCTCAGAAACTCCAGAAATGACATTCTTTGCTGTTTAAGCTGACACTTCACATCACATACAGTATATAAAGATTTCATACTTTGAATGATATATAAATAAAACCTCTCTATCAAATAAAATAACGTATTCTAACACTGCCAGACATAGTTGTAATGCTTTTATTTATCATGTGCTACTTTTTACCAAGCTCTTAGAATCCCTTGCCTTCGTGAACCTCACTTCCCATTCAAAAGACAATGTTCAGCCATGTCAGATTCAAGCAGGTGGCCAAAATGCTAAGTGCATTCAGTCACTCAGTGTTCTGAGAATCAGTATTTGATATGTAATGTCTGTAAAGGCATGCCAAGACAAGAAAATTTCACACAGCACTCAAAAGTCAATTAAAAGTCTGTAATAGTGCCCTGAAATACTCTCTTATGGCTGTTGCCAGATGGGCAAGTATCTGCTGAGAAAGAATGCTGTGGGTGGCATTTCCCTAGCAACAGTAGTGATGTCCACAGACAAGCAATTGATTGCACTGAGATACTTGTTACTACAGCCTCCTTCTCCTGCATTCAATTTTCTGAGCTACAATAGCTTTTAAAACAAATGTAACTGCTTCAGACAGGGTCCCAGAGATCAAACCAGTCACCTTAACCTAAAGACTTTTATAAGCTAGCTTTGATGGTGTAAAGCCATTATAGAAAACAGAATTCTCACCATTACAGAATGTATTATGGTTTTCAGTTCCACCTTTAAAATAAAAAAATATTTGTAATGTATTGACTAAAACTGGAGGATTGCAATTTGTATTATCAATACCATACTGCCAAATTGCTCATCAGTCATAAGGTGCTTTTGTTTACATCCATTCAGAACATAGTTTAACAGGTACACAGCCCAGAAAAGTAGTGATTTACAGTATGTTTCACATTTGTCTTTTACTGAGAACTAAACCCTTAATAAAATAAAACCTACCCCCTACCCTACATAGAATCTCCCTCCCTGCCCCCCCCCAGCCTAGCTGTTACCCCTGGTAAATGCCCCTAACTCTTTACTTACCCCTTCAGGACATCTGAGTTCACAGACGCCATCTTCTTCTCTTTGTTAATCTTCGGGAAGAGAGCAGAGTATCGGCCCATGCACAGTTGGAGCAATCTTCTGTGACACAACAACTGCACATGCACTGAAAGTCACAGAAATTCCCGAAGTGAAGGAAGAAAATCTGAAGCAGACTGAAGAGCCGGAAGATGGTGCCCGTGAACTCCGATGTCCTGAATCTGCACCAAGGGGTAAGCAAAGATTTATGGGCATTTAACAGGGGTAACAGCTAGGCAGGGGGGGGGGAGGGGGGTCTATATAGGCTTGGGAGGTAGGGTTTTTTTAATTAAGGGTTGAATTCTCCTTTAAGATGGCCATAGACGTGCAGGTTATATGTCGGACTAACGATCGTCCATGCCAATCTTGCGACCTGGAACTAACCATTCTGATTAATATAACAAATCAGACTATGCTTGGGGGCCATTTATTGACAGACGGCAATCGTACGAAAGTTATGTCCGACAAATTGTTATATCTGACAATCTCCCATTCATATAATCAGATGGGCAATACATTGGTATAGATATATTATAGATATAGCTATATATAGATATTATCGGTAGCCGATATCAATCTTTTAAATAGTCTCATTTATTGAACGTCCGATCGCCATGGACCCTCCACACATGGTTCAAAAATCATACCAAACGTTGTTTTGTACACTGGTATCTTTGCATCTATGCCCAGCTTTAGACTGAACACTTGGATTAAATAGCAATGGTGGCTTTTTTAAAGAACAAGTAAACGTTTTTTTTTTCTCTCTCTAAATTTGCTCTAAACAGCCCCTCAAATTAATGTACCTTAGTCCCTGCTGCAAGTCTGCTCTGGTTTCTGTGTTATCAGCAGCTTGTTTCACCTTCTTCCTGGTGCAGAGTGAAGCCCTGCCCCTTAGCTTTCTGAGCTGACCTTATATCTTGGACTAGTCCAGAAGATCATTTGCATAATGTGACATAGCAGAGAGCAGTGTGTGTAGCAGCTTTTGCTTGGGGAAACTAGCTTACTAATGAAACACTGGCTCCCTCTTCCTCTCTATTGTGGAACAGCAGCAAATGGACTGCTCAGTAAACTAAGGGACTGGGCTTCACTCTGCACCAGGAAGAAGGTGAAACAAGCTGCTGATAACACAGAAACCAGAGCAGACTTGCAGCAGGGACTAAGGTACATTAATCTGGGGGGCTGTTTAGAGCAAATTTACAGAAAGAAAAAGAAAAACATTTACTTTTCCTTTAAAGAATGGCATGCACAAGGGGTATGAGTATACCATATACAATACAAAAATACTGTACAGTGACTCTCGTTTACATTTATTATTGCGGTGATTCCCAACCATGCTATAGCCCAGTTATTGCAGGTATACAACATCAGCATGCTTCAACATTAGTATTATATGTGAGAATAAATGGAAGTAGTTGTCCAGCTGGGGCAATGCAGGAAGTGAATATATGACAAGCTCTGGACATGATTATGGTATGTGTCTTACATAATAAAATATGTTCCCATATTACACATGCATAGTTGTTTCAAGTAAGTCTGAGGCACAAAGGTTGTGCGTGTCAGGAACTTCAAGTAACAATTATTTACAAAAGCAGAATTATCAGAAAAATCAGCATGACATATATGTAACTTTTAATGAAGATTAGTATTTTGAAAAGAACATTTTTAGTGTCAGTATCACTTTAAATAGGAAATGCATGGCATCACCAGTGCGGTCAGCCACACAGCATGTGTGTAATGTTTGCAGCAAGTACCCAAAATGACCGAAGTATTTTGCTTTGCAGCCTATAGATGCCCTATTTAGCATTTAAATTACAAACCTTTCTATTAAGGTGAATTGAAGGCAGCAGGAGTGGTTTTGGGTGGTTCTCCACTACATAAAACATGTCGGTGTAGAAAACACCCCATTTGAGTCTTTAAAAAGCCTTTATGATATTAATTGACATTGTATTTCATTTACTGTTAGGGGATTATTTAACAAAAGTTGAGTTGTGTTTTTCCACAAAAATTTTGGTTTTTCAAGGGTAATTTTCTGTAAAAACTCACATTTTTTTCAGGATAAAAAGGAAAACAATTTTTTTTCCAAATTTATCATGCCCCAAAGCTGCAAACAGCTTGAATCTAAAAGTACTCCAGATAAAACTTGTCACGGTCATGTAGAAGTCAATTGCAGAGGTCCCTTGAACCATTTGAAGAGCCTTCATGATTTTCTGGGGTTTTTCGGTGGTTTGCACTTGAAAAAAGTGATTAATCCAAGCTATTTGAGGTTTTTTTTCACTGATAACTTCATCGGTTCTAGTATTTGATTTTTCATTAAAAGACATTTGGGGGCAAATTTATCAAATTCACATGAAGGATTCGAAATTAGATTGAATTTTGAAAATTCTATCAAATCGGATGATTCGAATAAAAATCTATTCGAATAGTCAACAGTCGAATAACTTCCCCTTTAAATTTTTATTCGATTGCCTAGTTCGCCAGTTACAACCTACCGAATTGGATTTCATTTTTTTGATCGAATAAAAAAGTTCGATCAAATGGTTAAAATAGTTCAATCGTTCGATTCAAACGATTTTATTGTTTGATAGAATATTTCCTATTCGATCATTCAGCCAATCGAATTGCGGTAAAATCCTTAGAATTCGATATTCAAAGGATTTTTATTCCCATGAAATTCGATGGTCGAATTCGAGGGTTTTTTTAACCCCTTTTTTTAATTTTAAAGACATTCAGTGGAGTTGTTTACATTCCATTTTTTTTATAAATATGCAAATATTCGAGTTGTGAATATATTTCAGGTAGAAAACAAACTTGAAATTTGATAAATAATGTATTACAGAACTCATACAATACCCATCCTGGAAATGGCCGCCTTGTTTTTTTGATAAGATTCCTGAAAAACCTCAGCCTAGTGCAACTCAGCATTGCCGAGATATCTGACACTTTCTTTATGCTTACTGGCTAAATATAAACAGACACTTCATTGCACTCTCTGCTTTGCTTTTTATTCACCTTGAGGCCCACGATAAAGCTAAGCTTTTTCATTTTATGTATCAATACTGTCTCCATTAGGCAACAGACCTTGCTGCCTGCTGTTATTTATTTGAAATGCTAGCATTCATTTTTAGTTTCCTAGAGAAAAAAATAATAATCCTTCATCTATAGAAAGATGACACTTTCCAATCCGGCTTTAAGCTTCTCTTGGGACAGCACTCCGACATATACTTAGTGCTTAATACATAACTGAGTTCCATTAAATATAAATATATATATATATATATATATATATATACTGTATAGATATGAAATGGTTATAATTTTTATAGTAGTTTTATGATGAACCAAATCCAAGCCACAAAAGTAATTTGCCTTTAAAGCACTAGAAAACTTTATATTTTGCAATTGTTTTGAAGATTTGAATATGCAGATTAGACTTGTATTAGGTTTTGATTCAGAAAAATCATTGAGAAAAGATTTAGCATTTGGCTGTATCAATCAATTTTGGATTTGGTGCATCCTTGATGTGTAAGTTAGAGAAAATATTCACAAGACTGGGAATGCTATAACATGTTTCGCATCTCTCATTGTGTTTTGGGAAGGTTTTGCAATTGGGCAGATGGTGATGTAGCTGGGTCTAAAGAACGAAAACAACCGTTCGATTGTTAGAAAAAATCGTACCATTCGAACGATCGAAGCATTCAATCGTACGAATGCTATTCGACCATAAAACTTAGAAAAGAAGCCAATGGGGGGTTCCCATAGGCTTCTATTGCAGTTCAGTAGGTTCAATATGGTGGATGCAGTCGAATAAAATTTTAAAGGGGAAGTTCTTCGATCATCGAATGATCGAATATTCCATCATTCGATACAATGGAATTTTGCATATTCGATGATCTAAGTGGCCAAATTTGCATATTCGAAAATTCGATCTAATCGTACAATCAGAATTCGATCGAATTTGATCGAATTTCTAATCCTTCACGCGAATTTAGTAAATCGGCCTCTAAGTGTGTCTTTTTTACCTTTTGCAGTTCCGCTACTTAAAGGAAAAGTAAATGTTTTTCTTTTTCTTTCTGTAAATTTGCTCTAAACAGTCCATTTGCTGCTGTTCCACAATAGAGAGGAAGAGGGAGCCAGTGTGTGCATTAGTAAGCTAGTTTCCCCAAGCAAAAGGTGCTGCACACACTGGTCTCTGCTATGTCATAGTATGCAAATGATCTCCAGGACTAGTCACATAGATAAGGTCAGCTCAGTAAGCTATGGGGCGGGGCTTCACTCTGCACCAGGAAGAAAAGGAAACAAGCTGCTGATAACACAGAAACCAGAGCAGACTTGCAGCAGGGACTAAGGTACATTAATCTGGGGGGCTGTTTAGAGCAAATTTACAGATAGAAAAAAAAAGGTTTACTTGTTCTTTAAGTCTTGGCTTATCAAAACTGCCATGGGTACTTTGACACACTGTGACCCACTAAGTAATGTGTTCATAATTTAAAGGTTCTCCGAGGCAGTTATGAAAGCATTAATGAGACATTTCTTGACGTTGTCATTTCCATGCAAAATTTGAGTCCTGTTAAAGCAAACGTTAAAAGCCGACTCCAAAGTCATTAAAAATTATTTTATAATCTTTTATCAATTAAAAACTTCTTCAGCAAAGGAAACATTGAGTTTATACAGGAATATATTTAATTCTGAGTAGAAATTTGTAAGGCGAGGCTAAATGTCGCTGCCACATTGTATTGAATAGAGGTGAGAAATAATCAAAAATGCTGACAAGTTCCCACCAGTCTTACCTCTAGAGTAAATGACTGGCAAAATAAATATCAAAGTACTGTAGATATAATTGAGATAATTGCTGACAGCAGTTGTGGTGATGGTGCCATATTGTGGGCTCAAGGTGAAATGCCTCCATAGACTTTGATGGGAAAAAATGGTTTTACCATAACATGCTTCATAAACTTTTATTATTTGGCCCAATATGTGTAAAACATTGAGCAATGCTTATTTAATTCCCTAGATGGGGAAACATTATAGGGGGTCTTTTATTTTCTCTGGGAATTTGCTTTGGCTGTTGGCTCATGAGGATGCTCAGTTCTTCTCAGCTCAGATTACTAAACACACCCTCCAGTCTAACAGCCAATGAAAAGATAGCATTGCTGCTTCCCATAGAAACTCTAGCTGTCTGCTCTATTTTTTTCTTAACTCCTGAGCTAACATTAAGCATTACAGTGCTCAACCTGTGTAAACCTGCGTTCTGCATTACATAAACTTAAATACATGGTAGGAAAATGAAGTCTTTGCATGTCCTTTAAGGAGGGATTTACACAGGACTTTTGTGGCAGAAAGGAAATGGTGAATTGCTTATCATAAATTATACTTCTTCATCCAAGAATAAAATGCCAGTATACATTTTTTAGAAGTACAGGTGCTGTTATTCAAAAGCCCGTTATTCATCTCCCATAGACTCCATTGTAGATAAATCTGATTCTTTTTTCTGTAATAATAAAACAATACATTGTATTTGATCATAATTAAACTACATGAATCCATATTGGTGGCAAAAAACAATCCTCCTGGGTTTATTTAATGTTAAAATGATTTTTATGATCCATTCTGGAAAGATCCCTTATCCAGAAAACCCCAGGTCCTGAGCATAATGGATAATAGATCTTATACCTGTAACCTACAAAGTTCACCATGTTTGCACCCACAAGATAACACTTTTTATTTTAGCAAAACCATCTTCCAAAGTTAGATATGAACTTGTGACCTAGCTTTACAAAAATCTGCCTTTTATATTGTTTAATTTTGACTTAACATTACCTATAGTTGTGCTCAGGGACATTTGGGTAGTTTGTGTAGTGATTATGATTTAAAAAGAGTAAACACAGTTGTTTGACAATAAATGGCTTCGGCCAATCACTAACCATGAGTGAAAGAAAGGTTTTTGTGTTATCATTCATAATCTCTGAAAAATGGTTCAGAAATCATTAATTCTGCCAGGGTATGTAAACTTATGAGCACAACTGTACATTTGCAAAATTTGTTGTAAACCCCTGGCAGATTTATTTACATCATTATCTTATTATTTAATGTTTTTTTTTTACTTATATTTTAAAATGTCTTCCTTCCATTCTGCGGACACTCAGCTGATGCCATGGTAAGGATGTAGTTTATACTTAAGTAACAAATTAAAAGATATTATGAAATAATGCCTAATCAGTGCATACACTAGCTTTTGTTTTGTGGAATGTTTTGTGTAGTATTTTCATTGTGACTAAGGACACATCTTTATTCAGTGATTTTACAATGTGTAGTATACAATATATAGAATGAGAAAGGATCTGTCAAAATAAAAGCCTTTTTGTAAGAGGCAACCCCATCAATAAAAGCAGTGACATAACTTTTGTGGTCCCTCTGCAATAAGTTTTTACCGTAATCCCTATTTCCACTACCTGGCCAAGGGGTGTGGGATTTCTTGTGCATCTCGGGTCACCCACATGCCCCCCTGTAGTTACGCCACCAAAAGGAAGATTTTATAGAGAGATCTCTATAATGGTTTTAACATCAGTACACCTGGCTTATTTCCGTGACTGTTGGGGAAAAAGTCTGTAAAAAAATCAAAGGCAAACTTTCATGTTTGTTTTTATCCTTAATTCATTTTCTTTATGCTTAAAAAAAGACGATACCGTTTTATTTATCCTTTTATTCATGAATATATTTTAGTACAATTCATAGTTTATATAATAATATGTATTCATATAGTCTGCATTCTAGTGGTCTTTATTGTACAAATGTGGATAACAGCCTTACGCGTTTCATGTTCTCACAACACTTCATAGGCTAATAGTAAGTTATAACATACACCTTTGTTTGGCAGAGTCCAGTAGTGTTTGCAATCTGCCAATTAAATTAAAAAAATATAAGTTGCAGAACAGTAACTTTTTTTTTTCTTTTTGATCACACCTAGTTCTATTAAGGAGCTGTGGTTGGAGGAAAAAGGTGTTAAAATCCCCCTGTATAATGAACCCTTACTAAACTGTAAATCTTTTCAGCACATAAGAAACCAAAATTATGCAAAGTGGGTACCTCTAGCAGAGAGGTAACAGTGCACAGCACATATTGGGGCAAATTCACTAAAGCGCAAAGCATCTAAGGCTAGCGTTAATTCCCCAGCGTGACGTCAATTTGTAACTTCGCTAATTCACTAACACCGACTCTGGCGAATTTTCGCTAGCGAAGTAGACTAGCGCAACTTCGCACCCTAACGCCAGGCGAAGTTGCGCACTGACAAAGGATCGTAATTATGCAAATTCACTAAGATGACCATTTTACTGAACGTTACCACTTACGCTAGATGTTACTTCGCCAGGTCAGACCTTGTGAAGTTCAATAAAATAGATAGGAGTTTGAAAAAAAAAAGTCCCAAAAAAAACGCTAGCGTGTTTTACCTTTTGTAGGGTGATAGTCTGAAAAAGAGACCAAAATTTTTTTGGGGGGTTACCCTCCTTCCCCCCTACATTTCCTTACATATGGCAACTCAACTATACAGGGGGCACATGTTTAGGGCAATAGGACAACTTTATCTTATTTATTAAAGGTTACCTGGGCTTGTGTAGTGTAATGCAGTGGCTGTAACATATACTTCTATTATACTTTGAAATTTGCGCCGTATGCAAATTAGGCATCACTAGTGTAAATGATCTTTGCCTGGTGAAGTAACACTAGCGCAACTACGCTACTGTTCGCCGACCTGAGCGTAATTTCGCACTTAAGTGAATATGCGTAGCGCTGGTGAAAATTCACCTGGCGAAGTGCGGTGAAAGTTAGCAAGGCAACGCTAGCGCATTTTCGCCGAATTTGCCCCATAGTATATTTGCAACAAGCATATTTGTCCTTCCTAAAAGCATTTTCAAAACTGCATGTTTTGTTAGAGCGAGCACCTTAAATATTTTATTTCAGTTTGCTGTAGACTTTCCTCTATTTTTTGATGCCTGTTCCCCTGGCTAAACAATGTAATAAATGCTTCTCTATCTCAATTTTGCATTTGCTTGTTTTAAATAAAGGAATCGGAATAACCAGGTCTGGTTATAATTTTTTTTGTCTCCTGTTTAATGTTGCAAGTCTTTGGTTTTGCAGCACAAAACCATAATGGAGCCTACAAGCGGGCACACAATATTTTTGTACACTTTTGACTTGCGTTTTGGGTTTTTTACTAATTAGCTGGCATTGCAGGGGCAGCATGAAAGTGCTTCCATGTATTTCACAGACTGAGGCTTTCATCAGAGCGGTAGTGTAGATTATGTTTTCTTGGGGCTTATCTTAAAGAATTCTAATTTCCCAAATTATCTAGGGAGTATACTTATTAGCCATTTCCTAACTTTTCGGTAGTGCAGCCAAAGAAAATACAGACTACATGGTTTAAATTCTGGACCTGGTGTTTTTTTTTTTTCAGAGCAAAGCAAGGTCAGCAAGATTCCTTTCAAGTTCTGCAGGGAAGGCTTAAAGGGCTTGTTACGTTCAAATGCTTTAGCTACTGATATAGAAAGTGAATGGGACACTGCACCGTGCTAAAGAATACTTTCAGAGCACAACATATCATTTTACCTCTTTCTCACATTCTGTAGTTCAACACCCAGTAAAGGAGATCACATCCCAAGACTCAGAACCCAGAAGAGGAGTGGCAGCAGTGTGGTCAATACAATGCTGGCTTTGTCACAAGTTTCAGCACTGAGGTCTTCTACTGTTAGTACTACCTGGCTAATCAACATCTGGCTTACTTTCGGACAGATATCGATCGGGGAAGCCAGTCGGAAGACCCCATTTACTGGCCAATAAGCTACTGACTTAATCTGCCCATGTGTGGGAGCCTTAAACTCATGTTTACTCTTTCCAATTTTCAAATATTGGGTGGTCCTGAGAATGTGAAGGATTTCAGCTGAAATTGTTCGAATTGTTTGAATCAAACGATGCATTTGAACGATTCGAATGATTTTGATTCAATCGAAAATGGACTTATTTGGTCCATTTTCATTCGAAAATGACCCCCCAAAAAATTCAATGGTCAAATCTCAAAGTTTTTTCACTTAGAAGATCTGCCCATTAATAATTCTAAAATGATGAGGAAGAATTTTGTTACATAAAAAATTATGAGACTTAAAAGACTTTTTTAACTTAAAAATGATGAAACCTAAAAGACTCAAATTATATGACAATACTGTTCTTAAACATAAACTAACCTATTTCAACTTCCATTTCTTTTTTTCCCACTTAACTCATAACAAACGTGAAATGCATATAATTTTGGGAGCACACAATATTTTTGCACATCTGCATGTATTTATGCAAGTGGGAGCTGCTATATTTTATGTTTTAGCTGAGGTCACCCTGAAACCTTCCCACAGGCCAGTGGTTTTCAGAGTAATTGGGTTCCAGGTTTTAGTTTGTGGTCTAACATTTGGTCAGCTTCCCCTTACCTCACAACAAATATAAGTATATTGCTGCATTAGTCATTCAAAGAGTATCTTGGACAGTCAACGTGTTTTTGCCTCAAGTATCACCCTAATTGGCCTTTAGACTGTGCTTACAGGGGGATTTTGAAAAGTAAATAAGCTTTTTACCCAATGCAATGCTTTGGGTACTCCTATTGGGTGAATTCCTACAGTCTGTGAACTGTAAAGGTGGTGTTAGATGGGGAGATTAGTTGCCCAGCAACAAATCTTCTCTACTGCTGGCGACTTATCTCCCCACAGCTCTCACTGTAAAAAACCCCTTTCCAATATTTAGACGGAACCTCCTTTCTTATAATAGGAATGGTTGACCTCGCATTAGCTGAAAAATAAAGCATCTACTGGTAAATAAAGCATTAGAGATATTATTATATGATCCCCTTGTATATTTATATCTAGATATCATATCACCCCTTAAGCGCCTCTTCTCCAGCGCGAACATCCCCTATTTGGCCAGTCTTTCCTCATAGCTAAAATTTTCCATACATTTTACCAGCTTAGTTGCCCTTCTCTGGACCTTCTTTGATACAATAATGTCCTGTTTGAGCAATGGAGACCAAAACTGTACAGAATATTCTAGATGGGGTCTTATCAGTGGAAACCAAGAGAGCTGCAAAGCAGTAGTAATGTTCTGGTTATTATGTTAGACATCCAGTCACTTCAGCCTCCAACTAACTATAATGAAATTTTTTTTATTTTGCACTGCTTATCTACTTACCCAGTTTCTATTATTAGAAATTACTACAATTACTTTAATGAACATGTTATACCAAGCCCTGAGGGACTTTACTAAGAACCTTACTCCAAGTAGAGAATGTACAATTAACAACCACCCTCTGTACCTGATCCTGTAGCCATGTGCAAAGACTTAATAAAGCCCAATAGAGCTTAGTTTAGAAAGCAGTAGTTTGTGGGGCACGGTATCAAACGCTTTGGCAAAATCCGAATAGATCACATCTACTGCTCCCCCACCAGCATCTTACTTACCTCTTCATAAAAAGCAATCAGATTTGTCTGACCTAACCTATCCTTCCTAAAGCCATGCTGATTGCTGCTCATAATACCATTCACTAGGACAAAATTTTGAATGTGATCCCTTAACAAGCCTTCAAATAATTTGCCCACCAAAGATGTCAAAATTACTGGCCTATAATTGCCAGGCTGAGAACGTAATCCCTTTTTAAATATTGAAATGACATAATTTGAAAAATGGAAAGAGGGACTAAAATATCTGCCACGAATAGCATGGCAGAAGATTTATTGACTAAACCCATTTTGTGCAATACCTCCTAAATACCATGTCCATTTTATAAAATTTTATATTTCAGAGCCACATGGTGAGGGTTATTTTGTAAACAAATTTGCTGATATATTTGTGGTCAGAAACAAATAAAGTGATACTGGCAGTCAACAGTCTGAAAGACACACACACACATTTACATTTGCTTATAGTCTTTGGAGATACAAAATATAATTCTATATCTATTGCAGGTCTCTCACCAAACTGTTTACATTTATCCTGAAACAATACTACTAAAAGAATCTCGAACTTCCCAACTGTCTCGTTTTTCACGGGACAGTCCCGATTTTGACACCTCAACCCACAGTCCTGGAATTTATCACCTTCACTGAAAACCAGAGAAAAAGTTTCTAACTTAGTTGGCTTTTGGCAGAGAGCCAAAACCACAGAAATGTGTTCAGACTTTTATAACCTGCCAAATTTTTAAAATAATCATGGTAATCAGGGGGTGTGTCCACAAAATGGCTGTGGCCACAGTTTTCACAAATCATTTTGTCCCTCTTTCTCTTTCCAACATGTTGGGAGTTATGAAATCTGTTTGCTCCAACACACTCTATTTTTACAATTCAACTACAGTATGGGCAAGAAATCCGCAACCAAGCTCCACTAATTGTGCAGAAAAATATTTTTTGCTAAGTTCTGAAATTTAGCAAAGTTAACAAGTACTTTGCATGTTTAGTGGTTTAGCTTTCTGTGACCATAATATTCAAGGTGAAATCTGCCCAATAGGAACTTAGCAGCTATGATTGTTCAGGATTTAATGGTGTTCATAATTTAGTTAATTATCCAGTGTAAAAAGCATATGTAAGCATGCAATGCAGACTTTGTGTTATGTTTGTTGTTACCTTTTCGGCAAACAACTGTAATAAATGCAGTCAATGTATTGACCATAAAAGGAACGTATGGGAAATTCTGTTACCTTCATATGCCTGAATCCTGTTTGCGGTAGAAATTAAAAAAAAAAAAAAAATCCTTAAGATAATTGATTATACATTTCCCTGTTTTAAGCACATATATTAAGGTTAGAGTTTCCTATGATAGTGTTACCATGAATTTGTTACCTATGCATACCTCCTAACTGTCCCGTTTTTGGAGAGGCAGTCCCTCTTTTGACAGCTCAACCAGCTGTCCCTCATTTATACGGAAAAGTCCTGTTTTGCTCTGCACTGAACAGCCAGAAAAAGAAACAAAGTTTCTAATTTAATTGGCTTTTGGCAGAACAGCCACAGCAGAAGATAAGATACTTTTGTAACAATTTCTAGATAAGCAAATAAGTAATTGTAACAAGATAAGACAACAGGTCCCTTGGAAAAAGTTAGACTCACAGCTTAAAGGGCAAGTTGCCTTCAGTAGCAAAAATGTAATAACTGAAAAATACCACAGGAATAAGTTCAAACTTTCATAACCTGCCAAATGTTGTAAAATGAACATGTTAATTAGGGGGTGTGGGCACAAAAATGGGCTGTCAAAACATTTCGACATGCTACGCGCGCCAACTTTTTTGTCCCTTTTTTTATTTACAAAATGTTGGGAGGTATGCCTATGGGCACTGCTCTGCAGATGTGTTAGATTTGCATTTTTTTTGCTTGTTTATGAATTCTGATCAGTTTTATGTATCTTTTTAATGTTGGTAGAAAACATTTTTAAGCCTTCATTGTTACGTTACTGCTGAACAGGCTGTTTTATTTAGATTTGCAAATGTATTCATACCGTGGAGGTAGGAGTTAGACAAAGGAATTAAATATACAAATGAGATTCTTTTGAATTGGCACAGGCAGACAATATTATCATTTATTTGATAAAACTCCCACCAGTTTCTGCAGTACCCAGAGGCATGATACATGCCCACTACTAGAATGCTTACATTTTTTTAAATGACGAGAACTAGTTCTATTATTATACAAAGAGAATGAGTATAATGTGATACCCAGCCATTTTTAGAGGCCATACGAAATAGGTGTATACATATATATTGAGCATTATGACATTTTCATGAGAAAGCTCCAAAGTACTCTGCAGTGTTATAAATAAAAGGAGCTACAAGGGCTGGCGTTAGAGTGTGAAGCAACACTACACGTACATCGGGCACCTCTGCTCATTAGTTAATCAGCGAAGTAACGAAATGATGTCACGCTGGCGAATTTTGGCGTTAGTCACTTCACTCTTTAGTGAATCTGCCCCATAGTGAGCAGGCCAAAAGCCAAAAAAAGACTTGTACACTAGTGTGGGGCATCCCACAACCCACCTACAATGATATTCATAGAATAAACATTTCTAGCATGAGCAAACCTCATTCTAGATGCTTTTATCTAGCCTATGCAACTAGTGCAAGTAATAGAAAACTCCAGATCACACAGCCATGCATGTACCAGGACACATAAACACAGCACAAGTCATATTTGTATCTTACAGCTATTTCATGTTAAAGGAACCATAACATCAAAACATTAAAGTGTTTTAAATTAATAAAAATATAATGCAGTGTTAACCTGCATGGGTAAAGCTGCTGTGTTTGCTTCAGAAGCACTACTATTGTTTATATAAATAAGCTGCTGCATAGCAATGGGGGCAACCATTCAAAGGAGAAAAGGCTCAAGTTACACAGCAGATAAACTCTGTAGAGCATAATGGTGGTATCTGTTATCCACTATTTAACCTGTGCCATATAGCCTTTTTTCAATTTCCGCCATTGCTACACTGAATTGCTGCAACTTGTTTATATGAACTACAGTAGTGGTTCTGAAGCAAACACATAAGTTTTACCAGTACAGGGTAAAGCTACATATTTTCATTACTTTAAAACACTTACATTTTTTTGGTGCTACTGTTCCTTTGATCCTGTTTTCAGCAAAAATCGTTTAAACACATGAATTTATTTGTGCAGTAAAAACATACAGTGAGGACAGTAAAAACGTTACCAGTTTGAGCAATGAAGTATTATGTAATCTGTGAAACAGCTGCCTTACTCCGCATGTTATTTACATGGTAAATATGCTAAAAATTGTATTCGCTGCCAGGAAATTAACTCTCCAGCTGTTGTCATTTTTTTTTTTAATGGAAATCCATTGTCATATAGTGCAAGGGAAAGCAATGAGGTTTTTTGGTACGCCTGTAAACGTTTTCACTGTATGGGCTGAGCACTATGTACATAACTTGATATGCTGCTTGGAATATATATATATATAAGTGAGTGCACTTCGACTGAGTGCACACTTTCTATCCGCCGACTCTGGGCCTTTGTGTGCAGGAGAGTTCTAGTGCGACCCCAGTATGTGTACTAGTTAGTAAGCTGTTAATGCACCTTTGTAGTCTGCCGACAATTCTAGGGCCTGCATACACCAATAAAAAGGTGTAAAAGTAGGTGTAAGATAAAGCTCCTTTGAACCGCAGTTGCAGAAAAAATGACTAAAAGTAGCTAATTGAGATTTTTACAAGATACTTTTAATGGCTGATGCAGACTAGAGCTAGGGTAAACTACTGAAAATGCCAGAAAAAATTCAAGTGGCAAAGAATTTCTGAAAAGTGGTGTAAAATACATGGTAATCAATCAAATATTTTTATTTTATTGTGTAGCTGAATGAAAGCTACTCAATGATTGCTTGCTGTGGCTTACAGTCCAGGTGCAGTGTTGCTCAGTGTTGGTTATTCAGCCTCACTCTGCTTGAGGTATCTTATACTTCATTCATTCATTGCTGTACACTAGCCCTTAGCCTTAAGTTGTTTCTGTTTGATGGCATAATCTACTGCAAAATCAATTGTGTAGCTTATTCATTATTTCAGCTTGTTTAGCTCAAAGAACACAGAAAACTGGCCTACATCTGTTTCTATTTTAATTCAACATTCATCTCAATCCGCATAAACCCAAACCCATGGGTGCCTGCTAGAATTTCCAAGGGGTAGCAACAAAGTTAAACCACCCAACTTTCCCAGACTAAGCCTATATACAATACGAAATTGCTAAGGCGATGCCAGATCTGAGAGATGATTAGTAGGAAATAAATGTAATAGCAATAGCCAGCAATCTGCTCAGTTTCCATAACTTTGCAGTCAGGATGTTTGTTTAGTAGAGAGTGTAAATAATAAATTGTGTTTCACTTATGGATGCACCGAATCCAGGATTCAGTTTGGTATTCACCCAGGATTCAGCCTTTTTCACCAGAATTCGGAAAAATCCTTCAGCAGGCTGAAACAAATCCAAATCCTAATTTGCATATGCAAATTGGGGGCGGGGAGGGAAATCTTGTGACTTTTTGTCACAAAACAAGGAAGGAGAAAATGTTTTCCCCTTCCTACCCCTAATTTGGATTCGAATTTGATGTGGTGTTCAGCTGAATCTTTCACAAAGGACTCGAAGGTTTGGCCGAATCCAAAATAGTTTATTCAGTGCATCCTTAGTTTCAAAATACATAGTATGTCATATAATTTGGGGGAAAATTATTGGGGGATTGGAAAAACTATTCGCAATGCGAAAAGTTATGCCTCTGGGCGAACAAATTTTGCTTTGTGCGAATTTAATATAGCTTTTGCGAACCAGGAATCTGTTTAGCGACCACTTGTGGAAGAAAGTTTGCGAATTTTACAGCTTGCGCCAATGCGCAGTCAGTGTAATAAAACTTCTTACTGAAAAAGTTGTCATGTTTTCTCCAAAAGGACACCTTCGAGCACTTCTTAAGAGTGCGCAATTAAAATTCGCAATGCAATAACATCGCGAGATGTGGATTTTTATTCTTATCGGTGCACATTGTTTTTCTCTTTGGGACTTTTATTATGTCCTTATTGCAGCCCAGGTTCATTACTCGTATCTGGTTCTTGGGAACTTATTTAATTTTCCTTTAATTGTGGCACCATTTCTTACAGGGTTAGATTGCTGCTTACACAAAATAGTACAGATAAGAGAAAAGCTGCAGAACTTGTCAACAAATTTTACAGATTTCAATTCTTTTTAGAGCAGGATAAAAATAAAATAATTACCATTTATAGCGGAAAACAGTAGGGATGCACAGAATCCATATTTTCAGTAATAAGAGTTAACACTTGAATCCAAATCCTGAAACAAATTTGAACCATAATTTGCATATTCATCCCTATAAAGTAATGGATCTGGGATCTCAAAAGCAGGCATACCAATGGAATAGACTGCCTAAATATAGAAATATATATCTGAGTAAGTAGTCACATATATCATACCTCCCAACATTCAAAAAATTTAAAAAGGGACAAAAAGCTGTGCCGCAAAAATGTTTGACACCCATTTTGTGGCCACACCCCCTAATTACCATGTCCAATAAAAAAAATGGCAGGTTATGAAAGTTTGAACACATTTTGTGACGTTTTAGTGTAATGTTTTATTTGTTGGTACAAAAGTATCCAAGTACAGCTGCTGAGTGTTTTGGAAGAAATGCCAAAAGGCGTCTTATTTCAATTAAATTTGAAACTGAAAAAAAAACGAGACGCGCATAAAAATGAAAGCGATGCACGCCGGTAATGATGCGACGCGCTGAAAATGACACGCCGTGCGTCGAAAACGATGCGACACACATCAAAAATGTGACGCAACTTGTATCGGCAATTTTTTGCCAATTCGCGAATTTCGCTGCAAATTTTTCGGCGAAATGGGATAGATTCGCCCATCACTAAAACTAATCACTGTAAATATGCAATTCACAGATTAAGTTCTTATACGTACATTTTATATGTATGCAGAATAAGTTTTAGCCCTCAAATTCTTGTCATTCCCACTAGATACATACCTGTCCCAAGGAATGGGGCTTAATAAAATTACCTTCTTTTTTTTTCTGTTTTTGGGAGTGGCCATTTAAAATTAGGGATGCAGCCAAACCAGAATTTGGTTCAGAATTCAGCCAGGATTCTGCCTTTTTCAACAGGTTTCGGATTTGGCCAAATCCTTCTGACTGGCCAAATCTAATCCTAATTTGCATATGCAAATTAGGGGTGGGGAGGGAAAAACAAGGAGGTAAAAAATGTTTTCCCCTTCCTACAACCAATTAGCATATGCAAATAGGATTCAGCTT
>CM044431.1:118230308-118254543 GCA_024363595.1 Xenopus borealis | reverse complement strand
CCCCTGATATTTGTCTATAATCTACCTTCATAATTCAAGTCTTCCATCCCTCTAACCAGTTTAGTTACATGTCTCTGCACTCTATCCAGCTCATTTATATCCCTCTCAAGGACTGGAGTCCAAAACTATGTGAGTCAATTTCTGTGACACGACTCACTGAAGCTTGTGTATTATAATAAATAAAAAACATCCTGTTGCAAAATATGAGTATATTAGAAGTCACTTTGGAGTTCCACAACCTGTATAAACACACTCGGCCTTAAGCTTTTATAAAATCCTTATATTTTGGGGGGGGGGGGTACTTTATACAGTATATATCTATATATATATAGAGAGAGAGAGAGAGAGAGAGAGAGAGAGAGAGAGAGAGAGAGAGAGAGAGAGAGAGAGAGAGAGAGAGAGAGAGAGAGAGAAAGAAAGAGAGAAATATTGTGCATGTGTGAGAGAGAGAAGACTGCTACTTTTGATTAACTATCTGGACATAGTGTTAGGATCACCAGAATGGATGCAAGCCGTATATGACACACTGTGGCACAGTATATGAACATTACGATGCATTAATGACTTGTTATTTGGATATGAGAACCTGCAGGGAATATGCAGAAATGCATTGATTAAGCCTTTCCTGCTCAATAAATGCCTGTGAAGTTGCCCATCGATGTGCAGATTTTGTTCCCACAAATAATGGACAATCATTCATTCCAGTGGAACGACATGCTACTAACCATTCATGTTAAATAAAGTACTAAAAATAACAAATCAGACGTTGTTCTGCCCATTAATTGACAGGCAGCAATCGTAGGAAATGTATGTCCGACAAATAGTAGAGACAGTCACCCATTGATATTGTCAGATTTCGGGGTTTCTGGCAAAAACTCGAAAAAAACAAGTAATTCAGGAAAAAAGCCCGAAAAGTGAGTACAATCTGGGTTTTCGTTCTAGTTTTTTCACGATCCAATTAAATCAAGTTATTTTATTAATGAATAAGCCAAAAGCAGGCACGGGAGTTTGGTCAAGCTTTTTTCATTAAAATTCTGAGTTAAATTTGGATTTTAGTAAATAACCCCTATGTGATTTCCCACTATAAATAAAACCAAATCAAAATGTGCACAATGGACTTCCAGTCATTTAAAGCCTTAGTAAGTCTGTCGGCAGGAGTCAAGCCACACCTCCAGGAACATTTCAAACAAGGGGCAATTATTGTTATTATGAATAATTAACAGTTCCTATTTGTATATAAAATAACATAAAAGAGAAGAAAAAAATATGTATTAAACAGCAATTGCTACTCATTTAAATTGAAGTAATTTATTAAGTAGAGGGTGCAGGGTGCATAACCCAGGTGCAATCTGCCCTGTTTTCTGCACTTTTCTGCACTTTGCACACTGGCAGTGATGTATTTATGAAGGATGGAGAAGCATAAGTGCATAATTCCCTTTCCATTCTCTGACTTGCATATCATTCACATGCACAGGTTAGGGAGCTAAGGCATAGTGCAAGTTGTAAATTGTAGCTCTGCTCTCTACTACTATGTACTATTAATATTACTACAGCTTTGAGACCAGTTATCCAGAACGCTCGGGACCTGGGGCTCTCCGGGTAATGGATCTTTCTGTAATTTGGCTGTTTAAGCCTTCAGTCTACTACAATATCATGTAAACATTAAAAAAAGCCAATAGGCTGGCTTTGCTTCCAATACGGATTAATTATATCTTATTTGGGATCAAGCACAAGGTATTGTTTTATTATTACAAAGAAAAAGGAACTTGTTTTTCAAAATTTGGATTATTTGAATAAATGGGAGTCATTCTGAGCTTTCTGGGTTTCCAAATATGGATCCCATACCTAAATAACTGACTTAAGAACACGTTTATTTTATTAAAAGTTTTTATTGGGGAAGTTAAGGAATTTTTTTTCTTACTTTTTGATCTGATAAATCCATATCAAGTGTCATATCCATTCTCAAGCCTCTCAAACTCTCTTGGTGGTGAGGAAGAAAAAAAGCTGTTTCCTCAGACGGTGTTAACAGTTACATCACTCTCTGCTCATATGGAAATTGCCTCATGCTGTTTCAACACCACTCTTTTATATTTAACCGGAAATTTAGAGATTAGAATTATGCATAGATTTTACACTGTACTGCCTTTTATGACCATACCTAAATATATGTATGCATTGCATAAAAGGGAGGAATGGAGAAAGATGCTTAATACCTGAGCAAGTGACAAAAAATGAGAGTAAAACATGTAAAGATGTTTCCTTTGTTAGACTAAGTGAGCATTCTGCCATGTTTTCATGATAAATTGTTTGCTTCAGATATTTATATATATGCAGAAACAGCATGCTGTATGCCAGATTAGAAGGGCCACTCTAGGCCCATGCCTATGTGCCCTCTCCACAAATCCGGGCATGCAAATATACAATAAACTTCTGGTCATGTTTTACTGATTATGTACAATATGATAAAGAGAAAGAACAACATTTTCAAATGCCATAATTCTCTTTCATATGAAAGCATTTAACATCCAATTGTAAAGAATATCATTTGTTTGCTACAGATGTAATTAATTTTAATATATTCTAAACCACCCCCTATAACTTCTAAATACACAATTTCAAGTTGGCTATACAAAGTGAGGCTGCCAGTTGTACATGTGTTTATAACTATGCCCACACCAAACATATGACAAGCCTGAGACTGGTCTTTTTCAGTTGTTTCCATGTTTCTATTCAGTTAATTTGTTGACCCTGTTTGGCAGACTAGAGGCAATGAAGACCATATGAGCTGTAGTTCATAAGCCCTCCATTAGACAAAGGAAGATGGAAAAATTATTGAGTGTACCTCACCAATATTCTTGGCTTGAAATGAGACATTTAGCAGTACTCTGATTAGCCCAAGCCACGTTATAACCAGGCTCCCCTCTTTTTTAGTCTATAAATTAGGACTCAACAAAAATAATGGACTGTGCATTTGAGCAACTTGTATTTTTTTTAGTTATAACCTGCTGGGACCTGTAAAATCATTAAGGTATTGTAGGTTTATGAGAATTTAGGATGACTTTTTTTCTGTGTGCACACATGGGGTGTGGGGGGTCACAGTATGAAAGAAAATGTTGTGACCTTCAAAAAATGTACTCACAATGTTCTGTTTGTTGCTACCATAGTATATGGTTATAGTTTGTTTCGCCTGCAGTGTTGAAATAAAGTATCAATCACTGGCATGTTATAGTGTACACATTCTAAAACATTTTTTTTAACCTTTGAAATTGCCAATATCTGACTTGTGCTGTTTATCAGGGATGGTGAGGCATTTGACTATTATAAATGTGTTAGCATTAGGAATTGCAGTCATTTGTTTTGCATAAACCTGAGAGAAGTGGCATCTAGTGGTTTTGAAAAACAGTGACTTTTTTTTAGTCAGTTACACTTGAATAAAAAATCTCTGAATCTGAATCTTTTCTCAATTAGAAAAAAAATGGTTTTAAGGCTCTGGATCGTGATATCAGATTCTCAGGTGGGCCTTATTTGCCCACCCCGGCATTAGTTATTATAAATCAATTAGCCTGAAAAGCAATGTTACCAGGCATTTGAGCTGGTCAAGGAATAAATCAGAAATGTGAAACTGTGTTTATTCCTATTCTGTCTGAACATAATGGAACACAAAATGCATACCAATTTCTTCCTCCTTCATTACCTGCTCACAGCTTAAAATAAGGGACATGTGAACAGCTGCCTTCCACTTTTAGCTGCTTTTTCTTTGGTCTCCACTTTTGCTGCATTGCATACTGGCTTATATCACACAAAATATGTCATTCCTGTAAAAAATAGTTGTTCAGCAAAAAAGTGAACATGACCAGTTGCTTTGATTTTGCTACATATGTATCATTGTTCCCTCAACTGTCTTAATTATTAACCATTCATTAATAAACTAAGGCCAATAGCACCAATAAAGAAGCAGCCAAAACCACCATTGCCTGCTCCCCTTCTCGTCACAGCACTGGTACTGGGACTTAACAGCAAGAGAGAATTTAGTATTTTGTAAATGGGTGCATTGTCCAGCTACATGAAACGCCAATAAAGCAAAAATAAGACTGAAAATAAGTGTTGTGATTATTAAACAGCTCAGAAATAGAAGCATCTTGCTTGTTTTGTATTCTCACACATACACAAATATAGCTATAAACCAATAAATACATTTTCAGATAACTGTATACTTTTACTACCATTTACTAGTACTGATTACATACATTATTACATTGATATACTGCAACTTCTGCTGAAACTAAAATGTAAATAAACTCAGTTCCTCATTTTTTAGCATGTTAGTGGCAACAGCATTACATACAAGATAAATAATCTATCATTCAGTTAATTTGCCGCCCTAGCTGCTTCTTAAGCCTGCTTTATGATCCCTGTATAATCCTTATTAATACTATTCTGAGGAGTTTGATTCAATCATTCTTGAGTTATCAAGGCCAAGTTCAGCAATTAAAAAGTGAAACTATATCCTGTACAAAGCCTAGTAACCACAAAAAGATTCTTGTTTTTCCCATTTGTTTTAATGTCAGACTGTATGTATATGCCAACATATTCTGCAGCTCTGTACAGCAGGAGTAGCATAACTATATAAATAGGCATAATATGTACAATGACAGGCTAAAACAGGAGGGTAAATACTCTGCACGTAAGGGGAACTGCTATTATTCTTACCTGAGTAGTGTTGTTTCTGATGGAACATAGACAAAAGTGCACTTTTCATTAAAGAGTTTAATGTCATCTTTTTTGGAGACGACTTCACCAAACTACTTTAAGCTGGTATGGAAGCTGATATAATTTGTTTTACTTATTGCTTCCCTTAGCCCTCTATTTGATTTATACCCCAGAACAAGAAGGTGTATAAGAGCGGAGAACACCATGTTTGGGACTGATTATTTTCACTATGATTTTTTAATAGTAAAAAACATCCACTACACAATAAACAGTGATTTTTTCCCCCTGGTTGCTGAAGACATTCACAGCTGCAACTAGTTGTTCTCCTACAACCGACTCCCTTTCTCTTTACATATCATGGCACCTGTAGTTATTATTCATAAAGGTCTGCCAGTCAGAAGGTAGTATTGTCCTCCTGTCAATTATTTTTATGATGAGACATCTTCCTTTAGATGCAGGCATATGTGGCTTGTAATGATGATGGCTAAGCCTCCTTAAACCAACAACACATAGCACAAAAGTATTATGCATGGAGTTGGCACTTTATTTATCCTGCCATGTTTTTCTAGAAGCAGTATGCATGGAGCTTCCATTCTGTTTAACCTGTCAGGGGTATGGTAAGAAACTATATATTGCACTGGAAATGCACGTATTCTACACTAAGTTCTGGTTTTATCATGTATGAATCTGGCATCGCCATTTGTTTTGGGTTATTTTTTTGTGTGTAATATAAGTTTATCTCAGCTGTACATCAGAATTAAAATGCTTTTATGCTGTGGGAATCAAATTGCTCCTCATGTGTGGTATGTTTTTTTGTTTTGAAACAAGGATATTTCAGGCCCCATTTCTGTCCAAATCAGACCTATTGGTCTTCAAGCTCCCAAACCCTGTGTTGGGCCCTATATTGTCTATCTGCTTAATTTGAAAACACTGGTCTGTTGTGTTCTAAGTGTGAAAATACACAATTTATAATTGCTTTACTGGCAGGTTGTAATAAAATGATTTTATATATTTATAATTGATGTGTTTTTTTAAAGAACAAATACTTGACACTGTTGCTCTATTACTAAAAATATGAGAAACTGTGACATAACCAGTATCCCAGTAGCTGCAGTAAAGTCGAATAGTCTACAAATAGTGTGATTTAAACCTAAAACAATGTGCACTGGCTGAACTCCACATACTAACTGAGACCACAGGCCAAATAGTTGGCTGCGTTCTAAATGTTTTCAACTGTTGGTAATGGCTGAAATTCAGTGTAGCGTTCCCATGATCTCTGTCAGATAAATAACAGGAATAGCATAAGTTCAGCTTTGACAGTAAAAAATAAATGTCAGTGTGTAGGTTCACAGCAACATTTAACCTATAAAGTGATTTACCCTATCCTATTAGGCCTAGTTTACAACATAGTGACAGTGTTTACTATTCACTGATGCTCATTGGTTCTCATATAATGTAATGCTGACTGTGTCTGCCAAAATGTGAGGGCCATTTCAAACACTTTTGTAACTTGATTTATTTTATTGATTATTTTATTGCCAATATTATCTAGTTACAGGGTCAACAAGACTGTGTTACAGGCCAAAACTCTAGCCATCCTTAATGTATGGCTTTAATTTCTTATTTATTGTGTATGCACATACCCTCTACCTTCCCAGCACCTGGACATTTGGTATCAACCTTCAATGCTCCTAATAGATTTTAAGCATGGATATTTTTGATTAGTTTATCTTTATTGAATTTCAGTTATGTAGGGGTGTGGTAAAAGGACATGTCTTTGGTTTTCCAAGATATACAGATCCTAGATTAGCCCTTTTAGTTATTTGCTCACAGGAGTGCTCATGATACCCCATCTGAAAAAAACGGAAAGATGACCCCCCCCCGAGTAGTTTAAAGGGCTGCTGTGGCCCTCATCTGTACCTTAGATCTACCTCAAAAATAATCAAAGACATAAGTCCAGAGCTTAGGTTGGGAAATTAAAGTGACAAGTAGGCTTAGAGACCAACTGAATGAGTGAGTGAAGGTTACCTTTTGTAACATCAGCTGCACAAATATGAGGTTACTGTATAGAGTGAGCAGCCAAGATAGTAGAGAATATGATTATCACTACTATAGGTCCTAAATGGACCCTACGTGGATACAACAAAAGGAAAGCATACTAGAGTTTTTTTAAGAATATATACAGATAGTTGTTTTAAAAAGTTTAAATAAACATGTTTTTTATGCATATGATTACTTATAGGCTTAATTTGTATACATACTGTGACTTTATATGTAGACCTGTAGAGATCACCGTTGTATGACCTATTTAAGGAAGTAATACAGTTGTGCCTGCAAGCCTATGAAACACGTCAGGCAATGTTGGTGCGTGACCTGTGAGAATAAACCACCTTTAATTTTACTGGCGTGCTGCTTTTCTTAATTTTTTCAGCAACCTACTTTGATAGATGCCTGTGTTAGAGCAGTGGGTGTTTTGGTTCATGCCCCCCTCCCCTTGGAGATCCATCTTTATGTACGGCTCCACAGAGCTCATAAAAAGGCTGTAGATATAGGCAACCACTCAGCCACAGTATTTAGGACAGCAAATAAATTTTTATCACAAACTCTAGTTGACCTATCTGAACTATCAGGTGCATTCTCAAATGTCCCTCCTGTGGCCTTCAGGATGAGACCCTCAGACACTGCTCAAGCCCTACAGTTTGAAAATCACAGGGTTTGAATATGAGAAATGTCCCTTAGAGAATGTTACTGATTAACTTCCATGAACATCGAGTACCTTGGTTCTCATTTGTATCTGGAAATTCCTCTGTTTGGAAGTAAATTGTTAAAAATAACTCTACATGCTCTATATACATTCTAAGAAAAACATATAGTACTGCCATAGTTCTGAATCCCCTTGTTGTATTGGTTGCAGTAAAGGAAATATTAAATACCTGCCACCGGCCAGTGCCCAAACTGTAATGAAACATTGCAGAATACATGACTGGATTGAAAAAGCAACAAACAATATTATTATTAATATTATTATTGATATGACAGTAGAACTATTTTACATTTTTCAGGGGACAAGAAAAAAATGGTAAAATCAGAGAAATACATTATATATCGTTGGGGGCCACAAAAACAGTGCAAAATGAGGGAAAACCTAAAATGAGGGTTTTCCTTTAAGGCAATTCCAACTCCTTAAATTTGATTTCACATAACTGAATAGGTGGTGAGACTCGGAATATCGCCTTTGAAGCAAGTGATCAACACTTTGGGTGTTATGCAAAGAACTTGCTGTTGATGGTGGAAACAACACTTTTGAATCATGTCTTCTCTCGGGATGTTATCTGCTTTATGTTCCTGAGAATGGAGCCTATTTAGCTGCCATATCTATTTGAGTGCTATCCTCACCTACCGTGTAAATGGGGAGCCTGCTAATTAGACATATGCTTTTTTACTGCCCCAGCTCACATGCATGTCTCAAGTATCTGAATGCAATTTAGCCTAAATGCACTATTGCTAAGCCACCCAGAGCAGCTAACCAATGTAGGACCTACATAGTACGGTTACACATGGCCACATTTTTGTTTGAATATTACAAAAACATCCAGAAAAATTAATGGATATTCAAAATTTTAAACATGAAAACATTGCAAATCCTGTTTTTTCTGTATTATTCCAGGTGACATTAATATTTAGAGATCAATGCACAGAGGTGGATAATTTGGCAGTCATGTTCCTGCTGGTGAAAGAATGAGATAGGAAACATGTTGAACATGGTTCAAGTATTGCTTTGTGAGGTGAAGGAACAGAATGAGGGTGTAGAAGTTCCCTGTAAGCATTACAGCTCCTGATTTAGAATTCTCCCTGCAGTTTAAGAAGTAGCATGACAGACGTTTGCATGATTTCAAGCATATGGTTACAACCAAAGATAGAAACATTTCTCCCACTCTCCTCTTGTAAAAAAGAATTGTGCTTAGCAGAGTTTATTATTATTAAGATCTGAACCATACTCTCTGCTGCTTGTTTTATTGGGATCTTCAGAGCACAGCTAACCCATTCACCTCTGCCAGTGGGGTCCCCAGCTCGAAAGCTTTTAAGCATCATCTTTAATGTAAACTGTAATATTACACTCAGTGGGCTGTCGTATGCTGATCTCAACTTGGCCGGTGAGATCAGATTTATGATTTTCCATTATCAGTAGCAATGTCAGCTATTTTTTTTAGTTCATTTACTCAGTTCGGTTTTCTACTAACAATGATATTATTTGTTTGCTAATACACACACTGATAGGTTAAATTGGTTTGAAGGTCAAGTAAAGGACAGTGAGAATTGAAGCATCTTTGCCCGTCAGTAAATATGGGTTTGGTGCTGGAAGCTCCAAGCAGACCTTTAAAAGCATTGACAAGTCATGTACAGAATTGTATTAGCATTACAGTTGTCAAAGTTTTGCATTATTGGTGCGCAAGTTTCAGTGAGTACTGATTACAAATAATAAAATCATGAAGCACATTTCTAATGGTACAGTATCAGCTTATTTTGGGCAATGACGTAATGACAGCATGTTGGGTCCCCTGGAAAATGCTAAGAATACAGGCATTCTTCCACCAGCCAGGTACAATCAAGTAGAAAAAGTTTATTATGTCCACATATACAGTCTTACATGTTTTGTGTTACAAATACTAAAGGTGGCCATACACTGGCAGATAAAACTGCCGATATTGGTCATTTATACCGATTTGACAGCTTATCTACCTGTGTATGGGGGCGATGTCGCCAAACGAGGGGATCTTTGCATCTATGGCCAGCTTTAGGGGCAGATTCACTATAGGGAGAAGTGGCCGTCACTAGTGAAAATTCGCCAGAAATCCAATGCGCAGGGACATTGCCAATTCACTAACAGGCACAGACAATTCGCTAGAGAAAGAGACCATCACTAGAATTTGTTCGCACTCTATCGCCAGGTGACTTTTCGCCCTAGTGAACGGTCGTTACTCCACAAATTCAGTAAAGTGTGAATTTTACGGAACGTTACCTCTTTAGCCAGAGTTGACTTCACCACCTCAGACCAGACAAACTGCTAAAATTAAGCATTGAAGTTGTAAAAACGCTGGCAACTTGTCCTTTTTTTAAGCAGGATTGCCTGCAAAAGCTCTAACTTTTTTTGGGCATTTTTCCCCAGACATTTGAGGGCTATGGAACATTCATTTCACAGTGGGCTCATGTGTAGGGCATAATATTAATTATTTTGTCTTTGTTAAGGTTCCTTGTACATTTGTAATTAAAAGTGGCCATGTCAAGCATTTGCACCAACAAATCTAATAAAGACGTCCATACAACTTTAACTTACATGCCCTATTCAAATTGACCTAAGTGTAAGATCACTAGTGCCTTTTCAGTAGGCATAAATGAACGCTAGTGAATCTTCGCTATCAAATGCTCGCACAAAGAATTATGATTAGTGAAAAGTCGCCAGCATTCGGCGCCCAGGACACAACTTTGCATTTTAGAGAATTAGCAAAAATTTTTCACCTGGCGAAGTGGTGCAGAGTGTGCAAAGCCGTCGCTGCCAAAAATTCACTCTTTAGTGAATCTTCCCCTTAATCATAGATTGATGTTGCTGGGTCGTAGTATGCATGCCCCCACCTGCAAACCCCCCTCTCCCACTGCATGCTCGGGACAATTTAAAGAAGAAGAGTGGCGGAGAGGGGGATTTTGATTCTACAAAGGAAGCCGACCACTCAGTTTGGAGTCTGCTGCCACTATAGTTACACCACTAATTTTGGGTAACAAACTTCAAAAATCAGGTTAAGTCATACTGGAGTCAAAACAGAAACAATTTAGACTCCAACACTTCTTGGGGCCATTAGTTCTTTGATTCTGATACACAGAGAGAGAGAGAGAGAGAGAGGCACTTGCACAACAATCAATCTAAAAATTACTTGAGACTTTTCTTGTATTTTCATGCCAATTTTCCAAAAAAAAAAAACATGAAGATGTGCTTATTCAAAGGAAATCATGCATATTTGGTTTCTGGTGGTTTCTCATCTGTAAATACAGTTAGATGAGAGCCAAAGGGGTTTGTACTTGCCTAAATAAAATACAGCAAAAACAGGTCCAACCCCTCCTGGCTACATGACTACTGTCTTGTTCACACACTAGAGCTAATAAATACCCAGCATGCATTATCTATATCTCCTGAAATAAAAATTGGATGTGGGGTGCTCACGTACGTCTGTGTAGTCACATCTGCTGGTAACAATCAGGGAGATTCAGCTAATGCACCTGACTGATCACTAGGGCCTCAAAGTGAAATGTCAGTGTGTGTCCATTACGGCTTTACTGCACAGCCAATTTACAGACAGGAACTAATGATGAGCTAGTCCTTTTATAAGAACATAACACTCAGATGCCTGTTGCACTGTTGTGACTACACTATGGGCTTTGGGCCCCTGTAGATGTTTTCCTGCCAATCAAAATAATAGCTCTGCCATTTCAGGTAGATGTTTTTGCAGAGGTTATTGTAGCTACTAGTTTAATATACTTGGCATTTCCACATGAATGCTGGCTAAAATAACCTGTTTAATACAGTTATGGGATCATATATCCAAAATGTTTGGGATCACCAAAAAACTTTAAAAACATTAAATGCACCCAATAGTATTCTTTTGATACCATTACTGTGTCAGACTGGGATGCCAAGGGCCTGATACTATTATACTCCTCTCCTGACTCCGGCTCTTTATTCCCTAGTTTCAATTCAGTCTATAATCTATCCTTAATTTTTTCTCCCCTTATATAAATAGGAAAGGACCATAAATTGGGCAAAATGGTTAAATATAGAAGGGCCCACTGACACCTGGACCCACTGGACCAGTCCAATTGACAACCAATTTGGATTTATGCAGCTTAGTTGGAATCCAGTAGAAGGTACAGGTGTAGGGTCTGTTATCCAGAATTTTGTGGACCTGGCGTTTTCAGATAATGGATCCCATACCTTTGCTGTTTTATTATTGCAGAGAAAAGGGTAATAATAAAAACAAAAATAATTTGCTTGAAGGGGAACTTCACAAAAACGTAACTTAAGCTTTTTGAAAAGTAAACATAATTTCAAGCAACTTTGCAATATACATCGATTAAAAAATATTCAAACTTTTCATAATTTTAATGGTTTCTGACAGTTCCCTAAGCCTAGCCCCTGCTGATCTTTCTGACTACTTTGCTGAGCTGTCTGACTACTGTTACTTTGTATCAGCAGCCATCTGTCCTTAGCCTGCATCCTCCAAATCGCACAATTCCTTGCACATATGATTTTAATAAGGAAAGGAACATCACAGTGCAATGCATTGTGTGTTATTTAGTTCCTGCATGCTGTCTGTAAGCTGTAGAGAAGTTGTTACAATTT
Source organism: Xenopus borealis (assembly GCA_024363595.1). Taxonomy (NCBI): domain Eukaryota; kingdom Metazoa; phylum Chordata; class Amphibia; order Anura; family Pipidae; genus Xenopus; species Xenopus borealis. The sequence goes on along the minus strand of CM044431.1, from coordinate 118,242,443 downwards.
GTAACAATTTGTCTTTAGTCCATCCTTCCCTGCCAGGATTTCAAATGATGCAGAAAGAGAGGAACTGTTAAACAGCTTGATTTCAACATAGAAATGTCATTTATTCATACTTTTTGAAGAAACAAGTACTGTAACTGTGATGAGTATATTAGGGGTTTCTGTGTTATGTGGGCCTATTAAATTGTGGTTTGGAAGCAGGAGTTCCCCTTTATAATGCACTCTATGGGAGATGGCCTTCACAAAATTCAGAGCTTTCTGGATAATGGGTTTCCGGATAAAGAATCTCATATATTTTGCCCTTGCTGATATGTCTTGGCATATTCATTTATTTTATCTTCTTTAGTAAGAAAACTACATGTATGGGACTTGTTATACAGAATGCTTGGGACCTTGGGTTTTCCAGATAAGGGGTCTTTCTGCAATCTCCATGCCTCAAGTCTACTATAAAATCATGTAATCATTAAATTAATCCAATAGGATTGTTTGGCATCCAGTAAGGATTAATTATATTTTAGTCGGGCTCAAGTACAAGGTACCATTTTATTATTACAGAGAAAAGGGAAATCATTTTTAAACTTGTGAATTATTTGATTGAAATGGAGTGATATGGGCCTTCCAATGCTTTCTGGATAACTGGTTTCCAGATAACGGATCCCATACCTGTACTTGATGGGCAGTAATTAAATTAACCTCACCTTCCATATTAAAATGCTAGGACGTGCTATTAATGGGAATGGAATGAGAAAAATGCCTCAGATAACATAGTCAATGAAGAGATTGTTTGCCTTTTGAGCTTGGCGTGCAGCAGTTCTGTAGGTCACACCAAAGATGAGCAATTTCACACAGAAGATCATAATGAATAATGAAGGCAATAATGACATTTTGAACAGGTGCCAGAGTCACTTTAATATCTACATCAGCTTGAAAATAGTTTGTGCCTTTACTAAGTTCAGATGCCTATGTGTGAAATCATTTATTATAGCTGCAAGCTGGCTGTCTTGCTTGTTACAAAAGTTTGCGGCTTTGTGATATAGATCAAATAATGCTTCAAATATTATGTCAAATGGCTTTTGAAATTGTATTAATGCTAGTGACCTCTAGGGCAGACATACTTATGCTGGTAACGTGCATAACTGTAGGGTTGTTATGCCTAAGAAACAGTGTGAAACAAGGCAGGTGGGAAAAGGGAAGCACTAATTTGTGCAACCTACTTGTACAGAAACAATCACAATTAGTGAAAAAAATTAACAAAATCCAGAAAAAAATTTGTGCAACTGCGAAAAATTTGTGAAACATATCCACAAGTCAATGGGCGGCAAAATAACTTTGATGCACGACAATTTTTTATACACATGACTATTTTGTCTCAATGCAAAGTCAATGGATGTCGAAGTAATTTTGACATGACCATTTTTAGGCCTGTTTTTACATGCGTGACTTTTTTATCCAAACGCATTAAAGTCAATGGGCATCAAAATCATTTTTATGCGTGCAGCTTTTTTTGTCACAGCAAATTTTTCCATGGCAAATTTTCGCAAAAAAAAAATTTGCAGGTGGCAAAGTGTGAAAATCCAAGCCTGGCGAATAAATTCACCCATCACTAATCATTATATGTTATATTGGCTTGTATTTTAATGGTGTTATGAAGCATATCACTTTATGGATGCTAGTTTCCTATGCACTGCACAATTTATTGAGTGTGCTGTGTCCCAGTTTGAGTCCTGCAATGGGTCGGGTACCAACTGTTGTGGGTGGAAACGCCCAGATTCCCCTACAATGTGGGTGGTCTGATTGATTGCAGGCCCCCCATATCCTATCCCCCCATATCCTATCCCCCCATGTGAAAAAGTATTTTACCCACTGACTTTGTTAATTTGGCTCAGGAGTGATTTCACCTCCTGGCAACAGTGATGTCACTTCAATATTTCTCAGAGCCCCGTGTGGGGTTAGCGGTAGATGAAGGGTAGTGTTGGGTAGCAGGTTGAGAGTGGACAGATCAGCACATCTGGGTTGGGCTGCCCAACTGGACTCCCATAGGACTCTACCTTGGTTACACACAAGCACGTAGTGGTTCCAAAACTGTGGTGCTGCCAACCCCCTGCTCCAACACCCTGGAGCATTAATAGAGTAGAACGCAGCTTCAAAACGAATTAGGGTGTATTTGGGGAGAATGCACAATCTCTATTCTAGACACACCCAAAAGCCAAGCTTTAAGGGCATTTAAAGGGGTGGTTCACTGTTAAATTAACTTTTAGTATATTATAGAATGCCCTATTCCCAATAGCTTTCCAGTTTGTAATTTCAGCAATCTAGTTGCTAGGGTCCAGGCTGCCATATCAACCATGCATTGATTTTAATAAGACACTGCAATATTAGTAGGTGAGGACATGAATATAAAGACAAGTAATAAAAAGTAGTGATACAATACAATTGCTAAGACAATACGGGGCAGAATTTACAAAATTCACGTGAATAATTCGAAGTTCAATTGAATTTAATATAAATTTGAATCTTCAAATATGCAAATTAGGCAAATTCAACCATCGAATAGTCGAAGTCGAATAATTTGAATATTCGATTAAAATTTTATTTGAATATTCGACTATTCTATTCATTTTTAATTATTAACATTAGACCTAAACCGCTTGCTTTTTGTGATTTGTGGCCAAACGGCTCAGCCACATTCATCCTGCTGCCTTGTATTGAGCTTTCTGAAACTGTTGTTCTTTAGCCCAAGTTCAGTTTCAGCATATGGCTAGCTAATAAAACTCTTAAACTGGCCATAGATTTTTTAAAGATCCAATGGTTATCGTGAGACCACGATTGTCTCAAAACGATCGTTTAAATGTCCGATGTGTCCATCAACTAAAAAGATAATTTCAGGCGATATTGCCAGCAAAACTGAAGGATCGCAGCCTGCTTGGCCCTGCAAACATAGGTAGATTGCATGGGGACCGATAAAGATTTTCTAACTTGGCCGATCAATTTTCAGACCGATGTCGGACGAAAAATCATAAGATGTACGATTGTTGTTATCCCACTAACCGCACGATAATTTGACAGATTGGTCGGACTTCCCTAAGATCTGTTGTTCGGCAGAGAAAGATCTTTGTGTCTATGGGGACCTTTAGAAGCAGACATTGCTTTAAAGGACAAGGAAAGTCTAAAACCGAATAAGGCTGGAAATGCTGTATTTTGTATACTAAACATAAACATGAACTTACTGCACCACAAGCCTAATCACACAAATGATTTATGCTTTCAAAGTTGGCCACAGGTGGCTGTTATCTTGTAACTTTGTTAAACATCTTTGCAAGACCAAGACTGTGCACATGCTCAGTGTGGTCTTTGCTGCTTAGGGATCGACATAAATTATCAAAACAGTACAAGTCAAATAATATCTGCCAGAAGCCGATACAGCAAGACTGATTAATAATCAGAATATATAGACTGCACTGGGTCCTGTATTGTCATGTAATCTAATGGTGATTTTATAGTTTTTGTATTGTTTAATACAAACTTTCTCCAACTCTGCAGAACCAGTGGCTGCAGCAAAATAATTCTCCAAATAGAATCCCAGTTTATCTGTTTAAATCTGGCTCCATGATCTTTGTCCCTGCAACTGGAGTTGGCAACAGTAAAGGGGATGTAAAGGCAAAAATAAAATCTAATACAAATCTCTACACAGTCCCTGACTTTTCTACAGGGAAACAAAGCTGCTGGAGTTCTGCATGGCTGAAAAGTAAGGCAGGGGCTCCCCCTGCTGTTCATAAGTATGATTGTTTCCCTGCAGAGCATTTAGGGACCGTCTGACAATTCCTATCCACAGAAGTAAATGAAGGGAGAATTTCACTGCATACAGTCAGGTTTCTTATAAAAACAGTAGACTTTTTTAAGTAAAGTATATTGGAGTTTCTTTTTGATTAAATAAAGTAAAAATGGGATTTTTTTTTTTTTTTTACTTTCCTAATGATGTTCTCCTTAAACAAGGTAATTGGAATTCTGGTTTATTGGACTATTTATGATGTAGAATGTGACATACAGAGTAACACTGCAGGGCTCAGATTGCTATCAAGATCATGTATGTTTTCTTCATTGTCACTGTCAGCTTTGGCAACATATGAAAGTTTAGGTTGAAAAGGAGGTATGGCAAATTATCCACATTCGAATTTGGGTGTTTACCACATGTACATGTACTACCAAGTACTACCTAAAGTCAGTGGGAGTTGTCCTAGGCAAAATGTAAACAATTTATTAAATTTGAGTTTTTTGAGCTTGTAATTTTGTTGAGGTATTCAGGTTTGTTTCAATTATTTTATTTGAGTTTTTTTTTTTTGGACAAGTTGATAGATAAAGTAATGTTTACGTTTTTTTAACTGTCAATTTATTAGAGGCAGAAAACAAATCTATAAAATGACACAAATCCGAATTCTTACTTTTTTCTCACAACTCCAGATAAAGTATGTTAATCATCTTTTTTTATTACTACTGTCCAGTGGAATCAGGTCAGTGATTGCAATTATTACGGCACCCCCAGTGATCGTACTTACCTGATACCCCAGGCAGGAGCTTCTGTTAGTAAAAAAGTGCTTAGGTCCGAGGTACAATCCTCTTATGCACGGGTCCATAAGTGCAGTAGAATGAAAAGCTGAACTTTATTATTTTTTTTTTTTAAAGTGAGTGCCACTGATTGATACTCTTCTTCCGCTTCCTTTTTCTTCAATGATCCGTGGGTCAATGCATGTGCTGTAGAGTAGAAATGCCAGTTTAATAAAAATAATAAGAAAAATAATAAAGTTCAGCTTTTCATTCTGTCAGGTAAGTGAATACAATCACTGGGGGTGCTAACATTTGTTACGCCCAGTTATATAGACTTTCATCCCCTTTAAAATATATAATTGAGACCCTCCCTTCCCTGCTGTTGGGGCTCATAGATTAAAGTGGTGCTGATATATGCTATATAAATGTTGCTTTAAAAGGTGCTGCATTAAAAGGTCTACAAAAGGCCTAACACAATATATTATTCATTAGCAGTTTTCTTAATAAACTGGTTAATGATGATCGTATTGATGGTATTGTGTATTATCTGCCAAACTTTGCTGTCCATATTTTCTAGGTCACCTTTATATATATTTTTTTTCATGTTTAGGTAATATGGGCCCCTTGTTCCAATGTCAGCCAGTACATCCAGACCACATATGCCACGATGACAACGAAAAGGTAAGAGGTCACTTTAAAAGCTCAGAAATTAGACAGCAACCTTTCACACTTTAAAAAGAAATCCAATAATTGCACCATTACTTAAGCAGTAACGCATGGCGAGAAGATGCATTAAACATTTCAGCACACAGCACACTGCTCAGAAGTCTCCGAAGATTTAATCAGAAAGCATATCCTTTGCTGACAGATGTTTCCCATGAAATAAATGAGAATTATATAAGGATATATGGATAGGTATGGGGATATCTTTTTTCTGAAACCTGAAAGGCCAACTCCTTTAGAGTCCAAATTAATTTAATTTAGGCGAATGAAATATTTTTAAAGGGGTGGTTCACCTTCAAGTTAACTTTTAGTATATTGTAGAAGGGCCAATTCTAAGAAACTTTTCAATTAGTCTTCATTATTTATTTTTCATAGTTTTTTTAACGATTTGCAATTTTCTTCTGTTTCTTTGCAGCTTTCAAATGGGGGTCACTGACACCATCTAAAAACAAATGCTCTGTAAGGCTACAAATGTATTGTTATTGCCACTTTTTATTACTTATCATTCTATTCAGTCAATCTTCTATTCATATTCCAGTCTCTTATTCAAATCAATGCAGGGTTGCTAGGGTAATTTGTACCCTAGAAACCAAATTGCTGACATGGCAAACTAGAGAGTTGCTGAATAAAAAGCTAAATAACTATAAAACCACAAACAATAAAAAATGAAAACCAATTGCAAATTGTCTCAGAATATCACTCTCTGGATTATACTAAAAGTAAACGCAAAGGTGAACAACCCTTTTAAATTATTTCATTTTATCTGTAATAATAAAACAGTACAGGTATGGGATCCCTAATCTGTTGTCTGGAGAACTTCATAATAAAGGCAGCTCCCATTTTAAGCAAATAGTTTATTTTTATAAAGCATTGTGTGTTTTCCATCATTGTATTATTTTGTAAGGAAAGTATGAGGGTGCTTCTGGTTTTATGAGCAGAGCATTTATTCTCTGCACATTTGGATTGATACGGCATAAGTGAGTGCAGTTTCATCACTTGGCACAGCAAAAACCAATAAACCCTTAGTGGTCAGAAATAGGATGTGCTGAATATTCTAGCTGAGGCAGCAGGAGGTAGTTCTACCTAAATACAGATATATATACTGTATACAGATATGTGGGACTGCTGCACAACAGAATGTGTATATAAATTTGTAAAAAGGAAGCTGTTGTATCAATGTTTCAACCCTCACTGGGGTATTTATCTTGGTAAAGACCCCAGTGAGGGTTGAAAATTTAATCTAAATATAAATAGTTTTTTATTTCCACAAATTCCCCTGAGTGAAACAGCTTCCTTTTTACAAAAAAAAATATATATACACACACATAAATATATATATATATATATATATATATATATATATCTACAGGTATAAGTGTAGATATGCAGAAAAGGATGTGGTGCACAAATCCATATATTAGACATTTCAAGGAAAACTAATTGAACATTAATGTATAAATACAATGTCCTATCAATTTAAGTAGTGGCTGGAATTAATATGATTGTTTTGCTGAGTCTGAATGTGTAGTCTGATTATTCTGCACAGGAGAAATTTAATCTGCCTGGGACTTGCATACTTGCCAACCATCCAGATTTAATCAGGAAATTCCTGACATGTTCAAAAATAGGGATACACCAAATCCACTATTTCTCGAATTCTTTGCAAAAGATATGGCCACATACTGAACTGCAAATTAGGGGTGGGAAGGGGAAAACATTTTTTACTTCCTTGTTTTGTAACAAAAAGTAATGTGATTTTCCTTCCCAGCTCTAATTTGCATATGCAAATTAGGATTCAGATTTGCTTCGGCCAGGCAAAATGTTTTGGCTGAATCCGAATCCTGCTGAAAAAGGCCAAATCCTGGCTGAATCCCTAACCGAATCCTGGATTCAGTGCATCCCTATTCAAAAACATGCAGGGTCAATGGCAAAACTGGGTGTGGACTGCATACAGGCCTGGATTTGTGGCAAGGCCACAAAGGCCCGTGCACGTAAGAAGCTGTGGGCACTGGGACCATGCGGACTCAGGCACTGTTTTGGCAAAATCCATCCCTGACTGCGTATTTGATTTGAAATACTTTCTTTCTTTCAAACTACACCTTACCCATCATCCTCTGCAACCTTTTAATAATGGATGATGGGAATTGAAATATATGACAGCTGTAGACATTCCTATTGTACAGGGAGTTTATTACATTGTAAGTGCTCTCTCCAACTTTCTTTTTAAGTAGCAAACATTTGTTTTGTCCAGTTAGTGTGTGCTGCTATGTGTTTTTTTAAAGGAAAGGAAACTGAGAATTGAATGCCTACATTATTTCCTTGCTTACTGTACCTTTCTCAGGATTCTCTAATGTACATTGAGGGGGTTATTTATTAAGGATCGAGTTGTGTTTTCCACGAAAACTCACATTTGCAAGGTCATTTTGGGGGTGAAAAATAAAATTTTCAGGTTAAAAATTTTTTCCCGCGATTTACGATACCCTAACCCTGGAAATAGTTTGAATCCGAAAATACACAATCTAAAACCGGTGGAGGTTATGTAGGAGTCAGTGGCAGAGGTCACTTGAAGAATTTGAAGATGTTAATATCCTTCATGATGTTCAAGTTCTCTTTTCAGAGGGTTTAACCCAAAAACCATTCGAGAGATTTGATTTTTTTTCCTGCCAAAAACTTGATTAATTAGTTTTCAGGTTGTTAACCCTGAACTAAGCTTTTTTCCATTAAAATGTTTTCTTAAATTAGAAACCATTCGAGTTGTGAGTTCATTGGAGGTATAAAAAAACTCTAACATTCCCCTTCATTGCCAACAAAAAAGAAGATCGTATATGAGACAAACCAGATTCAGTTATTCAAGAGTATTTTTACAAAGCTCCAATCAGGTGCGATCCTGGTGATATCGCTGCCTGCTGCCCCCCCCCTTCCCCACAGCGCTTACTTCTTCAGCACCGAAGAGTTGTAGGGGGAGGGTCCACGGCGCTAGTGCAAAGCGCTCTCTGCACTAGAAGAGACGAATTTCCAGGCTTGAAAAAGAGAACATGAGAGATGAGAGAGATGAACAATAGACAATTGATAAATCCAATAAAGTATTTGCAGACCATTTAGTCTTGGATTCCAATCCCAACCCCCTTTGCTATCCCTCTCACTCTCTTGCCCTGACCCCTTCTTCCTTTCTTTACTATTCTGCATAATAACTCTGTAAAAATGAAACATTATAAATAATTCTAACTTTCATCAGTAACCCCTTAGACTTGTGAACATAAAATCAGTCTGAATATGGGTGTTTTTTCCCCGGTCTGTCTTCTTCCTTAAAGGAGTACCAGCACAAACATATTGTCCTCTAAATACACAGTTAACCTTTAGTATTCTATAGAATGATCTCTTCTTAACAACTTTTCAACTAGCCCTCATTTTTTTCATTTTTGGATTGTCCCTTCACCTTCTGCTTGTTTCAAGATTTCACATGGGGTTACTGACCCAGGCAGCCAAAAACGATAGCTCTACAATTGCTATAATGTTGTTATTGTTACTTTTTACAGTATCTCTTCTATTCATCAGTCTCTCATTCAAATCAGGAGCACTGCTGAACAAAAAGCTAAGTTATTCACAAACCACAACAAAAACTGCATATTTGCATATTGTCTCAGAACATCACTGTCCACACGATCATATTAACTATGTCTTTAAAGCCGTGAATGTTACAAATTCAAAATGAGAAACTCATGGTAGAAATGTGAGGTGTTATGAACAGTCTGAGCTATGTTCTGTGATGGCTGACATTTATCTGAGGGTGGTTTGGTTTTTGATCTGCCAGTTCAGTGGAAAGTTCATTTACAGAGATTATCACTGGTTTTAATTTCCCTTTTCTTCACATTTTTAGTAAGTACTCTTTACACAGACAAGATACATTTTGCAGTGGTGCAACGTGCCTTTGAGCAGTTGGAAAGTGCATTGAAATACACAAGCCATATGGTGCCTATAAACTAGGTATCCATCATTCTGGAATTGTGACCTTCTGTTCTGCCACTGATATTAATAGGCAGCCTCGCAGTGTCCTCTGATTTTTTATCTAATTTGGAATCTAATTAAATGGGGGTTTTAATTGCTCTATAGAGGAAAGTGTAGTACTATATGCATTGTTTCCAATCTATGCTACACTTTTGTTTTTTTTTAAAATGTACTTATAGCGCTACGAAACAAATACATGTTAATAATAATAATACTGTAGCATGTGCTTTCAGTATAATGTGTCAAATAAATGTACCCTTTAATATAAAATTCCTATGGTACTGCCATCCCCACATTTTGTTGTCTGTATAACTTTGAGAGGTGAGAGGAGTTGTGCCCTCATTCAGGGTGATATTGACATCAACCTATTGTACCTAACCTTGGGTGGGTCCAGGTGCAGGATGTGCAGCTGGACTCCCCCCTGCCCCTCCAGAAGTACTCTTCTTCAATGGTGGTGTGCTCACACAACCAAAAACTTCCCCAGTCTGCTGCTCCAGTGGGCACAGAGGCAGTGCAGGCCTGAGTGCAGTCATAACCCCCCCCCTGCACCACTGGTAGTTATGCCACTCAGTGTCAGGCCAACCTGGCCAGACACCCTAGGCAGCCTGGCCACTAGTAGCACCCAATCCGCATGTGTGAAAGGAAGCAATCGTACATGTGTGAAGGAGACAACCGTGCAAGAGCAGGAAAGCCGGCAAGAGTGGCGACCGGGGACCGGACAAGGGGGTAGGAGAGGAAAAGAAGGTGTGTGCCTGGCGCCCCCCCTGCTTTTGTGCCCTAGGCACATGCCTACTCTGCCTACCCCTTGGCCCGGCCCTGATGCCACCGGATACTGACTTGTCCACTTAATTGAGTTGGCAGTTTGTTTACCTATAAATGCGGTCAAATGATGGCCTTCCTGATCAATATCTGAAGGCCTACCTTATGTCTACATGAAGTTCTTGATGTGGTCTTCTTCTTATTGGTCTTCATTGGTTCCTCATATGATCAAATTGTTGGGCTGAGGTCAGATCAGCCTGATATAACCCACACCTTTGAATGACAAAATGAAACAATGTTCTACTTTTTGGTGTCCGGCCAACATTAGACTGTTAGCCTATATAGAGCTGCAATTTCCAGCAACCACACACATACAATTGCCTCTCCTCATCATATATATACATTTGCATTCAGCATGTGCTCAACATATATGGTGGGTTCTGCCTGGTTTATTTAAAAATTCATAGCTGATGTTTTGTTTTTACCTTCTTCCCATGGAAAAAGATTGCAACAAAAAAATTATTTAGAAAAAGGTTAATTTTACAGAAAATTGCTTCAAAAGCCAACCTATTTGCATTTTACCCCGGCCAGAACTGGCAGTCTGTGGATTCTGGTAAATGCCAAAGGGGCCATAGAAAGTCACTAGTTATTGGGCTGGTTGGGGCTGTTTGAGCATCTGTGGCCTGGAATGTGACCTGTTATAATTAACATTTGTACAGGCATGGGACCTATTATCCAGAATGCTTGGTACCTGGGGCTTTCCTTTTTCTACTAGAAAATCTTGTAAACATGAAATAAACCCAATAGACTGGTTTTGCTTCCGATAAGTATTAATTATATCTCAATTTGGATCAACTACAAGCTACTGTTTTATTATTACACAGAAAAGGGAAACCATTTTTAAAAATGTCACTTATTTGACTATAATGGAGTCTATGGGAGATGGCCTTTCCATAAATTTCTTGATAACGGAAAAACTTTCTGGATAACGGATCCCATACCATAATAAAACAGTACAGGTAAAGCTCCGAATTACTGGATGACAGTCTCCCATAGACCCCATTATAATCAAATAATCAATTTAAAAAAAAAAAAAAAGATTCCCTTTTTCTCTGTAATAATAAAACGGTACCTTGTACTTTATTTTATTTTAAACTAAGATATAATTAATCCTTATTGGAAGCTAAACCAGCCAATTGGGTTTAATGAATGTTTATTCGATTCTTTAGGGTATGGAAATCCAAATTACGGAAATATCTCTTATCTGGAAGGGCCCCTCCAGGTCCTGAGCATTCTGGATTACAGGTCTCATACCTGTGCTTGAAATGCCAGGGTCTATTTTGAATGAAAAATACTTTTCTGTTCAACCTTTACTAGTACTGAGGAATAACCAAGGATTTCAGATTTAAATTACTGTAATAATCTTTTCTGCCCCTCATGTTATTTGTATGGATGATAATGCTTGGGTGCTGAGCACTACCTTTCTATAGGTATCGGGGGTTGAAAAATATGTCAGTTTATTCAAAGTTTTTCTGGCAGTAAAGAATGGGGAAACATATTTTATTAAAAACACATCAGTTAACTGTGCTGCTCCAGCAGACTTCTGCACTGAAATCCATTTCTCAAAAGAGCAAACAGATTTTTTTATATTCAGTTTTGAAATCTGACATGGGGCTAGACATTTTGTCAATTTCCCAGCTGCTCCTCGTCATGTGACTTGTGCCAGTACTTTAGGAGGGAACTGCTTTCTTGCAGGCTGTTGCTTTTACTTCTCAATGTAACTGAAGGAATCACAGTGGGACATGGGTTTTTACTATTGCGTGATGTTCTTAGATCTACCAGGCAGCTGTTATCTTGTGTTAGGGAGCTATCTGGTTACCTTTCCATTGTTCTGTTGTTAGGCTGTTGGGGGGAAAGGGAGGGGTTGATATCAATCAACTTGCAGTACAGCAGTAAAGAGTGACTGAAGTTTATCAGAGCACATGTCACATGATTGGGGCAGCTGGGCAAATGACAATATGTCTAGCCCCATGTCAGATTTCAAAATTTTATTTAAAAAAAATCTGTTTGCTCTTTTGAGAAATGGATTTCAGTGCAGAATTCTGCTGG
>CM044431.1:118209749-118222787 GCA_024363595.1 Xenopus borealis | reverse complement strand
ATAACTCCCTAGTTGAATTTGACAGTTTTGACCATAAAATAATTTGAAAATAAGAATTTTCAGTTTGACCATTGAGAAATCTGTCCCTTGGTGTGGAATTGTTTTATTTTAATAGTCCCAGGTACCAATTGCTATTAATGTTAGAGACTTGCTTTTTTGTGATGCTCCAAGTTCCAATGCGGAATACAGGTGCACACACAGCCTTCTGTTTTACGACCACAATACAAATGCAAATAATGTTTTCCCGTGGGTTCCTAGAACAAATCTTACATTTTATAACAAGCACAGTTTAGTGATAAACATGAGTCTTCTGGGTTTGAATATTCTTTTCTGACCTCAAAGATATGGGAATGTGATTACCCATCTGTCTGGACATATGCCGGCTTAAAAACTGGCCTGAATTTATGATAAGGGTGGGCTGATGAATCTGTTTTGTGATGCAGCATTGGTTTTTACTATGCAAAAATAAAGTTAGATGGGAAAGTCGTGGGCTTATTTTCCAGTTAGAATGGTTTCTACAACAATTTGGATTGATAGCTGTTCTTATCGTTTACGTAGCAGAACATTTGCGAAAGCAGTTGGCTTAGATTGATTTCTTATTCTCTTATGTGCCATTGCTTATGTGTTCTGCAGCCAAAACCACATCTCCTGGTGCAGTCCCATTGATTTTATAAAAAGCGTTCCAATAGAACAGCCGGCATTTTACTTTTAGCAAAGTTCCTGTACTACTGCAAAGGTTTTTTTTTTGTATTCTTTGTATAATTGTTGCTATGGTAAAATATTTCTCATTCATTATATTTAAAGGACAGCTATATAAGAAGTTATTTTTACATTTCCCTTTATGGTTGTCTAATGGAAATAAGCAGAAGTAAACATAGGAAATAATGCACCCCGTTATAAAATATATGGATATTCGTAGTCATGAAGGAATCATACCCATATAAATTTATTTAGGGGCCAGCACGTTAATACTGGCCATGTCAAAACAAGGTGACATAGTACGATAACATTTTATAAGTGGGCACATTATTATTATAATACACAACCATCAGTTAGTCTTGTGAGCCAGAAAGTTTATGTATGCCTCGTGGATATTACAATTAAAATTGAAAGAAGATACACAATGTGAGCTTGGCAAATTCCTACCAGTAGCTGACATTCCTCCACAAGAGATTGGCATCTATACACAGTCTATACACAGGGCCAGTGAGTGGGGGGGGAGGGTTATGGATGAACCATAATTTTTTTAGGGGTTTGGGAACAGGCCTAGAAAGGTACACCACTGCACAAGGTCCAACCAAGGCACTGTCTGCAAGGATTTTGTATATGCTGCCCTGTGCATCTGACAGGGTTTTGCGTGAGCCAAACAACCTTCAAAAACACAATACATGCAATTAATATTTGCAATGTAATACCAGACTAATACATCAGCTGGGCCTCACATCTCAGCTCACACATGTACATATTGTCCTCTGCATTGCCATGAAGAGACATGAGCACTAATGTGCATGGTCTATCCCTTACTTGTTCTTTTGCATAATACTGTATAAATCAAACATATTGGCAGCCGACTAGTAGTAGAAGCTTACACTGCTGTGTTGCTTAGATCCTGCTTCATTGATGGCAGTTCTTGACCCATTATTCGTGTATGTTCTGCCTTTAACACAAATCATAAAACAAATTAGCAATTTTTCAAATAAAGTCTCTGCACAGTGTATGTAGCAAAACATCTAGCTGAATGGCTGGACACTGCTTTTGCCCATGCTAGCTTGCACTGCTCATCTCATACAAGCAGTGGCTTCAGTTTTTTGAGATTTTCCAGTAGAAATGTAAACACTTATGTTTATGTTATGCTTATGTTACTTGGGCAAAGTTCTGGGAATCTAAACCGAATGAGTAACGCTAAACGGCAACTTAAAACAGAGGTGTTCTGCACTTCCTAATTTATTATCTAACTTATTTGTATATTTTATCGGAAGTTTAGCCGCAGCGTACAACTTTTTGTGCTTTACGGCCCTCTCAGGCGCATCTCAGTTTTAACTTTTGGATCTGAGGTGGAAAATCCCCTGGACCTGACGCCGTTGCCAATATATGTAAATTAGTTTGTTGCTTTTCTTAATCTTGTGTGGGGAGTTAATTTATTATTAGGTGCAAAGTTGTGCAGGTCTGAAAAGTTATATATAGTGTGCTTGCACTTCTGTGTACTTGAACCTAGGGCTAGGGTTGCCACCTTTTTACTATCAGGGGATTGGGGCAGGGGGCAGACCAGTGATGTCATGGGGGTGGATCATTGATGCAGTGGGCATGCAGTGACATCATGGGAGGGATGAAGTCTGTATTGGGGTGGGGCTATGATGGAAGAAGTCGACAGCGCTCACTTTCTGTATTTCACCAGTGTTTGTGCTTTCTCTTGTGCCTGCAAAATCATACACAAGTGAAAGTATTGTAAGTATATGCCCATAACCTGACTGCATGATGCCGATGGCGGTGCTGTTTATCATCTGTAGCAATTACAAACAGGCACAAGTTCTGTACAGTTATGGGAACCTTATCTGGAAACCCATTATCCAGAAAGCTCTAAATTACAGAAAGGCATTCTCCCATAGACTCCATTTTTTTTAATAAATTAAAATGATTTCCTTTTTCTCTTTAATAATAAAACAGTACCCTGTACTTGATCCAAACTAAGAAATAACGAACCCTTATTGGAGGCAAAACAATCCTATTGGGTTTATTGAATACTTACATGATTTTCGAGTAGACTTATGGCAACATACCTCCCAACTGTCCTGTTTCCGGCGGGAATGATTTTGACTGCCCAGACCACAGTCTGGGGTTTCTTGCTGAAGTGTCCCTACTTTCTCTTTGATCGCCTGCACGGAGGCCAGAAAAAGATACAAAGTTTCTGAAAACTTAATTAAAATAAGAGAAAGCCCAGAACACTCTGCACTTGGATACTTTTGTAACGAAAAGATACAAGTGTATCTATGGAAGCTAAGCAAGTCTTTCGGGAGAACTGAGACTCGCAACTTAAAGGGCAATTAACTTTCATTAGCAAAACTGTTTCCACAATTCATAAAGAATTGCACTAAAACTCCCAGAAATGTGTTCACCCTTTCATAAACATTTTTGTAAAAATGGACTTGGTAATTAGGGGGTGTGACCATAAAACAGACGTGGTCCACTGAGCCTAGCCAGGCCCGGATTTGCAGCAAGGCCGCATAGGCCTGGGCCTAGGGCGGCATCGTTAAAGGGGCGGCATGCCGCCCAAGTAAATTTCTTCCCAGAGCACTAGGCCGAACTGCTAGTGCTGCAGAATCAATATAAAAGGCTGCGCATGTGCACTATCTTTGGGAGAGAGGAGACGACAGAGGACGCCGGCCTCCGGGCAAATACAGCCCAGAGCCTAGCAACCAAATTAACACGGCAAGCCTGAATTGGACGTGCAATTGCCACTGACCCCCCAACCCCCTCCCCTGGTCCTTGAAAAAAATTTGGCTCTCACCTGGCCAGTATTTTACCGGCCTGGACGGTATTTTTGATGGTTGATTTTTTTTCAAGAAAAGGTGGCAAACCTACCGGTCCCCAGGTCAATAAAGGTTGGGGACCGCTGCCTTAAAGCATTGTTGAATAATAGATCCCAACCTGCACCAACCATTACAATGCCATATTGTACCTGTAACTAGGGTTGCCACATTTTCCGGAAAAAAATACCGGCCTTCCTATATATTTGTCTTTTTTCCCTATTAATAATAACATTGGGATTAACCATCATTTTTACCGGCCAGGTGGCAACCCTACTATAGGCAAAATAATAAAGCATTTCTAAAGCCAACACATGGGACTGATTTACATAGTGGGCGCCCCTAGGCCCACTGCTGTTCGTCACCCCCATACCCTGCCCTTTATTTACAAATTTTTATCATCAGGACTGGAGCAATGGGGATTGGTGCATTGGAAATTTAAAAAATGATCATATTTTCTGCATATCCCCAGTGTTTCTGAACCAATGTGGGTGTGGTTTGGGTGTGGTTGGGCAGCATGCCGCCCCCTAAAATCCTGCCACTCTAGGGCCGGGCCTAGGTGGCATTTCCACAAATCCAGGCCTGGCCAACACCAATATTTTTCACAACAGTTTTCACAATACAATTTAATTCTCAACGTTTGACGTTCAGCCCTAAACAAAGATGGTTGCCACATTCTCACATCCTGTTTCTTCTACACGCCCCTCCTAGCTTTCCCAGCCGAGGAACATTAACTTTAAAGGACCAACTACACCACTGAGGAAAACTATTTTCCCTCCAATTAAAGTTAACCTCTGTCTCTCTGGCACCTATAAATGTAATATTTCAAGTCAGCAATGTTAGCATTTTCTTCCTCTATATGTATAGAGAGCTAAGACTGGTAAATGGCCACCTTTCTGTCTCCAGCATGTTCCGTGCTAGGCACATGTTGGCCACACAGGCTGCTGGAGCTCATAGGTAGAAGCATATTCATGTACACACACGTACTAAAGTTTACACACCATTATATTCGTCGCACACTAGCCCTGTTGCATCGAAACATTTCGAGGGCCGCTCTGGAACTGGAAGGAAACCTAACATCGCCTCCCCCACGCCCCAGTTTGGATTAGTGACGTAAAAGCGACAGAGCCAATGACACCACAAACATAATTTTATTTAATTAACACCGTCACCCAGCAACACTACATTGGGCTCGACTTTTTCAAGCGATCTGCTCCCCTCAAGGCAGCCCTTTCGGTGAGGGTCAGGGACGGGACTGCAGAGAAGGCGGAGCTTCCGCGTGACGCCACAAGACTGTAGCCAACGAGCTGGGCGTGTTTTATTCCCCCCGAGAGGCCTGAGCGAGCACAGTAGAAGGAAGAAGGGAGAGAGATAAATAAAGAGAATGGAGAGGGGCGGGCGGCCCAACACAACAGCAGCGGGTGCAGTTTGAGTGTTAGATCCAGCCACAGCTACAGCAGCGCCTGCCCTCACCTGCTGGCGGAGCGCCAGGCCTGGTTATTCGGGAGAGGTGACTGTGTATATAGCATTATGTACTGTGTATGTATATCCCCGTGTACTGTGTCTGTCTTATGGGGGTGGTTGGGGGGAGGGCAGCTGTGTGTGTTTTCCTAGTGTAGAGTGGGGGGCTGGGTATCTCTCTGTACCTATATATTTATAGAGATATTATCACAAATATCCAATGTTCATTTATGGCGATACAATTACAAGTTCCGGCTGGAGGTTAGTCACAGCATTCGGGTGTCTGTTTAAAGAGATGAGCTAGAGGGGGTTGTGCGTGGCCTTTCTACTCCAGCTACTGCCGCCCCTTTGTCTCATCCTCCCCTGCTGCTTCCTCTCTTGCTTTATCTCAGACATGGAATAACTGCGGCCCGCCAGCCTGATCCTTGTCTATGTCGGGAGTTGTGATGCGGCTTACGGGCCGCATACGTTTTGTGTGTTCTGGTGATGTGCATGTTGCCCACTGGTGAGCTCAGTGCTGTAGGCTGTGCAATAGAGCAGATGTCCAGGATATAGAGTGCATTTGCACATCAAGAGGAAACAGACTGCATGAGAACATTCTCTTCAAAGTGAAGACTTTTTCCACCTAGTGGTGTACTAACAATGATTTCCTATCATGTATGTCTGACGACCCCATTATTATAGTAATATTTCTTTTTAAAGCCTTGGCTCAACTGGAAGCTATAAAACTCTTTGAGGGCCTCATACGACCTGGTGGTGTTCAGTTGTGCAGCTGGGTATCTGGGGAAAAAATGATTGTAACGTGCTTACGTAACATAATATTGTAGTAGTTGAGGTTGAAATAAATCCGTCGGTTTCAACTTTTCAGTCCAAGTGAAACCCACTGACTGCCAGGTGATCCCAATTACACATTTATTCCGTTTTATAAAGCAGGTGATGTAATAGAGGTTAGTCCATAATTGAGCCGATATCAAGAACTGCACACCTGCCAGCGAGAAGGGGAGGGGGCACAAAGAGCGCTGGCAAAATATATCTGGCTTTTGAAATACTCATTTGACTGAGAGTAGAAACCATGGTCATGTATGAGTTGCTAGTATTTATTTATTTTTTGTTTTCTTTTAATCTGTTATTTATGTAACGCCAAAACATTTATGTAGTGCTTTTGCAGATTATCATTTGGCTTTTAATGTTGCCTTTTTAGCCAACATACTATACTTGTAGTTTCCTTCTTTGTGACTTTGTTGATTGTCTGCTGCCATATGCATTTCTTAACCGTTCTGTGTAAATTAAACTCTTAAGTAATTTTTCTTTTCTTAGAGGTCCTCCACCCAAAAACGTGCCTTTTCAAAGCAGCTTTCTAATACACATTCATTACAGATGTGCTGTTTTTCTTTTAGGGTTGAGGCATATGGGCAGATTCGGGGAGATTTACCCGCCTGGCGATTAATTGCCTCTTCTGCGCGGCAACAATCTCCCTGAACTGCCTTCCATCTGCTTGAACGATTTCCGAAGTCGCCTGAGATTTCCTTGTGAGGCAGCTTTGGAAATAGAAGCACCGCAAGTGCATTAGCGCAGGCGATTCTTCATTCAAGCAGACGGAAGGCAGTTCAGGAGGTTTTCGCCACGCAGAAGAGGTGATTAGTCGCCAGGCAATTAAATTCCCCTGAATCTGCCCGTCTGCCCCAACCCTTAAGGTACCTGTATTTGTAAATGTAATTGCAACTGAAAGTAGTGTTTATCTTTCTATTCTCTTGCTCGGACTTACAATTGTAATTCCAGGTCTATTAAGGCCCCCATACACTGGCCGATAAAAGCTGGCGACAGACAGAGTCGGCAGTTTATTGGCCCGTCTGTGTGGCCCTCCGACGGGATTCTCCGATCAATATTTAGCCGAATGTCTGCCAGATGTCGGGCAGCATGAAAAATCCAGTCGGCCACATCTGTGTGTTGATGCGGTCCCGCAATCCGACCGCCCATATGCGTGTCATTCTGATCCGATCATTGGGCCCACGATCGGATCAGCCGATATCGCCCACCTCAAGGTGGGCATATCGGACAGAGATCGCCAAACGAGCGGATCTCTCGGTGTATGGCCACCTTTAGTCAGCTGGGTTCTGCTACATTGTTTCAGGAGGCAGAAGTGCAGACTATATGAACCAACTGGAACTAATTTTTGTTTACAAATATCGTTAAAACCATTTCAGTTGTTTCTTTAATGTACATTGACTTTCCTAGACTTATATCTAGTTTTAATTTTGTAGTATTCAATGAAAGGGACACACTTTGTCTAATACTGCTTGATGGTCATATCATGAAGAAGCTTTCAGTAAAAGAGAATTGGTTCAGATGTAGATTGGAACGCTATCATTTTGAAATAATGGTTTTGTCAGGTGTAGGGATGCACCGAATCCAGGATTCGGCTCGGTATTTGGCCATGATTCGCCCGTTTTCAGCAGGATTCGGTCGAATCCTTGTGCCTGGCCGAACCGAATCCTTAAAATCATGTGACTTTTTGTCACAAAACAAGGAAGTAAAAATTTTTTTGCTGCGCACGAAGTGCACAGCTGGATTTTACCCTTCCTCTCACTGACTTGCATATGCAAATTAGGGTTCACGTTTGGTTCAGCCGAATCTTTCGCAATGGATTCAGGGGTTTGGCCAAATCCAAAATAGTGGATTCGGTGCATCACTAGTTATACAGATGTAAACACAGTTAATTCTGTGGCAACCGGAAGAGATTTGCTTGCTACAATAAACACAGGCTACTGGGAATGATATACCTACACTATTGTATTTTAGTATTGTAGTATTCTTTTATGAATTACTTCTATTATTTTTATTTTAGTAATGTGTACGTCAGCCTTTAGGGGTGCAACTGTAGTGAGTTGTATGATTTGTTGTTTTGGGGTGTCCTATTAATGAAATATGGCCTTCGATGGCAAAGGTTTCCCTTGAAAATCCACATGTATTTGATAAAAAAACTTATTTGTGTTATGAGTTGTGTATCATAAATTACATGCTGGATTTCAAGTGTGCAACATAATTATGGATATGATGACAGAAGTGCAGCAGGCCTGCAGGATATTGTGCATGGCAAGTAGAAGTACCTCCCGACTCTGATTAGTTGCTGTGGTTTTGAGGTGTTTTGGGGCTGCGTGTTTATGAAAACATGTCTATTTAATTCATGCACCTAAAAAGCAGAGGCTTAAGAAATCTGAGTACATTCATTAAATGGTTTCTAGATGGGGCTGTGAACAGTGCTCTCGGTTCTCATAGGAATGATTGTCAATAGTATTTGCTTTACCTTAGCAGTGTGTTTTTTGGTGGTCTTTTTTTTTTTTTTCCCAACCCACAAAACCTTTTGTTCAATATGGTAAGGAAAGAATGAAGAACCGGTACTTCTGGTTATGGTAATTCAGGGTTGTTGCAGCAGGAGTGAGAGTCCTCTCTGTGTATGTTCTTATCTGGCATTCTGGGTAGTGTCTTCCAATGTGTGTGGTATTAGTGCATTGGAGTCCTTCAGCAGCCTAGTGTTTTCATCTTGTGTGCTATTATACTTGGCTCTGCAATGTTCCCATTTTTGTCTTATTTATTTATTAAATATATGTATGCATGGTCTCCAGTAATTGTGTTTGCTAAATGGTGTTAATATTTTACAGATTGCTTTGGAAAATTTCTAAAAGGCTGTCTAGCTTCAGGCAAACTGTCCCGATTTTTAATGGAGAATACCATGCATATATTTAGAACCACAGTATGTAAGGCCAGGCAGAAACACTGTTACCCAATAACCTCACACTCCTGTCATATGAAACGGTAACCCTGCAGTCCTTTGGGAGGCAGCTTTGTGGCACCAACTGACTGGCTGAGCTACAGTGCTAGTGATCTTTCATGCATCTTCTAAAACAGTAAAGGCCCACTAAGTTTAAAATATATCACATTTTCAATAATGAAAGCAAGTTAAATCCTAGGAACATTTCTAACATTTATGTGTTCAGTGTTTTTAAATGGACAGTAATACCCTCTAGTTCAATATAAGTTAAATGAATACTGCTTATAACAAAGCACACTCTTTGGTTCTCATTGTTTCTTGAGCTAAAGGGGGGTTGTAGCTACTCCATGTTTGGTCCTTGCAAGGTAGGCAAATTACTAGTATACAACATTCTCCTTTTCCCCTTTGTTGTGACTGTTTTGTTGGAAGGAGTCCTTTATGTGTGGGGTGAATTAGTACTTGAATCAAATTATCTACAAACAGGAGTCAAACATGGAGTAGACATAACAAGAAAATCATAGATTGTTTTTCCTGATGAAAACAGGCAAATAGTATGTTAAGCACTTCTTTGCTAAACTTGTTTTGAACAAGGGCAATACTGCCTCTTTAAAGTTATTTGTAAATCTAATTGCTTTTGAAATATGTATCTTATCTGCACCTTATGTAAGTCATGTAAAGCCAAATAAACCTAAATATAACTTTGAGTAATAAAAGCAAACATAATCTGTATCCTACACCATTGTCTCTGAAGCAACATGTTGCTTACCAACCCCTTGAATGTTGCTTCCAGTGGCTCATAGCACTTATTTAGCATCACCCATGACTTATTTTTACGTTGCTCAGCTGTAAAAAGGGCCGGGGGCTTCTGCTCTACATTGTAGATACATTAAAATTATGTAGCAGTATTTACCTGTCCCACTCTTAGCTGTCATGTTCGCTGTGTGCACACTAAGTGGCAAATTTACAAAATTCACGTGAATGGATCGAAGTTCGATCGAATTCTGATCGTAAGATTTTTTTTTTGAATATTTGAATATACAAATTTGGCCTCTTCGATCATCGAATACCGAATTATCGAATAGATCGAATTATCAGATATTTGATCATTTGATGATCGAAGGAATTGAAATTTTAAAATACTTTGAATGCCTACTTCGCGAGATTGAACCTACCGAATACCAGTAGAAGCCTATGGGAACCCCCCCCCCATAGGCTTCTTTGGCCAAGTCCTCCTCGAATACCATTTGTACGATCCAACGCTTCGAAGGAAAATGTGTTATTTTTTTTTTTCGTGAAATCGAACGATCGTACGAATTCAATGAGAAATCGAATATCGAGCAAAATTATGGCCTAAAACTATTCGATATTCGAATGCTTATCGAATTTTTAATAGATTCGTAGGATTTTGGGTGAATAATAATAGTAAATTTGCCCCTTGATTTGATGCCAGCTCACGAAACAAATTTGTAAAAGCACAAAATTTTTGTATCAATTCTGACCTGCGCACACATTTAAAATGTGCACACAGAAAAATGTATTTGCGCACATTGCCAAGAAGGAATTGTAACATTGCACATGATGACTGTGTCCTGCAATGTTTACATGCATATCTATATCGCAAAACATGAAAGGCATTATAGTGATTGCTGTCTTTGCTCGAGGGTAGTTGACTCTTCTACTTTGTGCGATGGATGTAGTCATCAGTGAATTGAGACTAGCAAAGGCTAGACAGATACTACTTTCCATATCAAATGCTTTTACAAATAACTTTAAAATCATTGTTTTATTTGCTCACATTATGCAGCACTTTTTTATTGTCTATTTCTTCCCCTATTAAGAAATAAAATTAGCTAATGATGGATGTTTAAAATTTTATGTGAATAGTGCATATTTCATAGATATAAGGCTGAAACAGCCCTGTCAAGTGTTTTGCTGTGTTTCTTTATTGTACCCCAGTCAATGCAAGAGCAGCTCTGTTCTTTTGAGCTTTAAATAGCATGTGATTTTTACTTGCAGCTGTATGCATCTGAAACCTACCTGAAATGAGGGTGCAATTGCTTCTAATTTACCCTGTGGCTTGCATGCAGTTGCAATCAGACATTTCACTGGGATGGTGTGTTCATGTGCACAAGAAGCTCTCTTGCACAGTGAACAAATAAGCAGGATAAATGATAAGGAAGCGATACATATGAATGTTTAAATCGATTTACTTGGTGGATTTTTTTGTTTTTGTTTCTAGGACAATGTCTAAATATTGGGATTAGTATTATGAAAATCTTTGAGGGATTGTCTGTGGCAAGGGTACTGTTGGAGCAGCAGAAGTCGTGCCTCAGTGATTGAGTACTGTTATTGTGACCATACACGGCCCATTAAAGCTGCTGACAGACTGTCTGCAGCTTATCTGCCCGTGCGTCCGACAGGCTTAACCGATCGATATCTGGCCGAAAGTCGGGCAGATATCGATTTGACGGGACTAAAAACCCCATCGGATTGCAGCTGCATTTGTTTGTAGATGCGGTCTGACCGCCCGTATCCCCTGCGGTGTGAGCCGATCGTGGGGCCCTAGGGCCCACAATCGGGTAAGCCCGATATCGCCCACCTCAGGTGTGGCAATGTCGCCAAGCGAGCGGATCTCACAGTGTATGGCCACCTTTAGAGGCAGACAACATTAAGGTGGCCATACACAGGCAGATAAAGTTGTCAAAATTGGTCCTTTAGACCGATTTGGAAGCTTATCTGCCCATGTGTGGGGGCTTCAGAAGGGTCGATATCTGGCCACGATATAAATCGGGACAGTTTTCCACCAACAGACCCGTCGGAGCCCATTCTACCTAAATGTAATGTTTGCTTTACCCCGAAATAGCTCTGCCATTAGTGGGCACGTTAGGAAAAGATCCATTCATTTGGTGATGTCACTAGTACAGTTGCTGTATTGCATCAGTTTAGTTACCTATACTAGATTAATTAAAAATCACTGTTAATTGATGCTATGTGGACCTCCACTGCTGCAATGTATACCCTATATTAGTAAATTCATCCTAAGTGCAAATATCTGATAAATCTGCTAAAGAGAACCCCCACAGGAAATGTTTACATAATTTGCTCTGATGCTATGACCTTGTCTGTCCTATACTAGCCTTTAGTTGCTTTCTGTGTTCATTCTGATTAGCTCAAAACATTGTGCAGACTTCAACAATTATTGTATCCGTTATAACTGAACAATCTAATCTGAAACAAATGCTTGAACTAAATTTTTTTCATATTACACTTGTAAACTGTGTTTTTTTTGTAAGTATTTAAATAATATGCAAAATCTTTATCCAAAAATACAATGTTAGTGAATCCAACGGACATATTGGTGTGCTCCCTCCCTGTCTGCAAATGTAACATGCTATCCTTTATGCATTTCTCAAAAGAGCAAACAGATTTTTTTATATTTCATTTTGAAATCTGACATGGGGCTAGACATATTGTCCGTTTCACAGCTGCCCCAAGTCATGTGACATGTTCTCAGATAAACTTCAGTCACTCTTTACTGCTGCACTGCAAGTTGGAGTGATATCACCCCCCCAGCAACCTAACAAAAGAACAACGGGAAGGTAACCAGATAATAGCTCCCAAACACAAGATAACAGCTGCCAAGAGCAACACTCAATAGTAAAAGCCAAGTTCCACTGTGACTGATTAACATAAGGGAAACTGTCATGGGAAAACATTATTTTTTTTATTTTTTAAATGCATTAGTTAATAGTTCTGCTCCAGTAGACTTCTGCACTGAAATCCATTTCTCAAAAGAACAAACAGATTTTTTTATATTCAGTTTTGAAATCTGACATGGGGCTAGACATTTTGTCAATTTCCCAGCTGCCCCAGGTCATGTGGCTTGTGCCAGCACTTTAGGAGGGAACTGTTTTATGGCAGGCTGTTGTTTTTCCTTCTCAATGTAACTGAATAGAACGCAGTGGGACATGGGTTTTTACTATTGAGTGCTGTTCTTAGATCTACCAGTCAGCTGTTATCTTGTGTTGGGGAGCTATTATCTGGTTACCTTCCCATTGTTCTTTTGTTAGGTTGCTGGGGGGAAGGAAGGGGGCGGTACAGTAGTAAAGCAGTAAAGAGTGTTTGATGTTTATCAGAGCACAAGTCACATGACTTGGGGCAGCTGGGAAATTGACAAAATTTCTAGCCCCATGTCAGATTTCAAAATGAAATATATAGAAATCTGTTAGCTGTTTTGAGACATGGATTTCAATGCAGAATTCTGCTGGAGCAGCACTATTAACT
>CM044431.1:118197273-118209056 GCA_024363595.1 Xenopus borealis | reverse complement strand
GTGCTTGCTAGTCTTCCAGTAGAAAAGTACAGGGATGTTGTACCTATGTCAAATACTGGTACTGCTCAGTCACTGATTTGGGCATTTCTGACAGGTGCCTGACCGTTTCATACTGTGTGAAAGGTGATGACAAGGACCCTTTGATGTCTTGTTTCTCCCTGGGAGGTGGTGCTTAAACACTCCTGAACACTATTGTACTGGGGGCCAATCCATGGTCACAGCCAGAATAAGGTGGCCAAACAAAGCCCAATAAAAGTGCTTGCTTCTGCTCTTCCAGAATGTGTCTTGCTGCTCTGTGTATGGGGGGTAAATCCATCAGGGGAGGACCACATGTTGTTGCAGTCATTTTCCAATTGGTCTCTCTAGCCACCATTTTGACGTGACTATTGGCCTGGGTCACAAACTATTGGAACATGCTGAATTGGCCCAGCATGTTGCTGGCCAAACTGATAAAGATTTTGCATGTTTGGTGACCTTGCCAAATAAGCAACTGCAATAGTGTATGCCATTCTTGATGCAAGAAAAGCCTGCTTGCCATGACTGGTTTGGCTAGAAGAAGTACGGTTTTATAGGTTGAACAGATTGATGTACCCTGGTGTCTTGGGTTACTCAATGTGTTTGTAGTTCATAGATTCCCCCCTATTCTCATTGGACCACACAGTAATAGCCCATTTGTGACTGCACCACCTAATTATGCATTTCTGATTGTTCTCCATCAGAGCATTTAAGCAATGCAATTTTGTTGCGTAATAAAGGTGAAAACAGTACATAGCCAGAGTTACATAAGAACACAACAGCTGCACAGTTCAGTAATTTCAGTAGAGTCAATCAAATGCAGTAAAATTGTTATGGATTTCATATGAACCCACATTCAGTTTAGTGTATTGTATAGTGAGACTACCTGGATGACTGGATTTTTCTGTTGTGTTTGTGACGTTGGTTTCTGTACTTTCCATTGTATAACAAGGCTGTTAGGGTTCTTCCTGCTCTCATGGGGAATTAGTTCTGTAACCAACATTACTAGTGGATCAGGTTGTATCTCCACCTCTGTAATATTCGTGAGGTGTTCTGAAATGGATAACCAAAAATGATGTATACTGTGACAGGACCACACCATATCTCTAAAGGCAGTCAGCATGTGATGCATAGGATGTTCATCAGAGCACTGCTCTGAAATGACTTAAGCGAGAAGCGGTGAAATACGTACTGTGTAGTAATTTATAGTGAATCACTTTATTTCTAGCTCCAACCAAGTACATGTATGGGACCTGTTAACTAGACTGCTCGGGACCACAAGCTTTCCAGATAACGGATCTTAAGTCTAAATAAAAATAAGGTAAATGTTAAATACACCCAATAGACTGGTTCTGTGTCCTATAAGGCTTTATGTCTTAGTTGGGATCAAGTACAAGGTACTGTTTTATTATTGCAGAGATAAAGGAAATCATTTTTACAATTTCGCATTATTTGATTTACAATGGAGTCTCTGGGAGGCTTTTCCGTAATTTTTGTCTTTCTCGACATAACTGGTTTCTGGATAACGGATTCCATACCAGTATTCAATTTGAAAGTCTTGTATATTGGTCCAGTCATCTGCAGTGATGGCTGAGATGTCCTGAAAATGGTATGTTTTTATATGTATAAATAACCTGGATGGGTATTTATTGGTTACATGCAGACAAACTACTGTACTTACTCGGTACTGGTATGGGATCTAATATTTTAACGTAACATCCAAGAGTTCAGCCATAGATTCTATTAAAAGGGACCCGTCACCCAAAAGAAATATTCAAAATCCAATTTTATCACATTAGTCAATAAAAATGTACTTTATTTACACTGTATAAATTTGATTCTTGTTTCCTTCAGTCTGGCAATTCAAAATTATAGCAAGTAGACAGGAGCCGTTTTGTGGACACTGTTATTAAGGCAAGCATTAAATCATCTTAGAATCTTGTTTGTGCACCAGAATGGGGAACCCAATGTCCATCCCCATGTCCTGGCCACACAATTAAACAGTGAAGAGAATGGAGAAATGTGTGGAGAGCAGTGACATCTAGGAAGTGCTGAATGGAAAATGAAAGTAATTGTCTGCCCCGCCTCTATGCCATTGACATAGAGGAGGGGCAGACAATATTTTTTTTTTTTTGGAAAAATGAAATCAAACGTGACATGTTATGGGTTAATGATCTGGGCATGTGGGGGATCATAAGGATAGTTTCTTGGTCTCCTCAATGTGATTCTACATACGGTATATATATGCTAGTTTGCCCAGTTTAAGTGAAAACTACTGAACTTTTATTTTTGTCCCACAAGTACTTTACTAAAAGTATAAATGACTTCAGCTCCTTATTTATACATGTCTTGAATCACTTGGATAAATTACAAGTGTACGGTGTATAGTAGACTCAAATTACGATTTCTTCCACTCGCCTCCGCTGCAGTTCCTGAGAGAGGTCTGGCAGGTTTTTCCCATAGACTTCCGGGTGTTAAAAAATAAAACGAAAGGAAAATACTTCAATATGCAATTAACTTCTGTGAGGCTTTCCATGTTTTTGTTTGTGTATGGAGAGCTTTCTGTATGGGTAATATTTATTGTACACGTATTGAACCTGTTATCCAGACTGCTCGAGCCTGGGGGCTTTCTGGATAAGGAGTCTTTATGTGGATCTTCTTACTTTTAAAGTGGCTTCTAACCCAAAACTTCTCTAGTTATGCTACTGCCCAGCGTGCATCGGTTATTCATATAAAACACCCATCTCTCTGACTTCAAGAGGATATTTACGTTGGCTATCGACATGCAGACATACCTGCAGTATCGCCCGAACGATCGGGTGACCTCCCACTAACCTTTCAGATCAAATAAAGTAGTAAAAGCCAATCAGCCAATGTTCTGCCACTATAGAAATCATACAAAAGTTTCTGTCCTACAAAGCTGGCGACAGTCTCCCACTGAATATCAATACATGCAGATAAATAATCGGCAGCTGACAAATCTTCTAACCTGTCTGATCAACTGAATGACCAATCACCATGGCACGACAAATGTCGGGACACTCCAGAAACGGTCCGAAAGTCGTATGAATCAAAGATTCGTACAATCGGATCTTTACGCTTATGGCTGGCTTAAGGGAAGCCGGCACGAACCCTTCCTATTCTAGGACTCCCGCAGGATTTGGGCGAGCCACATACAAGCAATGCAGATTGTATTTTGGTAGTTGGCATGCGGTCTTGCAGGTTTGGAGTTGGACGACAACAACACTACACATGTACTTAATAAAAATTTTTTTATAGTGCCTGAGAAAACGCCACTACAGCTTCCAACAGCCCCTGCAGGCAGTCTCTTAATTTAATGAGTCACTTGTCTCTTGGGGTAAGGCCAGACGGGGAGTTTTCGGGGAGATCTGTCGCCTGGCGACTTATCGCTGCGACGAATCTCCCCAAATAGCTTGTTAGCGCTGCGCACCCGCTAGACGTAAAGTCGCCTGCGCTTGTTCACACACAGCTGCGCGGTTTTCAAAGTCGCTGAAAATTGCCTGGCGAGGCAATTTTCAGCGGCCTTGAAAATCACGCCGCTGCTTGTGAATAAGTGCAGGCGACTTTAAGTCTAGCGGGTGCGCATCGCTAACAAGCTATTCGGGGAGATTAGTTTCCTCAAATACGTGGCGTTTTGTCGCCAATCGACTAATCTTCACGAATCTGCTCATCTGGATGAGCCCTTAGTGACTCTGCAAACTCTGGCAGTCTACAGGCATTATGGAGGTTCTGTCATCTTTTCTAAGTAAAACGGAGGCATGTGATTAGAAAGGAGTAGCATTTAATGAAACCAAATTAAAATGACTGAATTTGACTCATCTTTGGAAGTAGCTGAATTTTAAATTTGCTTTATGCATCTTTTCCAGGCAAAATCAAACAACTTTTTCCCCTTTTTATATATATATTTCAAAGAGATGCTATTGGTGTTTGCATAGCACAATTTGTATTTAAAAGGCACTTGTGCAGTGTTCTAGCTTTGACATGCAAATGGTGTTGAAATTGAATTTGAGTAACTTTGATGAGATTGCTGTGCTAGTCATTAATTCTTTAGGCTTGCCCTTGCATTTCCAGAGTAGCTATGTCAGATTTAAATCTGATGTACTTGTAGAATGTGGTTTTTAAAGCGGAAAAAACAACGCATTCTTTTTGTAAACTGTAGCCGATTTTACATGAAATAAATTTTTTGTAGTGAGATTTTGCTTACTCTGTTAGTGTGCTTCATATATTGGAAACAAAGGGAAAGGATTGCTAAATTGTCAGGTTGTTTGGTTAAATTTGTTGATTACCAGTAAGACCTCCATGTCCCAAAAGCTGGGATGTAAAAAAATAAATGAATAAATTAAAAAAAATCTAATTTCAGAAAACTCATAGCTACTTTTTAGACCACGTATATTGTTCACATGGACCAAACAATTTTTTTTTATTCTAATTGTCTCCCTAAAAAATCTTTCTTGTTTTATATCAAAAAGCATCAACCTGGTGATTTTCTTCAAACAAATGTTGGATTGTAAGAAATGTTTAGAAAAAATTATATTTTGTACTTTTGTGTCCTGCCCCCAACAGCATAAAATTGTTGTTGGACTTGCCAGGAAACCTCAGAGTTGTATTTTATTTGGAAATTCATACACAAACTTCTACTATTTTCAACATCCATAAATTTTCAGCAGAAATATTTTTTAAATCACAAATATAGTTTTTTTTTTTTTGCTATCTGCTGACCAGATCAGTGCGTTGATTATGGCTTTTATTTAAAACATTATTCATTACTTATAATGGGATATATAGCATTGTATATATTTGTTTAAATGTAATTTTTGTGTTGCAGAACGAAGACAGTCCCAGCCCTAAGCGACAGCGGCTATCTAATTCAGTTTTTGAATACGCTGCAGCATCTCCTACCCCATCTCCCCCAATGCGACCATGGGAGATGACGTCAAATAGGCGGCCTCCTTCGGCTCGTCCCAACCAGCACCACTTCTCAGGGGAAAGATGTAACACTCCTGCACGGAACAGAAGAAGGTGAATTCATTATTTTGCCATCAGCGGACAGAAAGAAAATTTCTATCCCCGTAATCACATGATTTTAAGATTTCGGATTCAGCTTGGCCAGGCTCTTTGATCTGCCAAAATTGAATCCACAATTCAATGCATCTCTTACAGCATAGGCTCATTCTTAATTGTTTTGTGCTGTACCTAGCATTTATTTATAGGGAAGAGCTTTGGGAAGGTACTCCAATTTTTAAACACAATAATGTGGCATTTGGCAAACATAATGTTAATCAGACCAGTCTTGAGAGAATTGCAGTAGACCTATGAAATATTTACATTAAATGTGAGACTAATTTCTCTAAATGTTTAATATACAGGTGAAAGTTTTTCGTAATGATGAAAATTGAACATGTAACCATTGCTTAGAAGTGGGGGAGATGTTGGGCAAGAATTAAGTGTATATTTATGCTATCCACTTGGATTCCCTATGATATGATTATTAGATTATAAGTTGTTTTTATTTAAATTGTTTCAATATTCATTTTGTGCCTCTTGGTTTTTGTAGGCTTATTTAATAACCCTTGTCTGTTCGTTCAAAAATATTTTTTTTTTTATTTAAATAATACTTTTTACCTTACACCTGGGTAATTACTGTAGACGGGAGTGCTGTCCAAACTATATGTGTGTGTATATGTGTGTGTATATATATGTGTATGTGTGTATGTGTGTATATGTATGTATGTATGTGTAAATCTTCAAATAATGCATTGTACAATTGGGACTCCTATAAATCCATGTTCATGTTTTCAGCCCACCTGTGAGGCGTCAGAGAGGTAGAAGGGACAGACTATCTCGTCACAACTCCATTAGCCAAGATGAAAATTATCACCATCTCTCCTATGGGCAACCGCAGTCAATAGAAGAGCCTCGAGCCTTTCACCCACCGAATGTATCCCCTCGCATGCTCCATCCAGCTGCACATCCTCCACAGCAAAATGCTGTAATGGTAGACATTCATGAGCAGGTATGAGACATTGGTTTATTGTAAGATGCAGTTCTAAACCCTTTTTTTTTTTACTGGTCAGTTTTTAATTGCAGCTTGACTTTTTTTTATCTTATTTCAACTCTCCAGATTCACCAGGGCACAGTACCAGTCTCCTACACAGTCACAACAGTAGCACCACATGGGATTCCACTTTGTACAGGACAGCACATCCCTGCTTGTAGTACACAACAAGTTCCTGGTTGTTCTGTGGTCTTCAGTGGCCAGCACTTACCAGTCTGCAGTGTGCCTCCACCTGTAAGCAGATATACAGTAAAAAAAGCAATTACTCCTTTTTCATTTCCCATTCTTTATTGCGGTTCATATGTGTAGCCAATTTTCCGTAAGCCATAACTTGAGAAGATATTTGTGTTAACACCCAAGGCATATTTAATATTACATTATATATATATATATTTATATTAAAGCTGCTTGTGTGGTAAAGTTGTTACTATAGTCCTTTATAGGTAACTTGTAAGACCTTGTACACTTTACGAATGCTCAACAAGCAAACTTTTATTAATCTGTGTTTTGGAGTGAATGGCTACGTAGGTCCAATTTATTTCTTACTTATGGTTCCCTTATCTTTGCTTAAGCTACTAAATATGAGGAAAGCTAAGTTGCAGGGGCTTTTTACCCTTTCAATGCTATAATAAGTTTGTTAGCAATTTTTTTAACTTTTTTGCTGCTGTGCACAACTTAAATGCAATAAAATGGCTAAAAATGCAAAACAAAAAAAAAGCCAAACACCCAATACAGATTACAGGAAATATTTTTTAAAATTTACAAATATTGGAAAATGGCCTTCTGTAATTCAGGGCTTTCTTGAGAAAGGGTTTCTGAATAAGGAATCCAATACCTGTGTACGGTAAAAATTAATATAGTAGAACGCCCCCATTTTATAGTTTGTAGGTGACAAGAAACAAATGGTGTAAAATCCGGGAAAATGTAAATGCAGGGTGATCTAGTGTGCGTTATATGTTTGGTAGGACCACAAAAAAGAATGTAAAATGAGGTTTCACCTCCCAAACACTGTTGTAGGTTCAGTTGTTTCAGATTGTCTGGTTAAGTGAACTATCTGAAAATAACTGAACTGAAAAAACAACCACTTTAAAATTAGGAGATGTAAAATGTGTGTGTACAGCTGGCAAACTTTGTGTGTGTGTTGGTGTTTGTATGTACGGCAGGGCATGCTGGACAGAAATA
Source organism: Xenopus borealis (assembly GCA_024363595.1). Classification (NCBI taxonomy): domain Eukaryota; kingdom Metazoa; phylum Chordata; class Amphibia; order Anura; family Pipidae; genus Xenopus; species Xenopus borealis. The sequence goes on along the minus strand of CM044431.1, from coordinate 118,201,783 downwards.
CTTGAACATGTACCACTAACACCACACACCTTTAATGTATAATTATCATATTGCTTCTAAATTAAGATGAGAGTGTTAGTTTGTCCGTACCCCGTGTTTATTCACTATTTCAAACTAGACCTGTAAGTTCTTGTGTTTTATTGCATGAAATTGATATATATATATTGTGCCATTAGCACTGCTGTTTAGAGTATTGATTGTGGTATTTTTTCTTTCTTTCTTTACAGATGATTCAGGCCTGTTCAGTTCAGCATTTACCAGTTCCCTATGCTGCTTTCCCACCCCTCATTTCAAGTGATCCGTTTCTTTTGCATCCACCCCACCTTTCTCCACATCACCACGCTCACCTTCCGCCTCCTGGTCAGTTTGTTCCCTTTCAGACACAGCAGTCACGTTCGGTAAGCAAAGCTCTATCTCATTGTGCTTTACAAAATCTGTTGGATCCGATTCACACGGTCAGCCTTCAGATTCTGTTTAAACCATGTTGAGCTATAAATGTCCATCCTTGCTCTCAGAATAACTGCAGTGGCAAGTTTGTGAATTCTATTGAATTCTTCAATATAGCTGCACAGATATGAGCTAAACTGAGACCTGTTTTTCATGCAAGTCCTAATGAGACACTTTATTAAACAAAATTATTTTTCTTGTTCATTTATTTGAGGACAAATGACACATTTGTGGCAAAAGTATTTAAACTTCTAGAATTGTCATTTGAAGGGTAAATGAAAGGTGTGGTTTACCTCCAAGTCATCTCTTCATATGTTGTAGAATGGTTCATTCTATGCCACTTTTCAATTGATCTTCATTTTTTTTTATAGTTCTTTTAATTACTTGCCTTTGTATCAATCGCTTTCTATTCCAGTCCTTCCTATTCATATTCCAGTCTCTCATTCAAATAAATGCAGGTAGTTTGCAATTTCAGTAATCTGGTTGCTAGTGTCCAAACAGGAGAGCTGCTGAATGAAAAGCTCAGTAACTCAAAAACAAATAAAAAAATTAAATCCAATTGCAAATTATCTTTTAGTATGTCGTAAAGATAACTCCATGGTGCAGAACCCCAAAAATCTTTGCTCTGCAGTGATATTCTGCATTTCTGTGTAGGACTGAGTAGCATTGAACTGGCTTCAGATTAAAAGTATGCCTTAGAATAAGTCTAATCTGACTAAGCACAGTCAGCCTTGAAAAGCCGATTACTCAGCCCTCGTAGAAAGAGTCTACAACTTCATGGGGACTCCAAAAAGCAAAAGGCAACTTAGAAAATCCTAATGGCCAGGACTGCATTTATATGTTGATTTTGTCGTCTCGTGTGTTCTCCAAATCGTAGGTACTAATTTTGTAGTCTATATTTAAACTACTTATGCAGAGTTAGATCGTGTTTTACACATTACAAATATGTCTAGATATGAATAATAGAGTTTCACATCTTCTAAAAAGTTTTACTGATACTAAAGAATCCCCCTTTTTATTTTTGTTTTTTTTTTCTGAATGAAGGAAAGTAACTTGCACAACTCTCCCCTGCAGCCTCTGCAAAGGATAGAGAATGAAGTGGAGTTGCTTGGAGAGCATCTACCTGTAGGTGGGTTTACGTACCCACCATCTGCCCATGCTCCAACACTGCAACCATCTGCCCCACTACAGTTCATAACTCATGATCCTTTACACCAGGAAGTTTCCTTTGGTGTTGTAAGTATGTTCTTGCCTTTCCTTTGCATGCTGATATTATTATTCCATTGGTTATTTATCTAAAATGTGTGTAAATGGCAACTGGCAAAGCATAAAAAATGGCAAAAGTACTCTGCACCGTAAGCAATTGTTGGGGGCACCACCTTCTAATATCCTGAAAGATATATGAAGCATTATCTAATTAATCAGGTTTCATTCATTTCACGCATGGCATTAATTTTATTAACGGATTTATGACGCACCACAGAGCTTGTACCATAGAAAACTGTTCAGGTTTTCAATGTGTGCCCTCCATTAATGTGCATGCCTCTCTATTTATATATTTTATATAGAATATACTTTAAACATTTTTTTTCTTATTTGAATTTAGACAATAGTAGACCTTACTTTGCAGTTTTGTTAATTTTCAGCAAATTTAGATTCACACATTACTATTGTTAATGCCTGGACACTTATTCTAGCTCTTAGAAGGAAAGCAGGGTCCACAAAAGAGCCTCTCTTTTTGAGACATTAAGACTCTCTTAGTACAAATAAAGAATAATAAAATAAAAATCATTGACTGTACACTAAAGATAATATTGAAGAATGAACAATGTCTTAATCTGTAGCACTAGTGGCTTGAATAACAGACTGAAAAGCAAATTGATTTCCTTTAAACAAAGATTTGCCACTAGATGGCAGATTAAGCCGCAGGCTGGAGATGTTCATAAACACTAATACACATAACAAAGACAGAAAAGATTTGTTAACCTGTGGTTCGGAACTCAACATTAGATCCCTGCATGTTCAGGGTGCAATGTGCCCTCTAAGCTGGGTGCAAACGAAATTTTAGTCCAGTGCACACAATAAATGGTGTTGGCACAAAGAATAATATGTGAAATAACATAATTTTGTAATTATTAGTCGCCCACTTCTATGTACGCACCGTTTTAATAAAAAAAATTGCCTGCAAAAATAGTCTTAGCTTTAAAGGACATGTCAACCCCAAAAAATTTTTTTTGGCTAATAAAATAAAACATGGTTCTAAGCAACTTTGCAATATACATTCATTACACATTTTCTATGGTTTTAAAGTTATGTGTACATGTATTGCTATTGAAAGCAGTGTTTGTCTGTCCCTTTCTATTCTCTGTACTGGTGGCTGTGGCTTTTGAAACAATGTAACATAAGCCAACCGATTAACAGACCTGTCTTGCTGGAGGAGACTGGCTTTTGCAACATTGTTTAAAATGTAACAACCAGGAATTATGCAAATGCTGCTTTCAATAGCAATTACATTTACAAATAACTTAAAGCACCAACAATTTTTACTACATTAATTTTGGAAAGTTGCTTATAATTGCGTTTTCTTTTTTTTTAGGCAAAAAGTAATTTTCGGTTGACCTCCCCTTTAAGGGAATATTGTGTGGGTCCCCACGATCACCCTTTACTAGTTCTAAAATGGAGGACGTTAAGATTGATTAATTGAGTTTTGACTTGTGAAACTGGTTCACTTACTTAAATTGGGTCTTCTGAAAAATAGGTTAAGAAACCTTATTCTACATGATACTAAAAGGTGATTTATTTATTGGCAGCCTTATCCTCCATTTATGCCTCGAAGAATAACTGGACGAAACAGATACCGATCACAACAACCAATACCACCACCACCTTATCATCCAAGTCTTTTACCCTATGTACTGTAAGTGGCCACCGTAAATATTTATGATTTTAATTTGTTTTTGTTATTTTAATTCCATTATCCGGAATGCACTGAATTCTCTGTAATAATAAAGTAGCTTCTACTTGATCCAAACTAAGCTGTAATTAACCCTTATTGGAGGCAGAACAATCCTTTTTGGTATATATATACAATGTTTTAAAATGTTTTAGTGTACTAAAGGTACGGTATAGAGAGCCAAATTACAGTAAAATCCAGAAAACCCCTGGTCCTGCAGATTATAGATAACCAAACCGATAACCTGTATTTGTTCATGTACTCCTGTAAACTGGAATTTCCATACTCCTTTATCAAGTTGAAGTGAAATGAAAATGCAATTAAGCAGCGTATTCATTTGGAAAATGTAAAAACTAAAAAAAAGTCTTTATATCAAACTAAAGTTATAATTGGTAGTAGGATTCCTTTTACTAAATTACCATTTCTAAATGGAATTTATACTTTAAATATTATCCCCAAAAAAACTTTTACTGTAAACATGTATAGCTTTGTCTGCAGGCACCATTTATTCTTTGACTATTTGCATCAGTACAGACCTGCCATATTTTATTAATGCAAATGCATCCATAGCTCTCTTGAGCATAAATAGGTTGTTGGGTGGCTATAGTCTTCTTTTAACAACCAACTTACCAGATTTGCAGTGTCTGACTGGGATGCCAGTGGCCCACAGGAAAACCCTGGACTGTGGGCCCACTTTCCAAACTATTATTCCTCCTTTCCTCACTCAACCTCTTTATTCTCCTAGTCTTTTATATCTTCTTACTATATTCTTCCATTGTTACAGTGATACTGACACATTCCTATAAATATAGGAACGTGTCCGTATCGGTCAAAAGCAGCTGCAAGAGAAATATAAGCAGCTAAAAGCCCCCCAAAGCTGCCCCCAGCCCGGCGAACCTTCGTATAGGCGGCCTTCCAACATGGTTATAGAATCTTCCTGAATTGTTTCAGTAACGCTGGGCTGGGGCGGTGCGATCCATCCATAATTAGCCTATGGAGGGATTGCACTGCTCCCAGCCCAGCGTTACTGAAACATCTTGGGATGGTCACTTTTACTAAGGTTCACCGGGCTGGGGCGGCTTTGAGGGGCTTTTAGCTGCTTGTATTTCT
>CM044431.1:118096706-118111961 GCA_024363595.1 Xenopus borealis | reverse complement strand
TACGGTTTCAGATCATAGATTCAGTTTCAAGAAGGAGACTTGGGGGAGATCGTGAGAGGGCACTTTTTTGCTGTTGTCCTGTGATGTAACAATTAAAGACGGTTTTATTTGAATTGGAGTGCTGTCATTGCATGGAATATGTCGATTATGGTGAAGCCTTTGTGAATGGGCTTGAGGACGTGCACCCAATTTTGTATGTGGGCTGATAAAGTAAGTGCGGTATAACTGCGACTACTTAAGCCAACAAAATGACAACATTTGAACACCAAGATTTTCAGTACAATTGTGTGTCCAATTTGTTTTAAAGTGAACACACATTTGACAGAGTTTAAGTGAATCAGATGTCGGGTGCATCCCCACCTCATAGCAATTACGTTATTTTGCTGGAATTGTGGTGTAAACGCTGCATTGTGTGTACAAAAATCAGCATTTAATTATTAGCAAAGACTTTGGGACTATTTTTAAGACTTTTAACATAATCTTTTGCACAGTTATATCTGATGTTTTACAACTTTCTTGCAAATATGACATATTTTGCAGGGTTCTTCCACAATATTAAGACAAAGTAGAATCAAGCAGAATGTCTTTTAAAGTATGCTTATTACATACATTTTAAATTGTGGAAAGTTCTCATAATATATATATATATATATACATATATATACACGTACACTGCCATACCTTGATATGGTTACTTGCATCCTTGGCCTGCAAGTAAATGTTATATTATTTGCCTAGGAAGAAAATCTAAAGAAAAGGAAGCAGTGTAAAAAAAAAATTAACGCCACAGTGAAATCCATCAAAACAGTGTTTGTCTCATTAAAATTGTTTTGAATGTACAAGACTCCGGAATGTAGATGTCATCCAGCTGTGCAGCAATGACAATGTCGCCTCTCCAAGGATTATTTTTCCTTGACTGGGGCTCTCCTCTCTCTTTTTTCACCTCACTGGGACTGCCATCAATTTCTTCTCATCAACGGCAGTTACAGTAAATGGATTCATTTGTGGGCAATGGGAGCTGAGAGACAAAGGTGACAATATAATTAAGGTTTTTAATTCTATGCCTGAACAGTTAAGTCCAGTATTCATGATAATTAGCCGTCTGTAATGAAAGATCTTTAGTCGTTATTTATCCTTTTGTTTCCTGTAATTGTTCATTTTTGCTGGCTGAATTTGTACCTCAATTTCCTTTTTCTGTGCATATTTAGGCATAACTTTTGGATTAAATGTTATTTTTTAAAGTGCTCAAAATAATGTTTTATATATATATATATATATCTATATATATAGATATATATATATCTATATATATATACAGTATACGATATATATGTATCACAGCCATGGAAGAGCTTAAACATACCATGATAATAATTGTTCTCCTATATTTAAATTCAGATGATACAATCTGATTTCTGTACTTACCACTTTCAGTTAAAGGCAGAATTACAAATTTTCAGATTTGAGAAAATGTTCAATTTATAATCTGTAAAAACATGTAGTTGCAGTAAAACTCAGCAAAACGTACTCAAATTTTTATGCAACTGTGTTTTTTATTCTCAAGAAATAATTTATTTAAGAAAAAACCAGTACAGCAATCATGGTTTGATTTTTTTTAGAAAAAAAGAAATAACTTAACTCACATAACTCCATTCATTTTCAATGATGCTAAAAGCAGGGGCAATTTTATTCCCGGGACAGGTCCTGCGATGCCGCCTCCCCTCGTCCTTGTGCTTACCTCTTCTGCCCCAGAGGAGGCCATATGCACTAGGCGAAGAGGCGTAATTCTAGTATAAATGAAAAACCAATTGGGCTCTTAAAGTTACAAGGAGGGGCATTCTGCTGCCCCTGGTAACCTGTTCAGGGCTGCCACCTGAGGTAGTTTCCTAAGTGGCGCAGTGCCTTTGGCTGAAAATTTCGAATGTGTAAATAAAGTTGCTTGAAAAAATTCCCACTGACTTCTAAGTTGAAACTTTTACCTGCTGAGTTTATCATGCAAATTTTAGTATTTTTTTTTTAAAGAAATCTCAACTATTCAAAGTTTTTTTTACAGCTTTTCTTCACTGCCTTTTTTGTCAAATCATATAAATCTAATAAATCTACTAGTTAATGCCCCCATACACAGGCCGACAGGCCGAGTTGTCAGCTTCTTGGCCCGTGTGTGTGGCCATCCGACGGGCGTCCCTGGTTGATATCTGACCAAAAGTCAGCCAAATGTTGATTGGGCAGGGTAAAAAAATCCAGTCGACTCACGGCTACATCTGTGCATTGATGCAGCCCCGCAATCTGACCGCCCATATTGGATGCATTATGATCCGAACATTGGGCACTAGGACCCAACAATCTGATCAGCCCAATATCGCCCACCTCAATGTGAGCAAATTAGGGAAAGATTCGCTAGTTTGGCAACATCACCAAACAAACAGAGCTCTGTCTATAGCCACTTTTAGAGTTGCTTTGATTTCTAAAAGCTAAGTGAACCAATGGAAGACCACTGGAAATAGTACATCTATACAGTGTAGCGGAGCCAGGCCAATGACCTTTGGCAGATAATGCAAGGGTGACATTTTAAAATATGAAGACTATTTAAATAAACCTTAGCCCATAAAATATTGTAGTCACTTATTAAATATTTTTCAACAATGATGTACAAACAGGCACAGAAAGACATGGGGCAGAACAAATTTAGTAGGAGGAGTGCAATTACAGGCACACAATGGCAGCAGTTATTATATTGTTGTACCTCAAAGGCAATGGTATGACTCTTGTGAATATATATTCATATATATATATATATATGTGAATGCAATAGCTTTATAAATAGTTGAAATATTTTAAATATACCATACTAGAATGATGTTTCTTAAAACTTACTTTGCTCTGTTTAAGTGCAAAATTTGTTGTTTTGTGTTATAAATAATATTGGCTATGCGTTAAGATATGTATTAATCTCATACAGATCTCATACAGATCCCATAGTAATCTGATACCGATACAGTGTCGTGTAACATGATCTTTGTCTGCTACTGCAGAAGTGTTAATAAAGTTTTGTCTTCTTGAAGCAAGAGAAGCATGGTGTCTGTGTACAGTTTCTCCTTTGTCTAAAAGAAAGCTGCAGGTTCACGTGAGATTAAGTTACCGGCCATCGCATCTCTTAAGAAGAATGGCAACAGGTTATGGACTCAGGAGAGAGGGAGGACACCCAATGCAGTAGGCTGATATTTGATGGAGATGAAAAGGACTATGAACTATGGGAGACAAAGTTTATAAGCCACATGCGCCTGATGAATCTTAAAGGAAACCATCCTCCATGCATCCACAGAGGACACAGACATGAATGAGGACAGAATTAAGAAAGAGGAGGCTTATGCTGAGTTAATTAAATTTTTGGATAATAAAAGTGTCTCTGTTATCTAGTTTGTGGCTGACATTCATGCTGTGAGTTCCATCAGGTAACAGATACTTTGGTATAATATTTTAGGTGTATCACCTTTAATAGTAATAAGAATCAATAGCTGTTTACAATATTTTTAATCTGTTAGCCTATCTCATTCTGCAGCTACTAGGGTCCTGCAAGGGTAAACAACTATACATGTAAGATGTCTTGCAGGTGGGCTCAGCAATGACTGCAACCAATATCAACTGATAGGTGGCCCAGTATATACCCCATGACTGCAATTAAATTGTGGATTAACTAATAAGTAGTCAGCATTCATTCAATGTATGTATTTTTGTGAGATCAAACCATAACCCTTTCAAAAGACAAGGAAAGCCCTATTCACTAGTAGGTGCCAAAATGTTCAGCACCACCCAGTGAATAGTGATTTTAACTTGTAAGATAATCATAGAAACACAAAAAAAGAGAGCTGCATATACACACAGAAGACTCTTTATGCCATAACTGGACATATAGCCTTAGAGAGCTGGGGAGAATTTATAAAGAAGACTTGTCTTAAAGAACAAGGAAAGCTGAATTCATTGGGGGTGCCAATATGGTACAGAATGCTGGCTTTTGTCATTTTCCAACTTTTATTACTTCTAAGGAAGATTTATGTACTTCAACACCACCCATATACTGTTATAGAATTCAAAGATATTTTCATGTTTGTTCAAAAACGCATGCTATTCCATGCAGCATACTATTTCTTCTCCTAGAAATAATTTGGACAGGCATTGTTATGTTCTACTCTTGCCAGTTATTAGTTAGTCATCTAGGATAAAACTTGTTCACTGCTAACCTTTCGCTATACTTTGTAGTCTTGAATACCATTTGTCTATAAGAGCCCACATTTTTATGAGCATAGTTGATTAATGATGAGATGATAACATTAGTAATTGCTATGTGAATCGCTATCAATAAGAAGGTCAGGTATAAGGTGACTCACCGTACACTTTTCAGAAACGTAAACCTGACAATATATTAAGTCCATAGTGGCTACAGAGTTTTATACACCATGCAGCATATGGCTGCTTCTGTCTGAAAATAGCGCTCTTCTACTCATTTTGATAGATTCCCTTTAACACGCTTGCCAGGATTCATTACCCTCTGATACAGGTAATCACACAATGATTTTGGAGTAACTGCTATTGATCTCAGATTGAACACTGGACAGTGGCGAATCTTTGTAAGAGACTGCAGTTTCTGCCCTTTTGTTGCTTATATTTCTTACATTGCATAGAGGTACTGTACTCACTACTGGACCAATCGAACAGACAAATTCAGCAAGTTTTTAATTACGGTCATATTTTATTATTTTTTACCAGTCCAGGTCATGACCATTCAGAGGTCATTTGTGTATTTATTTTTAAAAAATGTATATAGTCATATCAATGTGATAGAAAATCTTCTTAATAACATCCTTTCATTAATATATGCTAAACAATAAATGACAGCAAACAGAAAGACAACATTTGTAACACCCCACTTGGTGGTTATAGAATCTTTTCCACCCACCCCCCAAAATATAAAACATTAAAGTGTAGGAGAACATTTTTCATGTATACTACAGGTTCTAGATGGACCCAGCTTGTCTGCTTCCTGTCTGCAGCCTAAGGTTTGCCATTGTATTAACAAAAGTGCTAAAGGTATGGGACCTGTCATCATCAAACATTAAATAAACCCAATAGGTTGGTTTTGCTTCCAAATAGGGGTAATGATATATTAATTTAGAACACATACAAGGTACTGTTTATTATTACAGAGAAAAAGGAAACTATTTTTAAAAATGTGGGTTGTTTGGTTTAAATGGAATCTTTCTGAGATGACCTTTCAATAATTTGGAGCTTTCTGCATAATGGATGGGTTTCCTGATAACGGATCCCATATCTGTATTTCTTTTTCTCAGGGTTTATTGAAAATGTTATTGCATTTTGAAGTATGTATCTTTGAATGTGTTTTTGAAGAATTATTGGATGAACCTCATTATGTCTGAACTGCCTATTTAAGCTTTTTTACATTGGCAAATGTAATCTAGACTGTTACAAATAACACTAATAATAAATTTAGTTGGAAATAGATGCAAAGATTGAACGAATCCTTGATTCGTATGATTGTCAAATTGTGTGTAGAGTGTCCTGACATTTGTCATGCCATGGCGATCAGTCGTTCAGTCAATCGGACAGGTTAGAAGATTTTGGTCGGCTGCCGATGATATCTCTGCATGTATTGCCGATCGCACGATTTTCAGTGGGAGACTGTCACCAGCTTTTGTCGATAGAAACTTTCCATCGCTACGAAACAAGTTGGCGCTACAGAAATACATGTTAATAAATAATAATGATTGCTATAGGGGCAGAACATCGTCTGATCTGTTTGTTTTTTTACTACTATATTTAAACTGAAGTGCCATTCGTACAATCATATCTTTGCGTCTATGGCCAGCTTTAGATTGCTCACTCTCTGCTAGCAAATGCACATAGTTTGTTTGGTAAAATGGAAGAGATGGAGTTGACTGCATGTCCTAAAAATTATAATTGGTCACTAATCACTGAGACATGGTGGGATTAAACATTACTGGGCTGTGTATTTAAAACCATTTGAGAAGGGACTGAGGGATTAAAAATGGAGGAGGAATTTGTCTTTCTGTAAAGCCAGAAATAAAGCCATACACTAAAGGAATTACCAGGGAGCATTGGGGAGGGTGTGGATCCCCTTTAAGATAAACTTCAGTTGGGCTTAAAGTTATAAAAAAAAAAGAATATCATTGGTGTATGCTACAAACTGCCTAATATAAATGAAGAAACCTACGTATATTTACAAATGGAAAGTGCTTCAGAACTAATAAAATTTAAATTATCGATGTGGTCTTTATTAATAAAAAAAACTCAACCAAACTCCCTTCCAAGATTATGCCTTATTTATCAGTGAAATATATCGAGAATCTTGGTGAAAACCGAAATCAAATTATATTTTCTGACTTTTCTCCCAAAACGTTCAATTTTTTTCTTGTTATTGCCCAAAATACCATATTTCTCAGATTATCAAGATAAACCCAGTGCAAACCATGACATTTTCAAATTGGGATAGGGACATCTGCCATTGATTTATATGTTACCTTGACAGATTTTCTGATTTGGGCTTTTTGCACCGCTAAGGTATAATAAATATCTAGTTTTTGGCCCAAAATGTCCCATCGGTATAAATTGAGTTTTACCAGATAACCCCCTAAATGTACTGTCTTGGGGACCCCAACTTGATACAGTACCACACAAGACGTACTAATTAAATTAAGGATTAATAGCCTGGAACATAATATTCATATATCAGTGTTGTTTTGTGAAGTATGTGATCAATTCGAGAATTCTGGTTGTTAACCCCAAACTCACTGAACTGAGTTTTTTCCATTCAAGTTTTTTCTTAGATTAGACAACATTCGAGATTTCGAAGTCTAAAAAAAGCTCACATTACTCTAAAATTCAACCTTTTATAAATAACCCCCTTAGGGTCAGATTTACTAAGAATCAAATTCAAGGGTTAAAAAACCTTCGAATTCGACCATGGGAAATATTGGGAATTGTGTCGGAAGTACTTGAATTTGAATATCGAATTCAAAGGATTTTACCGCAATTCGATTGGTTGAACGATTGAATAGAAAATATTCGATCGATAAAATCGGTGGAATTGATCGTTTCGAACTATGTTAACCATATTTTTTTTGATCAAAAACAATAAAACCCAATTTGGTAGCTTTGATCTGGCGAACTAGGCAGTCAAATATTTGAATAGATTTTTTTTATAATCTCTTTTATTTTCAATAGCATATGCAATAACAGATGAAAAAGCATTTAATATTCTCAATTTGTTCATCATCAAAGGGGAAGGGATGTTAGTCTAGGATAGCAACAACTTTTGACTGTTTTCACCAGTACTGATATCTCATACAATTGGTAATGTATTTATTACTTTTGCTTGTCTTTTATGTTTGCATAAATGTATTCCATGGAGTCCAGATTTGTATATGTTTCTCTACAGTGTCTGCCAATAAAGCTGTTAAGTACAACAGATTCTGTGTCTGGTTAATTTTTTCTAGTATGCCTTAGGTGTCTGTGGTCTTTTGGAGCCAATGTTTAGCTAAGTTGATTCTTGCTACCGCAAAAATTTGTCCCATTAGTGTATTTTGGGCTTGGTCGAGCTAGGAGTGCTGTGGTAGCTTCAGGAGTAATAGGTTTATTAAATACATTTCCAATTGTCTGAAAGATCTTTTTCCAATACATAGCTGCTATGGGACATGTCCACCAAATAATTTGAATAGATTTTTATTCGAATTATTCGAATCATTTGATTCAATCGAATTTTCAAAATTCACTGGTCGAGAATTCAAATTAGAATCTTTTTGAAAATTCGATCGAACTTCGAATCCTTCATGTGAATTTAGTAAATCTGCCCCTTAATGTACGGTTTGAATTTTTGTTGATGATATCAAAACATAAGCGTTATGTAGGTTTCTGTTAATTTGATTAAACTGGATAATTAGGAAGCACATTAGCAAATGAGGTTTAATGTTGCAAAAAGCAAGCATCTGAACTTTGGTATAAATAACATAAATGAGCTATACACTAAATGGTAGTGTATTGTGGGTATCCTTCTTTTGAGAATGATCTTGGGATTTTGCAATTTTGGGCTCCAGTCCTAAAAAAGGATATTAATGAGCTACAGAGAGAGAGAGAGAGAGAGAGAGAGAGAGAGAGAGAGAGAGCAGATTAATGCAATTAAACTGGTAAAAGGGGATAGAGGAATTAAAATATGAGGGAAGCCTGTCAAGGTTGAGGTTGTTTTCTCTGGAGAAAAGGCACTTGTGAGCGGATGCAATTACTCTTTACAAGTACATTAGAGGGCATTATACACAGATAGTTGGGGATCTTTTTTTCCTTAGAAAAGATCAGAGCACCAGAGACTTGAGAAACACCTTTAGACTTGAGGAACAGAATTTTCAGTGTAGGTGGTTCTTCACTGGGAAGGATCTTTTCTCAAGCCAGCTTTACCATGTAACTATGTAATGGGGCAAACCATGGCTGGTGAACTTCCATCACTGGAAAGATAGATGAAAATGCCTTTGTTGAGAAAAGTAGACATCTTACAAAGTGATAATATGAACTTTCACAGAGATAGCAAAGCACTGACTTGAGCGTTGGAAGCCCAACTTATTCAATTCATACAGTATATATTAGATACACAAATAATAAATAAAAATAAAGCCTCCGGTACCTCCTTACAAGTAAAACACAAGAAAGCAAATAAATAAAAAAATCACTGTACAGATAACATCCAGTAGCTCTCACAGGAACATATACTCTATCAAAGGTTCCAGTGCCCAAAAAGAAATTGTAAATTTACAGATATTTTACTTTCTCTGTCTTCAGCCAAATCCATAGAACCATTACAATGAAAGAATGGCTATGAAGATTTACATTCATCCATGGTATATCTAGTATAGCTATATCTAGTATAAGTTATTCTAAAACAACTGGACTTTATGAATAATCATTGAAGATGTTTCACTACTCATCAGAGCAGCTTCTTCAGTTCAACTGACTGTTGTGGGAAGTCCTTGGCATATAAACTCTTCCACTAATGCAATCACAATGGCAATTGTAACTCTTCATAGAGGTGACATCTAAAACAATGAAAGCATTTAATAAGCCTACCTGCTCCAGTATTTACAGTATCACACACTTCCTTTGTATATATGGGCGTGATCATTTAGTGTAAATTTTGATTCAAATTATTGTCTGGTATGCAGTTAATTAAAGGGTCTGTGCACAGTTAGAATATCAGAACAACATTAAAATTTTCTTCAGTAGTAACATTATTTATATAATCAAATGCTTGTAGAGATGATTCCTATTGCATTTTGCATGTGTAAATTTTGGGATCCACTATGTACAGCTAGAGGGACAATGTTCTACTCAGTCATTCATATTAAGCAGGTCCTAATATTTCGTCTAATAGAATTTTAAAAAATCTAATTGTGAAGTTAGTTCTAATTTCTGAAAAAGTTGAATTCAAGTCAGACTTTTTTGAGCCAGATTCTATTCAGTTAGAAAAACTTATGCCATAGTTTTTGTGTTTAAAGGGACATTAAATGTTAGGCCTGCTGATCTACTATTAAAGAATAATAGCTTTCCCACAATAGCTTTTCCTTTTCAACTTGTATGATGGTGATCACAAAAAAAAGTCAGTTCAGCATCAGTTCAACACAGTCAGGAAGACAGTTGAGTCTTGACCCTCCTGAAAACCCAAGAGATATACCAAATTGCGAAACTTGTGAACTCAAGTCTTTGAAAATCTCCAACCCGGGTGCAGACTTGAGCAGTATTGTTTCAATAATCAAACTGTTTTCTTCAACAAAATTCTTACAGGCCAGCATGACCTTTCAGCCTCTTAAGCCAAGTCTTATTTGTGATTCTTCAGCAATCTGTTTGTTAAAGGAATTGTTAGGTATAAAAGTAAAAACTGGGTAAATATATATGCTGTGCAAAATAAAAAATGTTTTCAATATAATCAGTTAGGCAAAAATGGAATGTATAAAGGCTGGAGTGACTGTAAGTCTAACCTAACAGAACAGAACACTACTTCTTGCTTTTCAGCTCTCTTGGTTTCCACTGCCTGGTTACCCTGGTTACCAGGCAGTAACCAATCAGTGACTTGAGGGCAGCCACATTGGTCATAACTGTTGCTTTTCAATCTGAGCTGAATGCTGAGGATCAATTGCAAACTCACTGAACAGTTATGTCCCATGTGGCCCCCCTTCAAGTCGCTGACTAACTCAGATTTAGAGAGCTGAAAAGCAAGATGCTGGATTCTGTTATGTCAGACATCCAGTCACTTCAGCCTTTATACATTACATTTTTTGGCTAACTAACTATATTAGAAACATTTTTTATTTTGCACAGCCTATCTATTTACCCAGTTTTTATTTTTACCCTGAACTGTTCCTTTAAAACATTGAATCCATATCTATATTTATCTATCCATTTATCTATCTATCTATCTATCTATCATTAATTGATATACTAGTTATACAAAGCAGTAGTTTATTTAATTCAGAATGGAATATTACAATTAATATATTTATGCATGCATGGGTTCATATTACATGAGTTATATTTTTAAGAACATCAATTGCCTAGTTAAGTAGACTATCAGCAGTACAAAACAATCCTTTCCAGCTGAAGCCATTAACAATATCTGCTATTTAGAAATTATGGTAACTATTTGAATTTAGAATGAGCGAATGAACCTTGGTTCTTGCCCAGTACTTGAACTGAGGTCTCTGTGGGTTAACTGCTAATGCAGTAAGTGGAAAACTCAACAAGGCATTCTATTGAAATAACAATCTTTGGCTTTGAAATGTACATGTTGTATGAAATAGAAGCTATTATTTTACAACTATCAATGCACAATATTACTCAGCTGCTATAATTGGATATAACAAGAGCAGAAGGGTAATTTAATTTCCCTACTGCAGGATGAAAATGACAAAGATATCAGGGTAAGGAAAAGCTGGAAGGGTAATTAGCAGGAAAAGTTTGAAGGCAAAAGGAAGAGACAGTCATGTTGATGTATGTAAAAGAAAAAATACCTGTTATAGGAGATTGTGTTCCGTTCTATGGCTTGATTTAAAAGCAAAGCCACTTCTATGTAATTTGTTGTAGGTTATGTTTTTTAAATGTATCAGTCAGATGGAGGCCCACACCGAACCCTGAAAGTAATATGATGAAAGTTGAAGACCTAGATCATTTGTAAAGCATCTTGGCTCCACGGTGGCCTGCTGGATACACAAATGAGTTCTCCTTGAAACAATAACTCATGCAAACTACCTATAAGTTTAATATTATTTTATATGAACTGCAACATTAATTTCTCTTTAAAACTCTGTGCCAACCAGTGAGTGGCTAAAGAAAATTTACTATTAATAGAGGGGATTCAAAGGGAACACTACTGGTTCCTTGAGTAAGCAGGTCAGTGGACATACCAATAAATACAGTTCAACTGTGAAATTTGATAAATTCAGTCTCAATATCAGAAATGTAAATAAATATTCTCTACAAAGAAGTACACCTCTCTACTTTAACCTCCATGTATAATAATTACAAAATAGCCTACACACAACAAGGAAAAACTCTATTATCAGGGTATGGTAGACTGTACCAATAGTATAAGCTAGAGTCCGTTTATGTAAATAACAGGCTGAACAGTTAAGGCCAGGTGATTGCCTGTTGATAAGAATATTCCAGGTGTGCCATAGGCCTAATCTCTGTATGTGAAAGTGCTTATCTAAGATTCGTTTGGGAGATAGATTGTAGCAGTGCAGTTTAATTTTATTATCATGAATTCTAAAGAATGAGAGTACTTAAATGCATTTACGAGGTTCACATTCTGAACAGACCCAAAAAAGCCGTAACATGGAGAACCTACATTTGCATTAATATCTTTATTAATAAGGGTCTTGGTAGCAGTACAGCACACAAACATATTCAAGCTTTCTCATGCAAAAATGTACATTGGGGTGCTATATACCTTCATCTCATAATTATCCCACCAATGCATCATATACCGTAAATGTGTGTAATAGTATTACTTTCATATATATGCGCTTCTGTCTAAGGGACCAAAAACTCTTAATATGTTGTCTAGTACTGGGAATTCCATACCATCTGTTTAAATCTGCCAGTGCTCCATATTATATTTAAAAGAAATGGCAAATGTTTTTATTGTATAATATTATAATATATATTATTCTAATCATGCCTCTTATTTTGAGGCATATATAGTGGCCTCTCTGTCAGTTTATCCTTCACTATAACAATATCCCATGGTTTCAACCTTCATTCTTCAAGTGCCACCAGCAGTGCACAGTTTCAGGTTATGCTGACAGAAGGTCACTTGAATTCATCAGATAAGTCGTTACAACAGAACTACCTGTGATAATGATATTCACTTGTTCTCGTGTGACAATAATCTGAAAATCTGAATTGTTGGGGATCTCCTCAGAGTAAGATTGATAATGTCTGGCATTTATTTAAATGTTATACAGCATAAAACATACTAATAAAGGAATGGGACCTATTAACCAGAATGCTCGGAACCTGGGGTTTGCTGGATAATGGGTCTTTCTGTAATTTGGATCTTCATACCTTGTCATACCTATGTCTACTAGAAAATCATGTAAACATTAAATAAACCCAATAGGCTGGGTTTGTTTCCAATAAGGATTAATTATATCTTAGTTGGGATCAAGTACAAGGTACTGTTTTATTATTACAGAGAAAAAGGAAATCCTTAAAAATTTGAATTATTTCATTATAATGGAGTCTATAGGCGACGGCCATTCTGTAATTTGGAGCTTTCTGGGTAACGGTTTCCGGATAAGGGATCCAATACCTGTAGTATGTTGGATATTAAAGTACAGCCATTATTTTTCTTTATTACTCCTAATGCAATTACCATTAGAACAATTGGAAGGAGTCTTCTTAACAGGGATTAGTCCCTTAAGAGGCCAATTACTGTTTTTTACAGAACGGTCCATCTTACGATAATTTTCTCTATTGGGAAATTATTGACAAGAACCCTATTAAAATCAGCAATATTACTTACCTACCTTATTTACCTAAGATGCCCTCTTTAGAGCTCAGTGAAAGCTACAAAGTTTGCAAGTCTAGTAACCCATAGGGGCCAGATGTTTGCATTCAAAGGCTTAAAATGTACATACTACTGTACCTGTTGATTGGGTGCTATGCAAAAACTTGTGACAAATTTTGACATGCCTATCAATCCATCCATTTGGGTTTTAAGAATATTCTTACCTAAAAACAGATATATTCCTTTCAAAACTTTTACCTGTTGGAATGACTACACTGCTGAGCTAAAATCTGAAACCTATACGTATGTGATATCTTAAAAACTAGCATAGCTGAAAATCCTTAAGTAATAATTTCAGCAACTTTATTAAATTAGTAGTAGGGATGACAATTTTTTTCCACCTGATACAAATTTACGTTGAAATTCATGTTTTGCCGGTGGTGAAATATTTTGGAAATCTGCTCTAGAATTTCATCATACATTTTGTTTTGCAAGGAATAAAATTGTGTTTTTTTGGGCTGGCAAACAAAAACCACAAGAAAAAAATGCCTATTGATTTAATTGCTTTTGGCACTAGAAAAAAGGCAGAGAAAAAACACCCATTGACTATAAGCATTTGGTGCAAGAAAAAACATCCACTGCATGAAAAAAAACATGACTCCAATGACTCCAATGCTTTTGGCAAAATGAATGTGAAATATCACCATTTTGCAATCAGTTTCACTTATTACTAATAAGGAGCATAGTCACAGTTTCACTGGATTACAGGAAGACTGAGAAGAGTATAGTAAATTATATTGCACTTCAATAAAAATATAGAACATGGTTATCCATTAAGGATCTTAATTTTTTGTTTAATCCTAACTTTTTTTGTTTAATAAAATGAAGCCATTGCAGAATTTCTGTTTTCCTTTATGGAAGAACCGGAAAGGTTAAGATGAAGAGTGCTAAGAGGAGTCAAAAAGTCCTACCAATTTGCCATACAATGAAAGCCTACTTGTAACAGAAGCCACACATACAGTATCAAAAAATATATTTCCATGTGTCCTCCTATAATTTATCGATGGAAGTTCCTTGAATTTTCTAGTTACAAGATATAGCCTCTTGGTTCTACTCTGGTTAGGTTTATCGCCAATGAAAATAAATATTTTTTAACATACCACTATACCCATATATATAACATTTTGTTTTTCCCCATTTGCTTCTTTTTACCCTCTTTCCAGGAAATAAATGGGACACAAACATTTTCTCAGTTGCAGTACAAGTAAAGCAAACATGGCTTTGTACTTGTCATTGGTAGCTCCTTATAAAAGTAATCATTCAAACCTATAGGAGAGCTTCTCAGTGTATTGTAGCTGTAGAAGTATCATTGTCATTATACATCTATGGACATGTGTTGTTGTATACTAGCTTCTCAAAGTCATAGCTGACTGAGCATTTTCCATATCCTTGCACATCTGTCTGAGGCTGTCACAATATGTCAGTCATCGTTTCTGCAGTCCACCTGCTCCATAGTCATTGCTTAAAAGTTATTGATGACTGAAGTTTGATAGATCTCTGCTGTCAACTTCTTTAATTGTTATGATGTTAATTGTTAACATGCTGATGTTATGTTAAAGGTAGGTTATCAACCCCAGTGATTACTATATAGTCATATAGTCTAAACAGGTTTTCAGCATTATCTGATTTGCCACCTTTTATATTGGTGCTAACAAATGGACAGCTATAGCTGCTTTGTACATATACAAAAGTAGTTTTCCCATGTTCGTTTATCTCTGATATTTATGAAGTATTAATCAACTAACTTTTTGTCTCCTGTGATCATTTTATTAGTAATAATCGTTGAATATTTAAAATTATAAATGTATAATTATGAGATTGGAGGCAACTTTATTGTTTTCCTGCAACTAGTTTCACTGTTGAAATGCCTTAAGAAGAGTCATGGCTGCTTGTTATTTACGCTTATTTTATTAGCCATTAAAGTTTCTGTTGCAAGACTATAAATACAGAATATAATTCTAGGGAGATGGTTTGCATTAGGAATAATGAAGTACAAAATCACATGAACTCCTGATCTGGCAGCCAGAGTAATAGTGAATCCATTAGGATTGCATTTGGGTTCATACTTACCCCTCTGCGCCGAGGGTCTACGTGGGGTTGGGGGTATGGGTTTT
>CM044431.1:118081375-118094193 GCA_024363595.1 Xenopus borealis | reverse complement strand
CTAAACTAAAACTAAATTAAGTAATTTATAGTAATTCACACCAGACAGACTTCCTCTTTTCCAGAGTCGATACACGTTCTCGTAAATGTTATGACATATTTGATCCTAATGACTTTTGCACTGCATTAGACTTTGATCTTGTATGTATTACATGAGCTCTGGTGAGATTTATAGTAATGACTATCTGTAATGACACAAAGAAATATGCATTGTCTTATTATTCAGAATATACAATGCAAAAAAAAATATAGATTTATGTGTCAAAATATCTTTATTTTGGTTTAAATATAGATGCTGAATTATCTAAAGGCCTTTTGTATAGTAATAATAATAATAATAATAATAAAAATAAGGCATCATTTAAAGGACATCTATTGTGTTGTGTGTGTTTGTGTGGGCTGTAACCACAAAATACATATAGACAAATGCAAGAGGTCCTCTGCACTCAACCCATTATCAATATATTTAGGACACTGAGACAAACAATCCCTGTATTGTTTAAAGGGAAAGGCATTTTTAGTAGCTTAAGGTATAACAAGTTTCAATGTCCTTAATATATTGATAATGGGTTGAGTGCAGAGAACCTGTTGTATTTGTATATATATATTTTGTGGTCACAAAATGTACCTTTGCTTAATGGTTTTAAAAATTAGTTTGTGAGTGATATCTTTTATCTGGAAGCCTGTTATCCAGAAAAACGGACTCCCATTGAGTGTATTTTTAGCAAATCATTCTTACTTCTAAAAATGATTTCCTTTTTCACTACCATTTACTTGATGGAAACTAAACTGCATGAATTCACAAAACTATCACATTTGGTTTATTTAAGGTTAAATTATTTTTAGGAAACTTTAAGGACCAGTAACACCAAAAACTGAAAGTGTATCAAAGGCATTAAAATATAATGTACTGTTTCTCTGCTCTGGTAAAACTAGCACGTTTGCTTCAGAAAGGCTCCTATAGTTTAAATAATAAGCCGATGTGTAGCCATGGGGGGCAGCCATTCAGGTTGAAAAAAAAGTGGGAAAGGGCACAGGTTACATAGTCCATAACAGATAAAACACCATAGTATTGGACAGGGCTTATCTATTACTGTATGTGCTATGTAACCTTTGCCTTTTCTCCTTTTTTCCATCCTGAATGGCTGCCCCCATGGCTACACAGCAGGCTATTATTTAAACTATAGTGGTGTTTCTGAAGCAAACTCACAGCTTTTACCAGTTCAGGGTAACAGTATATAATATATTAATTTCTTTAAAACACTTACATTTTCTGGTGTTTGGTGATCCAAATGACAGAAACATCCTTATCCAGAAATTACCATTTCCAAGCATTCCATATAAATCCTATACCTCTATATGAATAGATGTTATTTCTTTGAAGGTTTTACCAAAATTGATAATTTTATATGGAATAACAATGATTATTTAAAACTTGTATTTTAGCTTCTTTAGCTCATTTGATATAGTTTCATGAATGTGAGAAGTAACCTGTAGACGTGTTTATAGTTCAATAGGTTTAATAAGTGATATTCTGTTGCTCTGGCCAATTACATTCAGCAATCACAGATATATATATAGTATAAAACAGTTATTTTTATTAAATTGCTCATGATGAAGTTGGTATGGCAGAAGTACTCTATGACGTTGTCGGCTGAAGAGATTCTCCTCTCTTCCACGAGGGATCTAAGACAGTTCCCCCCACCGACAGGTAACTGATTGGATTAAGAGGCTCATCTGACAGCATGTCTGCTCAGCCATGGAGGCTAATCAACCTCCCCATCCTGCCTGCTAATAAATCCTGCACTGGGGACCATTCGGCTTGATGATGCCTCCTTTGGGAGTTTTTATGGCTTCTCTCGAAGAAAACTATTCTAAGTCTATTAAAATTGCAGGTCTACACTTGTCAGGTATTCCTAGGGAGGCATGGGAAATGCCGATCACCCAGACAGAAGTAGCTATTAAATATTCAAGTATAACATCAGCTTCTTTGGTGAAAAAAATGTTGCAGCATATCTATGAAAGATTAAGACCTTTGCAATATCTTTATTAAATCAAGCTAAGGACTCTTAGGACTATAAGCTAAAGACAATAAAAATAAAAGTTTCATTAACATATTTGAATGAAGAGAAAAGTTTTGCTAAAGTGTTTTCTGTATCCCACTGACACATTCAGAAACTCTGATGTACTTAATGTGCTTTACAGTTTGTTCTAATAGACATGCTCCATGGAAATAGAGAAGACCCTTTCATTGATTTGTAATGTGTTTGAATAATTACTTTCACTTTTCTACAGACATTGTACATGCCCAGTTAGACATGGTTGGAGAGATAAGAGAATTAGGGTATGGATCAAAATATATCAAGATCCAAGCTTGTGGGTCTCTACCTTCAGACATACAAATGCTTTTTTTCTCTAATACTCAGTATAAACTGGCAGGATTATTTTACTTGACTTTTACTTCACTACATGTCTAACACACTATGTTGATGAATTCAGATCCAGAGAATCTATATGAATTTTGCTACATCATTATAGAGAGATATCATGATGATGATGTTATCTAGAGCTGTGCCTCAGGCATAGAGGCTGGGCAGGTAATATATGATTGCCAGCTTACATATTTAAATTAATTTATAGCAGGTATTGATGTTTTAAAAAGAATTGGGGTTCCATAATCAATGTTATACAGCTTTCTATCTATCTATCTTTCTATCTATCTATCCCTCTATCTATCTCTCTATCTATCTATAGACACACATTTTATGGCCACACCCTCTAAATACAAAATTTGGTGGGCCATGGAAAGGTGGTACACATTTCTGTGAGTTTGTGGGTCAGGTTTTATGTGTTATTACATTTGATAATGAAGGTGAACGGCCCTTTAAGCTGCAAGTTTCCCACAAGACCTGCTTATCTAAAATAGTTGCAATTCTATCCTTGCTTATCTTAAATTGTTACAAATGTATCTAAGTGCACCTTCCACATATTCTGGGCTCTCTGCCAGAATAATTTTATTTTATAAAAGGGATATTGTCATGGGAAACAATGTTTGTTTCAAAACGCATCAGTTAATAGTGCTTCTCCAGCACAATTCTGCACTGGAATCCATTTCTGAAAAGAGCAAACAGATTTTTTTATATTTCATTTTGAAATCTGACACGGGGCTAGACATATTGTCAATTTCCCAAGTCATGTGACTTGTGCTCTGATAAACTTAAATCACTCTTTACTGCTGCACTGCAAGTTGGAGTGATATCACCCCCTCCCTTTTCCCCCCCAGCAGCCTAACCACAAAAAAATGGGAAGGTAACCAGATAACAGCTCCCTAACACAAGATAACAGCTGCCTGGTAGATCTAAGAACAGCACTCAATAGTAAAAACCCATGTCCCACTGCGTACTATTCAGTTACATTGAGAAGGAAAGAAAACAGCCTGCCAGAAAGCAGTTCCCTCCTAAAGTGCTGGCACAAGTCACATGACTGGGGCAGCTGGGAAATTGACAAAATGTCTAGCTCCATGACAGATTTCAAAACTGAATATAAAAAAATCTGTTTGCTCTTTTGAGAAATGGATTTTCAGTGCATAAGTATACAGGAGCAGCACTATTAACTGATGTGCTTTGAAAAAAAACATAATTTCCTGTTTTGTTTATGGCTGTTCAGTGCATTAGATCAAAGAGAAAGTTGGGACATTTCAGTAATGCAATGAGCTGTAAAAAATGGGACTGTTGGGAGGTATGTAGTAGTTTATAATTAAATGCATAGTTCCACCTATTTAAACCGTCCTATTCAAATTGATCCTGAGGACAGCAACGAAAATATTCAAGTAATGCAGTAGGTTGGTGGCTAGGAAGATGGTGGAGGAGTAGGAATAGATCCCTTCCATATCCCACTATTTAGTGGCAATCAGTTAACTGTTATATGTAGATTGTAAGCTCTTTTGGGCAGGGTCCTCTCTACCTTTTGTTGTTTTTTGATAGATTTTGTCTTTTCCTGTATGTTGGGTTTATAAATACATATAATAATAATAATAATTATTATTATTATTATTATTATTATTATTATTATTAATAATAATAACACCATTATTAATAGTGAGGCCTAACTAGCAGATTGTGGTAACTATATAACTGTGTAAATATGTTCCTTGCCTGTACTACTGTGATTTATAAACTTATATTTGTCATTACCTAGCTAATTTTTTTCTATTACATATACAGATAAAGTTTAGAAATATGTCAGGATTTTAACACATGGAATATGAGGGCCCAGATTTCTAATTTAGCCACCCCTAGGCCAGATGGTCCTCCTGACCGTAGCCCCCCTTGCACATGCACGTTACCCCCAGAGCCTGGGGAATAATTAGGTGCACAATTTAAAGATCTGTGTGTCTCCAGTGTTTCCAAAAAAATTAGAATGTGGCTGGGCAGCATGCCACCCCTAAAAACTTGCCTCCACAGGCCTGGACCTTCGTGGCCTTCTCTCAAATCTAGGCCTGCATCAAGCTATGCTTGATTCCCACCAGATTCCAAAATTGATCCCAAATTAAGTAAATTATAGTTTAGCTTAAATGTAACTGATAAAATTCTGCAGGATTCAGATATTATTTTCCTTGCTACTTTTTTGCCTCCTGTGCCAAAACCGGACAGTACTCTCTTGCAAGCACTTTGCCCTGAGTTAAATAATAATTTCCTGAAAGACTTTTAAATTTATAGTCACATTATATGTTTGATTTACTTACTGATTTAAGTAAACTTCAACTTCATCACTAACTTGCTAACAGTAACTTTTCACTTTTAAAACCACTCCGGACAGATCCGGACATCAACAAGTCTGTAATATTATCAATTCTTAACCATGGTCCACTGCTTCCATCCATTGGGGCAAAAAGTTGTCGCACAGCAGATCTGAGTTGCAGCCAAAGCTTAGCCATGTCACTGTCCTTCCACTTATTTTTTTGGTTTAAATTTTGACTGTGACCATATTTTCTCCCTTAATCTCAAGTATTAAAAAACCTGCTAAAATTTTTATTTGAAACCAAAACGTAATTTTTGGCAAAAAAAACAAGATCAAACCATATTTTTTCCCACACATTAAAAATTTCAGGCAATGGGATATTACAAAGAACGTAAGTGTTTGAGTGACAAGAAATTTCATGTACTTCAAACTTCAGAGCTAGAAAGTCTGACGTATGTTATATTTTCTATGCTATTACAAAGCAAACAGTTTTATAGGGCATTAATAAATGTTCCTTAATGGCCTAGGTGTCTGACTTGAAATTAGACATCTTGTGGATTGTACTTCAGTCTAACTGGTCACAGTGGTAAAACAATGAATCCTGTCTGGCTCAGTTTATTCCATTGAGTGTAATCGATTACATCTTTTAAGGCTGAAAAGCTGCTCTTCGAAAAACAATAAAATTGGTCTCAACATCTAGAAATCAATGGTCTAAAACCAACGTAAAACATAAGGGCAACAACAAAGGAGCAGTAAAGTAACTCATCATCCTGACAGCATACATAAAACAACACAAGGTCCTCTCCGTTTTTGCAAAAAAGCACTGGGATTAAAGTTTGTTATACTAGAATCTGTGCCTCCACTAAAGTATGCATGTTCAGATCAAAAACACATTTCTTATATGTACATCCAAATAATGACACTTGTATTCACACTTAAAACTTCATTTAAAAATGAAAAAAGAGCCACACTTCTCCAGGAGGGAAACCAATCTGATTTGTACCCCATTTGACAACTGGTAAGCAATAAGCTAACATGAGTGTGTGGGTATATTTATATTTTCATATAATACACAAAAGCCGTGAATATCTTGTAAATTATATCCTTAGAAACGGTGAGTTCTGATGTGATCAGTTATAAACAGTGAGTTCTGATGTCATTTCTGTCACATGACTCACTAAAACTTGTGTATTATAATAAAAAAAGAACTCCCAGTTGCAAAATATGAGGATATTAGAAGTTACCTACTGTAGGAGTTCCATGCCTTCGGCCTTGTGTTTTTATATGGTCATGAAACTCCTCAGTGACTTATAATATCCTTATAATTTACAAGAGGGGTTACTTTATTCACTATATATACTAGCAAATGTAGTCCCTGTTGGAGAGAAGGTGTGCAATACCCCACTTATAATTAGCTGAGGTCATCCACCATCTTTGTTATGGTATGGCACCTCTTATTTAGAAAACTCCAAACCATGGGAATTTCCTCTACTGAGTTAAAAGATATTACTGTGTAAGAGCAAGCACAGCCATTTACACACACACCCTTTTGTCCGATTAGAATTCAGGAAGGTGGGCGTAGCATCCCCACCACCGTTCACCAACCTTCAAAGTTAACCCAAACCATGAACTTGCAGCAGTGCATTGTGTGATCCTAAAAATGTTATGTTTATTATATATGTACATTGTGCATGCACCCACATTCCCAGTGTCGGACTGGCCCACCAGAATACCAGGAAAACTCCCGGTGGGCCACGGTGTCGGTGGGCCCTCATGCTGCTAAACCTTTGGCCTATTTCATGGCCATTCCCTATTTCTATGAAAACAAGGAGGCTAAATAGTGGATATAATTTATTATAGTATGTAAAGAAAACAAACTAGGAGAATGGAGGTTGAGGAGATGAAGAATTTTAGTACTGAGAATGGCCCCCTGGTCTAAGGTTTTTGGGTGGGCCCCTGGTCTAAGGTTTTTGGGTGGGCCCCTGGTGTCCCAGTCCGACACTGCACATTCCTGCATATATGGATGACTTATATTAATTGGCTTTGCATGGAACCCTCCATATATATCAATTTATAAAGAATATTTAGGAAATATAAATCCAGTACAAAGAATGAAAAAGATCATTTTAAAATATTCTGTAAATGCTTATGTATTTAGAGCATGGGAAAAGAATATCAATTGATTGGGTAAATACCTCTGTCAATTACCAGAATTGTAGATTTAATCAAAGAGATAGTTAGTGTAACTGAAGAATTGACTCAAAGGCTTCCTTCAATAAGATCATTATTGCTGTTAATTAAGCTTTCTTGAAAATAGTCTTGGTGGAGCGATATATATATATATATGTACACTTTCTGACACTTCTTGCTAAAGATTTTACACCGCTCCACTTTAAATAACATTTGTACATTGCAAATATTTTCAGCTAAAATTATCCTACAGAATTTTGCAGACAAACAACAAAAACAATAAAAGATTAAATGGTTGCTCACCTTTAAATACACTTCTAGTATAATGTAGAGAGTGATATTCTAAGACATTTTGCAATTGGTTAAAAATTAGCCGTGGTTTAGCTTTATTAGCTTTTTAATCAGCAGATCATGTAGTTTGTATAAAACAAAGGGGGGAATTCACAAAAGTGTCGGTAAAATAAATAACCCAGAAGTGGCGGTTGACAAATTTTTGAAATGTCTTACAAAAGGCAAATTCACAAAGGCAGATGTTACCATTTCTGAATGTCTCGTAAGTCCGACAATTTTCTAAAAAATCTTTTCATCGTACAGACGACATTTTACACGACTTTTTAAAGACATTTTAAAGACATTTTACAAGACATTTTAAAAGACAATTTTCATTTTGGAGAGCCTAATGTGTCGGAAAAATTGTCGGCAAAAAAAAATTAGTTTATGAGTAATTCATAAAAATGTCGGGGAAAGTGGTAAAGAAAAAACCACGCCCACTTTTCACTACACTTTTTCAAAACTGTCGTATATGTCGGAAAATTGGCAGGGAAATGCTGTGAATTTGTTGTCTGTTGCTACGACATTTTAAAGACATTTTTTCCTTCCAGACACTTTTGTGAATTCCCCCCTATGGGGGAATTCACAAAAGTGGAGATAGCCCATTTTTGGAGCAAAAGTGGTGGTAAACTGGTGTAAAATACTTTCTCCATATTCACAAGCAGAAACCCGACTAAATTCCGACTCACTCACCACTTTTCATTTTTTAGTGAAAGAAAGACAGTTTACAGACACTTTATGAATTTGTCTTTCAAATGACATTTTAAACAACATTTTCTCCCATTTTATAAATGGAGTAACTGTTCCCCATGTGTCAGATCAAATCTAAGATAATCTGCTTTGCTTTGGTTCACTCAATATTCACTTCACACATCTTGTAGGTGCCCCATTGGGGAATTATTATCATATTAATTGGGATTACCCTTTTTAGTCAGGGCACAAGTTTCTGTCTAACCCTATAGGTGTAAAAGCCTCATTAACAAAACAAGTAAAACACTTATTAAATTAAAAGTGTATTGTATTCAATTTTTTTATGTAAAAAGTTTTGAACTCACACGTGTTATTTTACTAGTTTTATCTTAATAAATAAGGCAATATTAGCAATTTGAGTGACTATAGCATATAAATCTAAAGGAAAAGTAAAGTTACCTAGACATTTTTTAAAAACAGCACTGAGACACTTGACCCTTATATCTTGCTACAGAAGTGGAATTACACAAACATGTAGGCAGATTTAGAAATCCCAGGTTATACTGAAAAAAGGATGTACAATTTTCCTAGGTGAAATAAATACCTCCCCTGAAATTCATATTTGATGGATGACTGAGCTAAAGACAAATTCAGAAAAAAAATGATGTTAAAATCTTGCAAGAAAGACAAAATCTGAAAACTGTCCATTTAAAAGACAAATTCACAAAAGTGGAGATAGAGGTTCATGAATTTGGAGTGAAATCTGACATTTTTTATCTCCACTTTTATTTTATAGCACCACTTTTGTGATTTCCCCCTTTGTGATGTAAAGTAATTGAAACAAAATAAATAGGCGTATTGTTGTTGTACAGAAAGTCCTATGTATGCACAGTGCCACCTGCAGGCCATTTGTATAAACACCACACGCATGAATTAAAATATCCTGCCTACTCCCCAGCTGTATTGTTGCCTGCCCCTATAATTCCCTTAGACCCCCAGTACTTCTGACAAAACAACATTTTACTCTACTGCATATGCACACCTAGGGGCAGATTTACTGAAGGGCGAAGTGGCTAACACTAGCGACAGTTTGCTAGCGTTATCTCCCACAGGGACACCGCCGATTTACTAATGGGTGCAGGTGCCAATTCGCTAACGAGCAAAACCATTGTTGGCGTTCGTTCACACTCTATCGCCAGGCAACTTTTCGCTCTGGCAAATGGTTGTTACTCCATAAATTCACTAAATGCGGATTTTACCACCTCAGACCAGGCACCAGGCAAAATGCATTAAAATAGCTAGATCTACCTTAAACTTCTATTACTTACATCATATTATGTGAGTCGAAAATGCATCAAAGTTCAAAAATCACTGGCGACTTTTCCTTTTTTTTTCAGCCTGATTGCCTGCAAAAGACCTAACAAACTTTTTTGGGGGAATCGGTTTTCCCTATACTTTGCAAACATATGGAACATTAATTTTACAGTGGGCTTATGTGTAGGACATTTGCATAACACTTTTGTCCTTATTAAGGTTCTCTGGACATGTGTTTTTTAAAGTGTAATTTGTAAATATATGCACCAACATTGAACATAAAGACAGGGCATGTAAAATAAGACACTGTTTGAATATTGCATGTATGTGTGTATGGGTTGTCTCTAATATTCAGGCAGAGATCCTGCCTTTTGACACTTTGTGCCTGGCAATGTCACCAGCTTGTAATGGTAACTAACTGCAAGAATGTTCAGCGCTCTTAGTTTTAGTGTCTGCTCTCACCCTATAACCTGTTGTTATTTGAAAGAAGTGCTTATAACACAGTTGTTCATGAAACCTGGCTCACACTAAACTTGGTAACCAGACACCTGGGTGTTTTGGATTGTCCTTTAAATTAGCCTTGTTCTGCCAAATATACATGGACCTTAAAAATATGAAATAAAGGAAATAGATATCTTATAGTAGACATAAAGGGGCACATTTTGAATTTCAAAAACGTGAATTTCGAAATAATTTTGGGCTACTTCAACTATCGAATAGCCCAAAATTGAATAGAAAAAATTCAAAAATTCGAATTTTGATGTACTGGCCTTTCAAATCCTTCAAATTCGACTTTTCGCCACCTTAAAGCTGCCGAATTGGCATTTTAGCCTATGGGGGACCTCCTAGAACCTGTCCGGAAAATGTTTTCTAAGTCTTAGGAATTAAAATGATTTTGCGTAAAATCCTTCGAATCGTTCGATTCGAATGATGCGATCCAATGATTTTTATTCAATTCAATACGGCCGTTTTCAATTGAAAATTACCCCCCAAATGTTTTATCACTTCAAAATTCGGCCATTAGTAAATCTGCCCCATAGCATAGCTAAAAACCCATCTTAATATTGTAGGCAATATAGAATATTATATCATATTGGTTTTTCTTTGGGCTAAAAATTGATATTGAAGGGCCCCAGTATTTTATTGACCTGACCTGGCCGGTAAAAATGATGGTTGATCCTAATGTTATTTATAGGGAAAAGAGTTAAACATATAGGAAGGCCGGTATTTTTTTGGTCCATGTATATTTTAAGGTCCATGTATATTGGTTCTGCCAAGTATACATGGATCTTAAAAATATGAAATAAAAGATATAAAACTTATAGGAGACAAATAGCATAGCTAAAAACCCATCTTAATATTTTAGGCAATATTGAGTAATATACTGTATCATGTTGGCTTTTCTTTGAGCTAAAAACTGATATTGAATGCCCCCTGTATTTTATTGACCTGGCCGGTAAAAACGATGGTTGATCCCAATGTTATTATTAGGGAAAAATGATTAACATATGGTAAGGCCGGTATTTTTTTTCCAGAAAAGTTGGCAACCATAGAAGTATGCAATCTGAAATGTTTTATGTAAGGTATCCCAACCCCAGATCAGCTCATGCTTCTACCTATAACAGCCGTCTTTCGCTTCAGGAGGAGTCCTCTGCTATTCAGATGCTGCCTGGATTAAATTGAGAGGACCAAGGTGAGTTCTGGAAAGACAAGGGAACCAAACAACTTTAAAAATTTTAATTTTGTGCCAAACATGATGACATCAGACCCAGAAGCAGTGTGAAAAAGTATGTGGCAGGCGTTCCCGTCGCACCACAACTAGGGTTGCCATCTGCACAGTATTTTATAGGTCTTGTAAATCATGGTTGATCCAAATGATATTAATAGGGAAAAAAGATCAAATATATAGGAAGGCTGGTATTTTTTCTAGAAAAGGTGGCAACCCTAGTTACACACACTTTTTTCAGCACTGTTTAAAAAAAGAGTATAATGTACCATCACATTCTCATTTTTACACAGTATGTCTTTTTAATGTCACCTGACCATATCATTAGCACAAACACTATTTACATTTTGATCAAGGGTAAAGCCAGATGGGGTCAGATCTCTCGGCCTGTGAAAAAATGCTACCATCTGCTTCCTTCAGCACCCAGAACCATTGTGTTGGTCCGGTGCAGGCACATACAGAAGTTTTCGACAACAATGCCAATTTTCTCGTTTTGAAGCTGAAATCTTCCACATGTGGCTGCACCTGGGCTGAAGTAATGGTTTATGGTGCAAGAAAGGAAAGAAGTAGATGGCAGTCTAAGGCCTTTTTCTTAGCCTGTATTTTTTCACAGGCTAAGATGATTGCACTGGATATAATGGCACCATCTCAGTGCTAAACTGTAAGGCCAAAGGCCTCAGTGGTAGTAAGGACCAAGGGAGGAGGTAGGCAAAAGTCCAAGTTCGCAGTACAGATAGGGATGAGGCAGAAGAATGGTCAAACAGGCAACGATATCAGTCCAGGCAGAAGAGGTTCAAAGTCGAGGAATCCAGGCAAGAGGTCGGTACACAATAAACAAGAATATCAGCAGAACACACCCAGGAATAGCAAGCTAAGACCTATAATTGGGCACTGATGACTTCCCAGAGTTCCTTCTTATAGGCCCAGGTTTGGCGCCAATTTTGGACGCATCGGCGTCATAACGTGTGCGCGGACGCGCTGACGTCATCGACCGACGCGCGACCGACGCCGACGCCGATTATTGACGCCAGCGCCCATTCCGTCGCCGGCGACCAATCCGAGTGCGGGAAGAGGTGGGTGTCATCCGGCTGCGTCCGTGAGGAACCAGGGAGCCGCCATCTTGGACGCCATTTTGGCCACCATTTCGGGATCCTGACTCAGACTCCATTACAGTACCCCCCTCCCTAGGGGGGCCACAGGACCACCCGGGCTAGAAGGAAACCGCCGATGAAATCTACGGACCAGGAGAGGAGCATGGACGTCGGTACTCTTCACCCAGGAGCACTCCTCAGGGCCGAACCCCTTCCATTCAATGAGGTACTGTAGGGTGCCCCTCGAAATTCGGGAGTCCAGGATCCTGCTCACCTTGAATTCCGGATGACCGTCCACCAAGACAGGAGCTGAGGAGGAAGAAGAAGAAGCACCTGCAGGCTTGAGCAAGGAGACGTGGAAGGCGTTCGGAATCCGTAATTCCGAGGGGAGTTGTAAACGGACAGCCACCGGATTAATGTTCTCAGAGAAGGAGAACGGACCAATAAACTTGGGACCAAGTTTCGGAGAGGGGACTTTAAGACGAATGTTCCGGGTAGATAGCCAAACCTTGTCACCAGGAGAGTACAGAGGGGAAGGAATTCTTCTTCGATCCGCGAATTTCTTCTGGACCAAGGAGCTTTATTCCAGATTGACAACCGTGGCGTGCCAAATGGCCGACATGTGGGCAGCTTGGTCATTGGCGGCAGGGACATTGGTGAGCAAAAAGTCCTGAGGAGAAGCCAAAGGATTAAGACCATACATACAGAAGAAAGGAGACCTTCCAGAAGAAACGTGGA
>CM044431.1:118064163-118075767 GCA_024363595.1 Xenopus borealis | reverse complement strand
ACATACTAAAAAGTGCTTTAAGATCAAGTAATGAAAATATTTATTATGACTTTTAAAAAACATGTAGGGGCAGATTTATCAAGGGTCAGATTTCAAGGGTTAAAAACCCTCGAATTCGATCCTCAACATTGTCACGAAGTAAAATCCGACTAAATTGAATATCGAATTTGTGGGAACGATCAAATAGCGATCATCCGATTTCTCAAAAAAAATTTACTAAACATCCGATTCCTCAAAAAAACGTACAAATTCATCCGATTTCACGAAAAATCTGATGATTTCTATTCGATCAAAAAGAACTTAGAAAAAGCCTATTGGAGCTTCCCATAGGCAAATATAGTAACTCGGTAGGTTTAATCTGGCGAAGTAGGCAATCGAATACTTTTTTAAATGGCAAGTACTTCGACCATCGAATGGTTGAATGGTCGAACGATTTTCTTATTCAAATTGTACGATTTATTCGAATCATTTGATTCTATCAAAGGAATGGAGTTCTTCCAATGGCCATCTCAAACAGGATAATGCTGAATACCTACCAATCAGTTCCAGCATCATCTGGATTCCTCAATAGTATCTAGAAAAACAAGGCCAAATAATTTACATCACACACATATAATACTGTACATAGGTCACACCAATTGTAGTGTGTAGGGCACACCTCACTGTTTGTTAGTGGCCACATTAGAACTGAATTCCTCACCTCTGGTGCCAAGGACTGTTCCACACTTCATCATAAACTTCTTGTCCCCAAAAATATCCTGTGCAGCTAATCCAGAATCTATGATCTTGATGTGGCCATCCAGATTCAGATCTCTGAAAAAGAATGGTTAATAAAATAGGGCAGGAAAGTAAACGGTGATGTGAGATGGAACGGAAAGGAGTTCAGGGAACGTAAAAAGCAACAATAATGTAAGAAAAAAGAGATTATTTGCAGAGCTGTCTTGATTCAAAGGTTGTTTACAAACATGTCAAAACTGCCATAAACAAGAAACATTTTATGGAGGGATGTTTAACTGGATAAAGCCAAATATCATCTAGATCTGTCTTACTTACTGGATGCCTACTACCAACTCCGCTGTATAGAAGCTGTTGAAGAACATTAACATGAAATTCAAAAATAATTATTGAGTATTGTATTCAGAAGTAAAATTAGTGCAGAACTAAAACAATCATAAGCCAAAGTATAAATATTTGCCCACTCCATTACTGCATATAAATATATATTTTCGGACATTATCAGCTGTGAGCATTAATGATGATTCCATTGAGTCATACATGCACAGGAATTTGTTGAGCCACTTGAACATTAAAATACAACCAGTGTAATTGGATATATACAGTAGCAGAGTAAGGTGCATAATATAAGACCACTAAACAAAGTTTAACAAAGGTATAGTAACATTGGCACCATATTGTAACTGTTTGGAATGCTGCAAACCCCTTGCAAAGAAAAGGACACTTTCCAGTGATTTGCAGTGTCTGAGCCTAGATCTTAATAGCCTCTTAATCTCAAAGAGTTGTGTTGGTTAATGATGCCAACATTACCTGAGAAAGAAGGGAGAAAAAGGAAAAGATTAAAAACATTGGAAATATTGTGATGAAATGCTTTTGACACAATTTAGGTTTTTACACCAGCTAAAAAATTTATGCTGAATCAGTCATAGCATATTATTTTAATGCAACACAATTTTATCAGAATTGTCACTGAAATGTTTGCTTGGATCTCATCACTTACCCCGCTGAAAGATCCACTCCCAAGTTCCAGATAAAAGCTGTCATTGTTAATCAGCAAAGGATTGGGTATTTCAGGTTCCAGTTGTGGCTTCTTCAGCTCCTGTTCTTCTGCAGGCAAAATATAATTTGATTAATAAATTATATGGTTTGGACACACTGGATATTTCAACTTTCTGGTCTGTATTGAATTTGCAGCCTTAGATACAGGAAAACTATTTTATTACATGTTGCAAAGGCTTGCCTTTCACTTTTCTGGACTGACTGTGATCTCTATAAAGTGTATTTAAGGACAAGAAAACCTAAGTTCACAGTGTGATGACATGACGTTAGTCCCCCAAGTGAACACAATTAATTTCTTTCTCTGGTGGTGGTGCTGCTGAATAAAGTTTGATTGTCACCTAGGGTTTTGTGCAAGTAAATAGGAAACACTTGCTGGAAAGGGTAGCTACCAGGCCCTGATTTGTGAAGAGGCTACCTAGGCCAGGGCCTAGGTTGGCAGGATTTTAGGGGGTGGCATGCTGCCCAACCACATCCAAATGTGTTTAGAAATTTAAATTTGCTATGTGCCAATTCCCATCGCTCCGTCCTGATGATGAAAATTTGAGCAAATAAAAGGGACGGGACAGGGGCGACAAACAACAGTGGGCCTAGAGGTGCCCACTAGGTAAATCCGGCCCTGGTAGCTACCTATAAGCGTATTGTGGCACAAAAAAAGCGTGTGTGCTATTGCCCCTCCTGAATCCATCAGTAAAGGACAAGGAGATTGAATGCTATTCACTGGGGGGGTGCCCAATATGTTAGGCACTCCCACCCAGAGTTTATAGTCGCCAACCTTACACCCTGGGCAGACTACATCATGGGTCACCAACTGTTGCCGCACAGAATGAAGACATATACATAGGGGTGCTGAGATTCAGTTTTCCATCCACTGACCCAAAATCATACCTCTCCCATTTGACCATTTGATCAGATGGCACCATTCCCGAGTTTAAACCTGTCAGGCGTTTACTCCCAAGTCACATGTTCTATTTTACCAATTAGATCAAGCCACTCTGGAAAGCTACTCAGCAGCATATTTGGCAAAGGATAAAGGGTTTTCAAAAGGGATGACCTTTAGTTTGGCATTCACTTTGCCCCATATCACATACTCCCATCAATCAGATTGTGTCATTCCATACTGCCTAACAGAACAAGAAAAAGCCCAAAATACAGTAGACCACCTTGAGTAGTTTGATGGTAAAAACTGAGGGAGGGTAATTTCTTGGATAATGTTACAGTTTTTTATTTTCAGTTGGCTTCTCCTTACCTTCTGCCGGACTGATGTCATCACTGCTCCTCTCTCTCTCTTCTTGGTGTTTTCTTCCTTCTTCACAAACTCATTCTTGTGCCACTGATGTTTCTTTTGACTGATGTTTGCCATATGTTTGATGGTACTTACAATTTTGAACCTTTTAAGTTTAAGTTAATTGCTTCTCTCTGTATTTTCCTCATCATCTTCTCTTTTCCTCTTCTGCTTATTGATCTCTGGACTTATGTTGCCAATTTGTGGTATTCTTTCCTCCTTTTCATTTAAAGAAGTCTTATCTTCTCTGTCTCTCTTGCTGAAATCTTTTATCCATAGTGAAGAAAATACGAAAAAAGCTTCTCTCTAGGGAGACGCACAGAAAAACACTTCAGTCACTGAAGCTACTCTGTCTAGAGTGGTGCATGCCCAAATGTCACAGAGTAACTGCCACAGAGCAACAAACACTGTGTGACTTTCAATGGTTTCATTTATTATATGTGAAGAATGTCTACTAAGTACAGTACCTCTGGCATGGGATAAATTCACATCCAATAACTTTATAGCAAAGAATGAGTTCATTATAAGTTTAGGATAGATTGATTGCATGTGCAGTACACTGAATTACTATCTAAGAATATGTTGTAGAAGATA
The DNA here is from genome assembly GCA_024363595.1 of Xenopus borealis. Classification (NCBI taxonomy): domain Eukaryota; kingdom Metazoa; phylum Chordata; class Amphibia; order Anura; family Pipidae; genus Xenopus; species Xenopus borealis. The sequence continues at coordinate 118,072,097 of CM044431.1, read as the reverse complement.
AATACATGAAGTTGCAATGGAAGGACTGATTAATTGTATGTGCAGTGCACTGAATAACTTTCTAGGATAGGATTGGTTCATTGATATCAAGTTCAGTAACTTCATGGCATGGTATAGGCATTGCATGGATCCATATTTCTAGTGTAAATGTTATATATGGGTGCAATATATGAAGAAGGTTTATATATATCAAATGTTTCATTAATGCATACAGTTGGATGAGTATGTGAGTAAACTAGGACGTTAACCACTGCAATCCAAAAATTTTATAAAGATATAACTATTAGCTATATTTTTATTTAATTATACATAATTGTGACTCTTGGCTGGTAGGGCCTTCACATTGTCTGTGATCTGAGAAGGAATGAGCTGGTCAGATACTGTATATGATTAATACCCTATTCAATCAATACTATGGGGTAATCTATATGCAAAAAGTGACCACCATCTCCTATGGGCTCACTGTATTGAACCAGTGTCGGACTTTGATTCCAGGGGCCCACCAGAAAACCTTAGACCAGGGGCCCAACTTTCCAAACTATTATTCCTTCTCTCCTCACTTAATCTGTTTATTCTCCTATTCTTTTAGATCTACTTACTATACTCTATTCTTCCATTATTAAGCCTCTTTTTCCACATAAAGAAATAGGTAATGAACAGGAAATAGGCCAAATGTTAGAAGCAAGAGGCCACTGACACCTGGGCCTACCGGGAGTTTTCCTTGTATCCCTGTGGGCCAGTCCAACACTGTATTGAATTCAGTCCCTGTAGATGAAGAGTCAACAATATATGGTTTTCCAAAACACAGACTGAAAGGATTTTATGAAAAGTTTTCTCACTTTGAAAATTCAGCCATTAGTAAATCTGCCCCTAAGCCCTGGAAAATCCAATTTAAAAAAAAAAAAATCATTTGAATAGTTCGATTCGAGCGATGCAATCGTTCGATTCGAGCAATTTTAATTCTATCGGAAACGGTAATTTTCAATCCAAAATGACCCCCCTCCCCCCGAAAATTTGATGGACTAATTTTTTTTATTGAAAATTCGACTAATATTAAATCTGCCCCCATGTGTGACTGTCATCTGTTTTGAAAGGTACAGTTATTTTGAGATGTTCTTTCTAGTAATATTTACTTTCTCCCAGGCTGGCTGCATACTGTTCTGCCTAATATTATAATAATTATAAAATGTGTTCATACTTTACCCACAGGAGGTACATTTACAGGGCCACTCCTGCTTTCTTTAAAGGAAAACTGAAACAGTTAAGGAATCATATCAAACGTCCATTTACATATTAGTAAATATTTCACTTTTACATCTCTTCTCTTAAGCCATTTTTTTTTCTAATGCGAGCTGTAATAGGAAGCAACATGAGCAAAAACACAGCTCTGTCCATTTATTGGCTGATTTACTTTAAGGGGTATGTCTGCCCTTGTTTTGTGTGTGAGCACAATACCTTATACGAGCAGGAAGGTGGATTTTAGTGCTAAAAATGGCTTTTTCAGCGCCGGACAGGGGTAGTGCTAGTGCACTAGTGTGCGCTCTGCACTAGAAGAGCCGAATTTCCGGGTTAAACATTTTTGCTGCCCCTGGTAACCAGGGGGGCGCTGCCGACTGAGGCGGAGTACCCCCGCTGCCGCCCTAGGCCTGGGCCTTTGTGGCCTTGCCACAAATAAAAGCCTGTTCTTGTAGTGCAAAGGGAGCAATTGCACTCTCTGTCCTAGATTTGATATCATAGGATGTGCATAGAAATGCCCCTGCTAATTTGCAGTGCAGTGCGGTTACATATAGTAACTAAGCAAGCATTTGTTTTATTGCACAAGTCAGAAAATGTAACTGCACCGGTACAGTATAGCAAATGTTTGACTATTAGCCCCACTTGAACACACTAAGAAGCCAGTATCCATAGTGAAAAACCATAACAATATCCAATTTGCTAGCAATATGACTTGGCGGGTTTTATGCCAAACACTGTCCTAACAAAACACATAAAAAGGGCTTAAATTTGTTGTGGATGTATCTAAAAGTCACAATTATTTTACATATACAGTAAATTCATATACCATACTGAGGAAGCACTGGTAGTAAAGGTAGATCTATACTATTCCCCCATTAATATACTAATATAGTTAAAAATCTAAATTAGTTTAAAGCATTTAAAACAGCTTTTTTATAGTAAACTGAGTTGCTGCTGAAGCCAAACAGTACACATGTAGAATTATATAGACACCGCTTTGCATATAAATTGTTTGCCCTGTTAATGTTTACATGCGTCACAGTCTATCTTTGCCAGTGGTATTGGCAAATTTAAACAAATATCAATAATTTAATTTGCTTCTAAAACACTTTTGCCATTGTCATGGAACTTGACTGGCTAATGATTTTTAGAATTCCAAGTTCACGTAGTGGTATAGATTTTCTTTCTTATCATGTTAAATTTGAGTTTTCACTGCATTAGCTATACACTTTTGCATATTATCATTGTTGTTGGAGGATTTGTCTTTTCAAGTCTGAAACAGTTGTAAAAAATGTTTTACAAATGGATGTTTGAATGGAAATTGGTGTTGAATTGTAACCCGTAGTCAATATCAAGAGAAAATATGGGCTAAATAAATTCCCAAATATGTCATTCTTCCATCCTAATCACAATCTGGGAATGCCGTAAAACAAAGAGAAGACTATTAATCCTTGCAGTTTACACAGCTGCAGTCAAAAGACCTATAAATAAGAACTCTTACACATGGATTTTTTTTTTTGTGTTTATGTTTGTCATGTGTTTTAAACACTGGTTTGAGCACACCTAAACACACTAGTTCAGTGCTGTTCAACTTCTGTGGTACAGAAGGCTGGAATTTTTCTGGTGTACATGGTGGAGGGCCAATAATAGAAGCCAGTGTTATCCACTCCCTGTTTTTAGATCACACCTACTTTAAACCACAACCATGTTACCCCATGTCCACATTATAGCAAACCAAATGGTTGGTGCTCACTGCAGATATCACTCATATGTGAAAAAAGTTGTCATATTAAGATATACCCTAAAATACATATACCCAGGGCCACCACCAGGGGGCACAGGGAGTACAAGTGTACCAGGACCAGGCCTGAAGGGGGGCCCGGCAGTGTTGCACTTTTCAAAGAGCCAGGCCCCCCTTACCAGCACCAAAGCCGTGCCTCCCTTCTGAAGTCCCAAACAGATTGAATGCGGAAGAGCCAAACAGTTGAAGTCCTGAAGTGGCGAAAAGACCCGAAGTCATGAAAGGAGCCAACATTGATGTCTTGAAGTGGCTAAAAAGACCCGAAGTCATGAAAGGAGCCAACATTAAAGTCCTCAACCAGCAAAAAGACCCAAAGTCACGAAAGGAGGTGAAGTTGAAGTCCTGAAGCCATGAGGTACTGAACACAAATGTGGGGTTTTTTTTAATCCCCTGGGCACCAATGTGTTATTTTAATACTCTATAGGCCCCTGCCTCAATTTTTAACTTGTAAGGGGGACCTGGCACCAATGTTTTTTTAAAAAAATATTTTCTGGGACCCCAAAGTTGTAAGTGGCATGTTTTTTTTTTACTTATAGGGGGGTCCAGGTCACCAATTTTAAAAAAAAAACTTTTATGATGGCCCTGGCACCACAGTTTTTTAACTTATAAGGGGGCCCTGACCATCAATAGCATTTTATAACTTGTGTGTGTGGGGTTACCTTTTTCGCGCTGATGTCTGTGTGGTCTTTTAACTGTGGTGTAGAATGGGTGGGATCTGGGCTGTGGCATGGGGACTGGGGTGATTTCTAATGGTGGCCCTGCATATACCTCCTCCTTCCCTGTGGATAACACAGCAACCCCCTCCCTAGATCATGATTAAACACCTTAGGGGTCCCTACCAATAATTTTCAAATGCTAACAAATCCCCAATACAAATACCAGGCTTATGTTCAACAGGCAGAGCATTGCACACATAGCGAAGGCAGAGTATGGCAGACACTGGCAGAGTATGGCACACCCAAGCACATTAGGGCAGTCATAGTATGGCTCACGCAGGAAGCATAGGGCAGGCAGAGTATGGCACAACTATGGAGCATATGGCAAGCAGAGTATGACACAGGCAGGGAATATAGAGCAGACATAGCATAGTATAGCACACACAGGGAGGATAAGGAAGACAGAAGAGAGCAGGAGACACGGAAACCATTCAGGGTGCTGGTGCCCCATTTGCATTTTGAATAAGGTGTGAACAGGTGAACAATGTGGGCAGTTTCCATCTGGGTCTGAGGGGTGAACAGTACACGGCTTTAGGGTGTGAACAGGTATGAACAATGCAGGGGGATTACATGTGTGAACAATACAGGGGATTACAGTACGAATTGGAGGTTTAAACAATACAGGGGCCAGTTATCTCTATTGTGATATCTTTTAAAACGTATGCATGGTAAGCAGACACAGCAGTCAGGATGTTATGTGGAGGGGCCACACAAGTGGGGTCATGGGTCACCACCAGTGGGACAGCCCTGCACCAGTTAAATGATTATATTTTGCCTTTTTCTACTTAAATATGTTCAGAACTCAGCATTTAATTGGAGTCAAGTTTTTTAAACTCAACATGCTACAATTTTTGTGCTTGACACACATTCTGAGGACAATAGCAGAGAGGATTAGAGGTTTACACTTAAAATTAACAAAAACACACTAGGCCTGCACTCCCATGGTGCCTATCACAAACACAGAAGCTGTCTGGAGGGTGAGTGGGCTGCCTGGAGGGTGGAGGTGCTCGATATGGAAGGTCAGGGGCTCAGGTACCCAGTCTCCTGATTCTCTAGCTACATTACTGATGCAAAGTATGTGCTCAGCTTACATATTTAAATGCCTACATGAACCTGCTAATAAAGCACTGTTATACTCTGCAATCAAAACACAACAAATTGGCAACACAATGTCTCTTCTACCTCTGCAGCAGCCTGCAGCTTTTCTTCTAAACCCTGGTGAGCCTACCATACCTTTTACTGCTTGGATCCGAATGTTTGAAAACTACATTATTGCTGCTGACCAGAGGAAGGTTTCTGGTGCTAGAAAACGTGCTTTACTTATTCACTGCCTGAATCACTCCATTAACCTGATGCTTGATACAGGTTCAGCTGTTTCTTTACTACCAAAGGATATTTTCTTGAAATACTTTACAAAAGATCCGCTTGTTGCACCTGCCCTGAGACTGGTTAGTTACTTAAAGGATCCGGTCAGTCCCTGTGCTTGGTTGGTTGCCAGTGACTGTACAATTTGAATCAGATACTGCAAAATGTGACTTTTACATTGTGAATAAGGGCACTGCTATACTTTGATGGGATCTCTTTGCTGCATTAAACCTACAATTAATTGATGGTCTTATTACTACAGCACCAGTGCCTGCCACACAGCCTGTGTCTACAATTTCACCACAAAGCAACACTTCATTGGGCTGTGCAAAGAACTTTGTGAATCTGAGACCATATGTAAAACCAGTAGGCTAGAAATTGAGGTGATTGCCCTACTCTATAAGGGAGATGGTCTCACAGGAACTAAAGAAACTGGTAGAACAAGATGTGATTTATAAATCAGAATCCTCTGTATGGATTTCACCAATTGTTGTAACAATGAAGAAAACAGGAGGTATTTGATTCGATAATAAAGCAATTGTTATGGATAATCATCCCTTGCCACAAATATTTCAGAACTCCGAGGAGTGAAATTCTTTTGCACCCTGGATCTTCAGAGTGTTTATCATCAAGTATTATTGCATGAGGACAGCAGAGACCTCACTGCATTTATCACATATGATGGTTTGTTTCAGTTCAAGCGTGTACCTTATGGACTGGCTTCAGCACCGAGTTGTTTTCAAAGACTGATGTCTTCTATACTTCATGACATACCTGGTGTACAATGCTACTTGGATGATATCATTGTCTATGCTCCAACTATGGATCTTCATGATAAGTACCTAGAAAAGGTTCTGAAATGCATTGATTCTGCAGGACTGAAACTGAACCTTTCCAATTGCTTCAGATGCAGCCACTTGGATTTGTGTGTTAAATGCGTCGTGACTCAGGGTTAATTGAAGAAACTGTGTTATCTAAAGTTATCTTAACTCATTTAATGCATTTAACCTTTTCATTAGCATACCAAAGCACCATTGAAAACAATTGGATGGGATGCTGGGACACAATATTCTGTGTTAAGTGGGATAAATGGGAAATCTGGGTTTAGTTATTCTGTGTCAAACACACAATCCAAAGTGGCTTCATCTGTACTTCAGACAAACTCAGCTGTCATTTCTGGGTCATATAATTTCACAAGATGGATTACTGCCTGACCCTGACCGTGTTAACGCTGTTACACAAGCACCTACTCCATCTGATTTTCAGACCTTATGAGCTTTCTTAGGTCTTACTTCATGGTGTTCTAAGTTTATTCTCATCTATGCTTCAAGTCTGGTTTGGAGACTGCTCAACATAGCTTTGAAATAGTGAAACAGTTAATTGTGAACAGTCCAGTGCTAGCTTTATTTGATCCTGCACTACTCACTATGGTTACTACAGATGATTCAGACTATGGGATTGGTGCAGTTCATGCATAGATCCATGCCGATCATACAGAGAAAACTGTTGCATTTGCATCAGCGTAAGTATTCAACTGTTGAAAAAGAAGCTCTAGCGTGTGTTTGGGCAACAGAAAAATGGAGAACCTACCTATGGGGTAGAGAATTTACCTTATGCACTGATCATAGCCCTTTAACTACACTACTTACAACAAGGGGACTAGGAAGAGCTAGAATGCATATACAGCTAGATGGTCAGCAAGGCTACTGAATTTTAACTACAAAATACAATAGAAACCAGGTTTGAAAAAAGTTACTGCTGATTGTTTTGGTTGTCACGCTAATCTTTACCTGCAGCTTCTGATACACTGGATGAGGACATAGAAGTTGTAGCATTGACTGATATAGTATATTGTCATCTACAGTTACAGCTGCTGATTTTAAAGGAGAAGGAAACCCTAAAAATTGATAGGACTAAAAATGCCATGTTTTATTTATTTTTTATTTTATTTATTTTACTTATTGCACCAGCCTTAAGTTTCAGCTTGTCAAAAGCAGCAATGATCCAGGACTTTCATCCATACTGGTGCACACAGTTTTATATGAATTTTTGAGGTCTCTATTGGCAGCAATTGCCAAATAATTTTCATGCATCAGTCACAAAGTTGAAGTTACGCAGGGGTTGGATATTCCAAAAAGACAATGACCCTAAACACTTTGATATCTACAAAAACATTAATGCAGAGGGAGAAGTACAATATTCTCTCCTGACTTGAATATCATTGAAAATCTAAGATCTTGATTTGAAGCAGGCTGTCCATGCTTGGCAGCCATGAAATTTAACTGACCTGTAGAGATTTTGTATGGACGAATGGTTAAACATACCACCATCCATAATCCAGGCACTCATAAAAGGCTATAGTAGATGTCCAGAGGCAGTTACATTTGCAAAAGGAGGCTCAATTAAGTTACATAGTTAAATTGGGTTGAAAAAAGACAAAGTCCATCAAGTTCAACCCTCCAAATTAAAACCCAGCACACACACACAAACACACACACCCCTCCACTCTTTCACACAAACCATATATGCCCATTGCTATACTAACTGTAGAGTTTAGTATCAAAATAGCTTTTGATATTATGGCCCAAATTCATTAAAGTGGGAAGCGTCTAATGCTAGCGCTAATACGCCAGCGTGACGTCATTTCGTAACTTCGGGAATTAACTAACACCGGCTCTGGCGAATTTTTGCTAGAGAAGTAGATAAACTTGCGCAACTTTGCACCCTTTTGCCAGGCAAAGTTGCGCACTGACAAAGGATCGTAAGTTCGCAAATTCACTAAGATGAACATTTTCCTGAACGTTACCACTTACATT
>CM044431.1:118046858-118061256 GCA_024363595.1 Xenopus borealis | reverse complement strand
TTTTTTTTTTTTTTTTTAGGGTGATAGACTGAAAAATAGAGTAATTTTTTGGGGAGGTTACCCTCCTTCCCCTCTACATTTCCCAACATATGGCAACTTAACTATACAGGGGGCAAATGTTTAGGACAACTTTATTTTATTTATTAAAGGTTTCCTGGGCTTCTGTAGTGTAATGTAGTGGCTGTAACATATACTTCTATTATTCTTTCAAATTTGCACCGTATGCAAATTAGGCATCGCTAGTGTAAATGCGCTTTGCCTGACAAAGTAGTGCTAGCACAACTTCGCTACTTTTCACCTCCCTGAGCGCAAATTAGCATTTTAGTGAATTAGGGGTGGTTGGCGAAAATTCGCCTGGCGAAGTGCGCCGAATTGTGGCAAAGCTGTCGCTATGACAGTTTCACTGCTTAGTGAATTTGCCCCAGTGTGTTCCACCTAAGGACATGTCATTTTAGAAGGCCTATCTTTAAATCTTTGGCCATAAAGTATACAGTTATGAGTAAGTTTATTTCTTTTATTTCAAATATGATTTTTTAAAAAGGTTTCTAATGATCTGTCACAGCGTCATTTGTGTAATAGCCTCAACATTTGTTAATATCCAAAACTATCACTCTATCCATTAACTGTCACTCATTTTCACATAAGCCATTTTTCCTTAAAATAGCTCTAAAATACTAAATTAAAATGCTGCTTTATTTAAGCATCAAACAAGATTTTAAATTAAACTGCAGTGAAAGATAACTGCAATTTCATTTTTGCCATCTGCAGAATACAATGGAAAAAGTAAATTAATGAATTACAATATACCCAGTGTACATTCATATCTAACAGTATGGCCAAATAAGAATGAAAGCTTCTGATGAAACCATAACATTAAAAAAAAAAAAAACAGATGTTAATTTTAAGGTTGAAATCACATTATGATGCAAACGCATATCTTAGCTTCTTGTTATACACTTACGACCAAGAAATGTATTTAGTGTTCTCAAAGTTTCTATACTTCATCAAACAAATGATATAACCTTTTATACCATTTTCCATGAGCAAATTATGCAATGCAAAACTTAATAAAGCATGAATTTTAAAGGCAATCAAAATCTATAGAAATGTCAGTGTTTCTCAATATTTCTAAAGACATTCACTGCCTTTTGCATAGCATTAGGGTAAGGTTGAATGCTTTTTTTAATTTCCCAGAAGGTACTTTGGGCCGCACCTACTAAGCATTGCTACAGTGCATCATACATTGAAATTTCCTGGCACACCTCTGAACCTCTGAACTAAGCAGTTCAGATATAACATTATAATATAAAGCAAATTATCTATTACCATAAACTTTTCTATGGAGTGCATTCATGGTCATATTATTTTTGTGATAAACAATTTTGAAAGTCTGGACACTCTCATCCTGTGTCATAAATATGCTCTACCCAGCATACCCCAAAGTACTTACCTAGTACCTAGTACTTACTTAGTAGTTTATGTATTTATACCCCACCCCACCACTTCCATTGACATCAGAGGTGGGCAGGTCAGAAGTGGGTATATATGTAATTGCAGCTTTATGGACTGCGTTTTTCATAGTTTGAAGACAGATTAGAATTGGCATGACTGCATTATTATTAACCTCCAGTTGTAATATAGTTATGCTCTACTCTGTAACAGTGCAGTAAACATACATGAGCCTCTGCAAACTGTAATTATGAGTCTCTTTCTTACTATTGCTCCAATCCTCATTGTGTATCTAGAACTAAAATCCATATAAAAAATATAGGACAGGTACACGTATAGGACCTGTTATGCAGAATTCTGGGTATCTTTCCATAATTTGGGTCTTTATATATTGGGTCTACAAAAAAAACATGTAAACATTAAATGAATCAAGTTAAAAAAATAATGTAAACATTAAATAAATCAAATAGACTAATACTGTTTAATTACATCTTAGTTGGGTTCAAGTGCATGGTATTGTTTTATTATTACAGAGATAAAGGAAATCATTTTTAAAAATTACATGGATGCTATGAGATAGCCTTTCTAAAACTGGGGGGGTTCTGGAAAATGGGTTTCCATATCATGGAAATGGATTTATGAAATACATCTGTGTTTTATTTATTTACATTTTGACAAAGTAAATAAGACTTCCATTTGTAATATGCAACAGTTTGCAGTAATGTTAAAAAAAAACCCTTGTGAATTTACCCTTAATAGCAATTCCATACTCTTCATATTTCATTTTTATTTAAATTCTTTAGCTGCACTCACATACACACACACAACCACACATCTCCCTTGACAGAGTTCAAACTAATTGTCTTATAAATGACATGGTCAAATTTACAGATTTGTCAGCTAATTTAATGCCATCTACTCTGCGCTACTTTGATGAAATCTCACTTCTATTCATTCATTCCTAAAGGACTCTGCAAGTTGGTGTAGATAGAGAAAATAATTTAAAACATGAGACATTATTTTCCCTTAACAATTTAAGGTCTACAGCTGATAAAATAATATTATTTCCATTTATATATCTGATTGGGTAATTTTTCTGCTATCAATTAAAGTGAAAGTTTTCATTTACTCTGCTGAAAACAGTATTCTGATTTAATCATACACTTCAATTATGTGCAGTAAACTTCGCATCACCATCAGAATGTAATTCTATAAAGGCTAATTCTAATAAAGAAGGAACTGAGTAATAATGGGAGAAAACAGGGTTTATGTAGTTCCTGCCTTGGTGTAGTTAGAATTCAATGTGATTAGTGTTTACTCTATGAAAAATTAAGTGGACTGTTTGTGGCTGCCATGTTGAGCTGTCGTCACTGATGTTATTGCAATGAAGTTTATTCACTGAAAGTCACAGTGGTCCTGACTTTCAATGAGCAAGCTCCTGTCTGGTGATAACAGTAGTGATAGAATATAACTAGTGATGGGTGAAAAAATTCGGCATAGTCAAATTCAGGGCGAATTTGCATGTTTTGCCCCAGGCAAAAAAATTTTTTGAAATTTTTTTTGGTGAAAATTTGCCGTGCGGCTCATTTCGGCACGCGTCGAATTTTCCGATGCACGTCGAGTTCCACGCTGAAAGTGCGCACGTCCGGAAAAAAAACGGAGCGTCACCAACAGCAGCTTATCAGATTTGAGCCCTCCCACTGTCTATATGAGGAGGTGCAGAGGCGGCCATTTTGGTAGGTTAGAGAGAGCAGGTTTGAAAGAGAGATTTGTCTTTTAGTCTGCTAGTGGAGTAAGTTTCTGAGTGCAAGTGGAAGTTATGGATTTCAGTTTACTGATTTCCCTCTTCTGCTTGTCTGCTCACCATCCAATAGAGTCCTGCGGGGGTCCATTTTTTTGGACCCATGCCAACTTGCAATACGCAACCCGGACCCGCGATCTGTATTCTTACCGATTGGACCTGCGACCCATACCCGCGATCCGCAACCTGGACCCACGACCTGCTGACCATCAAGAATCAGGAAGTGCTGTCATTGTAAACCAGAAGTGACATCATTGGAAGTAGCCGTGATCAGCAAAAAAGGAGTAAAACAGGAAGTGCTGTCATTGTAAACCGGAAGTGACATCATCGGTAGTAGAAATGCTCAGAAAAAAGGCTTAAAAATCTCTATGGCAAAGTTCAGCGACCCGAACCTCAACCCACAAACCCACAGAACCAACTACCCGCTTCTATACCCGCACCTGGAACTTCAACATTCAACCTGCAGGATTCCGCGTGATTTTGCGGGTAACCCGCGGGTACCCGAAGCGCTGCAGGACTCTACCATCCAATAGCCCTTGTTAAGGCTAACTGTCTTTGTCTGTGCTTGTGTGTGTGTATTCCTTGTGGGTACACACATGTGCTGAGGGGATTTAGCTGAAGGTTTTATTTTTTTCTCCTTTCCTTCCCCCAAATATCCAAAAAAAAACCTTTATTTTATTTTTTTTTCTCCTTTCCTTCCCCCAAATATCCAAACCCCCCCCCTTATTTTATTTATTTTTAGTTGTGCCCAATATGACGGGCTGTGGGAGAGGGGGGAGGGGTCTGATTGGTGGGAAGAAGGGTGGGATAGGGAGGGGAGGCAGAGGAAGAGGCCGTGGTGCTGTGGGGGCATCCAACCCCCCTACAGCCCAGCCCACGTACTATGCCCAGCAGCAGCATTTCTGGGGCTGCTGCTGCCTGAGACAGTCCTGATGCCGCCCCCCCCCTTCCCGCTCCACGCAATTGCGCTCTCTGCACTAGCTGAGCCGAATTTCCAGGTTAAAATATGGAAATTCGGCTCTTAAAGTTACAAGAGGTTGGCTTTTTGTAACTGGCTGCTCCGTGCCGCCTGAGGCAAGGTTCTCACCTTGCCTCATGACAGGAGCAGCCCTGATGCCCAGTCCAGGCACTGTAGTGCAGCAAAAGCTGCAATCACAGCAGCAGCAACAACAGCAGCAGCAAGTGCAACAGCAGCAGGTGGCTCTGGGTCTCAGTGTGGACCCTGGCACACGTAGGACTGTTCCAGATTTTTTTGCCACTGCTTCGCGACCCATACGCTCGCAGCAGGCAGAGGAAGTGGTAAACTGGCTGACCCAGGCTACCTCGTCTGCAGCGGGCACCCTTGAGCAGCAGGAGGTGGCATCACCTGCTAGCTCAGATCTGGGGGACACTCCATCCCTCCTATTATTTGATCCTGAGGTATACTTGGGCCCAGACACCCAGGATCTTTTTGATGATCAAGCAGGAATGGGGGGGGGGGCATTCATGTCTGATGAGGAGGAGTTCATGGCACAGCCCACATCACCAGGGGATATTGGGCAGGGTCCCCTAATGGCAGGGCAGAAGGCTGCTGGTGTGGGGTCAGACACCAGCATGCTGGATGCTGGAGTGGATGCCATGTGCTGTATGAGGCAGGGTCTGGTTTGGGGGATGATGATGACAGGGACAGACCCTGGGAACCGGCTCAGGAGGATAACAGCAGCAGTTCGGGGTGGGGGAACTGTGTGTTGTTGATGATGAGGAGGAAGAAGAGCCGGCTCCACCAACCACTGCTCGGGGGGGGGGGGGGGGGGGGCAGGCAACAGGGCAGCACTGCACCAAGGTCCAAAGCCTCTGGGTGAATGGTTGGGGACCATCTCCAGCCCTCCATGGCAGGCAAGGCAGTTGCCCGCACTTCAGCAGTGTAGGCATTTTTCACGTGCCAGGCAGAAGACCAGACATTAGCAGTGTGCCAGCTCTGCCGGCAGAAGGTTCGAAGGGGGCAGGCAGGGCCAGATATGAAACATCATCATAGGATGACGTGGGAGCAGCACCAAAGTGGCAGGGCACCGGGGGACAGTGGTGCTTCCTGTCCACATTCTCCCATTCCTCAGGGAAGAGGTGCTAGCTCCTCAGACCATGCAGCTAGGGAAGAGGATTCTGAGGCTCTCAGTCAGAGGTAGCCACTGTGGAGCTCAGCCTCTTCTGCAGCCTCCTCCTCCTCAATGCCCCTGTCCCGCCAGGTTTCCCTCCCCCAGTTCCTCCTCCGCAAGACACCTCTAGCGTTGTGATACCCTCCTCAAGCGCACATTAGATGGCCTGCTAGAGGAGGGTGACTTGCCTGAGGAGGAGGAGAGTAGGCCGCGTAGGCAGGCAGAAGGGGCTGGGAGGAAGCATGAGGAGGAGATGGTGCCCGCTGAGGAGGATGAGGGAGAGGAGCACTGGGTGCCTGCGCAGCATGGGGAGCAGGGCAGATGCCACCCAACCACCCCAGCTATTGTCCGTGGCTGGGAGGGTACAAAGCAGGGGCAGATTGAGCCAGATGACCTGCTACATCTGGATGGCAGTCAAGAAGAGGTTGGTCGGGGAATTGCCTCTGGAGTGATCCCCGGGTCTGTTCCATCAAAGACCAGGATGATTATTGGGTGGCCACTTTGCTTGACCCACAGTACAAGGGAAAGTTCGGGGAATTCCTTGTACCCAGCCAGAGGGAGAGAGGAGGGTGGGTCAATTGAGGAGGGCTCTATGCTCAAAACTAGTGGAGGGCCTTCCCCCAATCTGACTCGTCTCAGGTCCCCACTACTCCACACACCCAGCAGAGAAGGGGGCCTAGCAGCAGCAAATGCAGAGATCTCATGGGTGTGTGGAAGAGCTTTTTCGCGCCTCAACTGGCAGCAGCACGCCCAATCAGTACCCAAAGCCACCGCCATCAGTGGGTGGAGCATATGGTGGCTGACTACATGGGGTCAGTCAGCGTGCAGGACGCCATTCACATGCAGTTTTGGGTATTGAGGCTCGACCAGTGTACAGTATGCTCTGGAGGTGCTGGCTTTCCCCCCCTGCCAGTGTCCTGTCAGAGCGTGTCTTCAGTGCTGCAGGTGGGGTGGTCACTGAGAAATGGATGCGGCTATCCACTGGCAGTGTGGATATGCTGTCATTCATAAAAATCAATGAGGCCTGGATAAGAGGGGATATCCAAGTGCTGTTGTGTTTGGTAGCCGAGGATGAGGAGGGTAGAACATTGCTTTATTAGCAGGTCATGCAGCCATTACATAACAGCAGTAAGTCTTACTTTCACTTTCAAGTTGTACAGAAAGTCCTATGTATGCACAGTGCCACCTGCAGGCCATTTGTATAAACACCACAAGTGCCCATTGCAGAGACTAGCTTCCTCTCCTCCTCCTCACAGATGTAGCCTCCTCTCTCCATTGCTACCTAAACGCTCCTCCTCAGTAGTATTTCCTATCCTTATCTGTCTGCATCTGCTGCCCTTGCTGCTGCTGCTGCAACCTGTTACTAGCCCTAGTAGTACTGCTGCTGTGCTGCATTGTCAGCAAAAAATTTTTCTGGTGGGGGCCTATCAAGGCTCCTACTGCTATCACAGATAGTACTACATGGCTTCCAAAGAATGTTGCTTCTAATATTGCCGCTCAGTTGGCTAATTTCTTATGGTTGAGGCCTAATATGGCTTCTAAAAATGTTGCTTCTAATATTGCTGCTTAGTTAGCTAATTTATTCTATTTGAGGCCTGCCTCATGTAATTCTTCCGGTTCTAATATAATTGATTCAAAAACTACTGCTGTTGGTACTACTGCCTCATTATTTGGCAAATGTCTTCTATTTGAGGCCTGCCTCATGTAATTCTTCTGGTTCTAATACAGTTGATTCAAATGCTGCTTCTTGTTTGGCAAATGTAGTCACACTGTTATTACCCAAAGTCCTTCCTCTAAGTAAGATGTCTGCAAGTACACAAATGAAATGCGGTCTCTGAAACGACTGCTGCCAAACGTCCTGCTGCCTCAGTCATCATACAAACAACAAATTATTAACAATCTCTTCAAACTCTACAACTAATGCAAGTGTTGTGTTATATTATACTTGTATTGAAGGTTTGCATTATGTGAAACATTCAACTAAAACAATATAAATAGCATCAAATTATATGTGGCATAATCTAATTTCTTCTGAGTGGGGTCTGCCAAGGCTCCTAGAAATGATGTGGCTTGATGGCTTCTAATGCTGCATTTTCTGGGTCATTTTTTAGCCTTCAGGCCTACCTCTTTATCTAATTATAACTGTAATTTTTAAAAAATAAATAAATATATTTGAGTGTAACAGTAGTCAATTAATTGATTTTGGCGATGCCGCGTTGAAATCAGGCACCCTTGCATCAAAATTCGGCGCTACCCGCCAAGGTCAAAGATAGGCGTCACCTATATAAAAACCCATTGCCCTACCCACTTGTTGGAGTTCCAAGAGAAAAGCCATGGCATTACCAGGCAATATGTGAGGAGCTCAGGTACCTCATCAGGTACCACCACCAGGAGGGATATGACAAAATCCCTCCTGGTACCCTTCTGCACAGTAGTTGGGGAGGATGGCTATGGTAGGGTTCTCTTGTTTAAGTAAGCAGCCTTACTCTTTCTTTAAAGGGAAACTGTCATGGGAAAACGTTTTGTTTTAAAATGCATCAGTTAATAGTGCTGCTCCAGTAGACTTCTGCACTGAAATCCATTCCTCAAAAGAGCAAACAGATTTTTTTATATTCAATTTTTTTTACATGGGGCTAGCCATTTTGTCAATTTCCCAGCTGCCCCACTCATGTGACTTGTGCCAGCACTTTAGGAGGGAACTGCTTTCTGGCAGGCTGTTTTTTTTTTTCCTTCTCAATGTAACTGAAGAGTACGCAGTGGGACATGGGTTTTACTATTGAGTGCTGTTCTTAGATCTACCAGGCAGCTTTTATCTTGTGTTAGGGAGCTGTTATCTGGTTACTTTCTCATTGTTCTGTTGTTAGGCTGCTGTGTGGGGGAAAGGGGGGGGTGATAACACTCCAAATTGCAGTACAGCAGTAAAGAGTGATTGAAGTTTATCAGAGCACAAGTCACAGGATTTGGGACAGCTGGGAAATTGACAAAATGTATAGCCCCATGTCAGATTTCAAAATGAATTATAAAAAAAATCTGTTTGCTCTTTTGAGAAATGGATTTCAATGCAGAATTCTTCTGGAACTGCACTATTAACTGATGCATTTGTTGAAAAAAAATTTTTCCCATGACAGGATCCCTTTAATATGTATCTGTGATCTTTAATATGTACCATATCTGGAGTTGAACCAGGGACCTGGTGTTTCTGGGCTGTCTGACTACCTATTGCTCTATATGAGTAGACAGCTCAGTCCCTGGTTCATTCCCATTGCTATACTTGTAATTGCAAGTAGGGCAGGACTTTGTTATCTATCTGGTCCCATGTGATCAGTGTAAGCCATTAGGCTGCTTATAAAGACCCCTGTCCTGCAATGAATCATTGCCCAATATAGGTTCTGTTTGTTAGTTCCTGGGTGTGACTATTATTATTCATATCCGTGTTTGACCCTCTGCCTGACTCACTCTGAAGTTTTGCTGCCTGTCCTGACCCTGGCCTGTGACCTTGACTAGGCTACTGTTCCTGATTTGGTACCATATTGTCTGATCCTTGTTATTGACCTGATCCATCCCTTGACAATGCTTCTTGTTCTCCGTTCCTGTATCACATGCGATTCCCTTGCCTGCCCAGAAGACCTGGCGGCACCCGAGTAGCAGACGGCTCCTCCTAAAGCCAAAGGTGGCAGTTAAATACAAAAAACTGAGCCATGACTGGGACCTAGGGGTTTGTTCTGGGTTTGGGATACTAATTGAAACAGTATCACTAATGGATATAAAACTCAGTGATGTGTAAACACCCTGTCTTTCCCAACTTCTAATATATGAAATGTGCTGTGGCTGATAAACAAGAATAGGTGTCAGGCAGAGATCTGCCTTTCCCTGCCCTTTGTTCATCATTCAAGGTGCCACAAAGGCCTATTTATAGAAATCTGTGTAATTTTAGAGGTTTTATCTACTTTGAATGAATTCAAAATTAAACTAATATGAATCTTACTTTATTTGTTGAAAAATCTGAATAAAAAAATTGAATGAAAACATGGATCTGTGATCCAGGAACCCATTATTCATAAAGCTCCAAATTATGGGATGACCACTCCCATTTCATCCTAATTTTTTAAAATTATTTCCTTTTTCTCTGTAATAATAAACCTTATACTTGATCCAAAGTAAGATATAATTAATCCTTATTGGAGCCTATTGGGTAGATTTAAATCATTGGTTGGTTTAAATCATTTTCTAGTTGATTTAAGGATTCTGGATAACAGGTCCCATACCTGCTTGGATTGAATAAATAATAAATATGTACAGTTTGCCTATAACAGCTACCATTGACTTCTGCGTGACCTTGCAAGTTTTCAGGGATGTTAGTTTTAAATGAGAGGTATTTGCATTTTTTTTCCGCTTAATAAATATGGGTATGGGGCCTGTAATCCAGAATGCTAAGGAACTGAGGTTTTCTGGATTAGGGATGTTTCTGTAATTTGAATCTCCATACCTTTAAGGGGAATTCAATCCCACGGGCGCTAACCTCATCCCCCCACCACCTTGTAGGCTGGCTTTGCTTCCAATTAGGATTAACTATATTTTAGTTTAGATCAAATACAAGGTAAACTTTTTTTCGGAGCCTTCTGGATAATGGGTTTCCTGATTAAGAATCCCATACATGTATAGAAAATTATTATTTTTTAAACAATTATTCAAATTCAGGCTTTTTAGCACAAAAAATTTGAATCACAGAAAAAAATTTGAACATTGATAAATAAACCCCCTTTGTCCTCCATTCTGTACTTGTTTGTTTTACTTTTAGCACATCCTTTTACCTTTTTTTTAGGATGATTATTGGGTCTTCGGCATTTAAGATTCTAAACTTTAAAATATTCAGCACCTTGGAGAGTGAATCTGAGTAGTTTCTAAGGGCCCTTACACACGGGGCAGCATGTTACGTCTAAATCTGCGTTCGGAGCTTACACATGTCTCGTGGGTACAACGCCACTGAAACTAATGAGGTGAGTCTAAACCTGCGCTCCCCTGCGGCCGAACGCAGCCAAATGCAACGCAGGGGAGTGCAGGTCCAAAACGCCCATGTGTAAGGGCCCTAACACGCAGAGGCTCATTTATAAACACTGGGAAAATTTGCTTGTGGACAGTAAAACATAACAACCAATCAGTTTATTGCTTTCAGTTTTCACGCTGCAGCTGACTGAAAAAAAGCTAATCACTGATTGGTTGTTATTGAGAATTATGTACATTTATATGACAGAAAACAAAGTGTTCTGCTGAATGGATTAGGTTCAGTGATCTGTGTTTTAATTGATCAGTTAATCAATGTGGCTCCTTTGGGTGCTAAAAATAAAGACCTCTGGTGTGCAGACATATAAACCCATAACAACATTTAAGAGTCGGATGAATTAGGTATGCCTTACACTTTGCCCTTTCCAGACATGTCATTCAGAGATGATCAGTGATGCAAAGCCTACCTTTAGGGATAGAATTTAAAAAAATACCTGTGTGCAGTCTAAAATATGGCATTTTAGGTTATTATTTAAATAATTTTAAAGCTGTTCATGGGACAAGCTTTTTATTATTATTATTATGTGTGGCAATAATACAAAAAACACAGTAGGGCAGTTGCCCCTTATTAGTTCTGAATTCTTATAAATGAAAAATGTTTTAGTAGACACTGTGGTTAAACTATCATGCTACAATTGCAATCCCCAAACATAAAATCAGAGAATGAAATTAACTATTTTCTGTCTTATACAAGAAAGAAAAAAGGAAAGAAAAGGCATTTGATTTAGTGGCGTTCTCCTGCAGAAAATCAACACATGATAACAGATTTCGGCATGTTTCATTTTCTAACAAAAATCTTTCAGATCAACCAAGAGAAAAAGTAGACAATCTCTTTGCAAGCTATTTCCCCTGACAAAACTTGAAATTTTCTCACAGGCTTCCCGTGTAGTCTATGATATGAGTGGGCTGCATTCTGACAGTGCTGGCGAAGGAAAGAAAAGGTAGGGAGAGACTACTTTGAAGAGAAAAAGTGAGCTGAACACAAGCTCCAATCCCCTACATGGAGCTGATAATTAATAAATGAACCACCCTGGGACATTTCTAAAGCTTCCTCAGATGACATATCTGTCGTGAGCTCGGCAAAGCATTAAATGGCCATTTTCTGACAGAATGACTTCACTGCCTTGGAGCTTCCTTGACTTTGTGTAATAATTTTTCTCTGTTTTATTTTTTATTTTTTATTTTTTTCCCTTCTTCTTTCGTTTTCTCTGGTTGATAGCTCTGGCTCATTTCAGCCTGTTTAATTGGGCCCCGGATGAATTTAGTCGACAGGGCCATTCATCATGTGGCAGCCGCTGGCGGACAAGCCCAAGGGGAGCATGGTTGACAGCTCCACGAGGCTCACATGCTGCCTGACTCTGGAAGTTCACATATTTGGGCATTAGTGCAGCTATTAGTTTAACAAGCTTCGTTTATCCTTGTCACTACCACTTCAGCTTCCCATGTAATCATTTGAAATGTAGATTACTGCTAGACAAATGGGACTAAGCAAGAGAATCCAGGAGGAAAGAAAAGTGACAAGCATTGCTTGTTAAAAGATGTTTTTTCCTCCCACCATCTTAAATTGTTTGCAACTTGAGTGCTTTGATTAACCTCACATTTATATCATTTTAACAGTAATGTTTTGTTGTCAGACATTATACAGCCTTACACTTTTGCCATATTACAGGAGAAGTTCAGTGCAGTGGGTCATGACAGTTTAACCACTGCTTTTCCCATTTAGCAGCTTGCTTGTATAAATAAATATAAAACTGAAACTGGATTAACAGAATCCGTTTCTGTATCCATTTACAAAAGTTGAATAAAAACATCAGCATGGAAATAAAATTCACAGCAAATGATATAATGCGTATAAAATCATGGGTTACAATCATTTAAGGAGAATGAGAATAAGTATTCAGAAAAATATATTAAAGTAAGCAGAAGTATTTTTGCTTGGGACTCAAGCAAACAGAGATATAGAAGACACCATAAATCAAACATGTCTACAGACTCCAGAAGTCTGTACAATTGCAGTTGCAAGTGCAGTTAAAATATGGTTTGTGGTGCCATTCATTGACAGTGCTAGCATCCAAACTAGCTCCCTGCACTTTCATGTAGTTGTGCTAAGAGCCATTGCATTTGCCTTGCCTCTTCTGATGAGTCATGGGCAAGTTTATGCTGGGAAACCCTGAAACTACCACAGCCCTAAGTAAACTACGATCTGTTTAGGTTTTCTCTTGTTTAAAACATCAACTTCAATGTTCATTGTGAAACTTCTACATTTAGGGCAATGGGATCTTTCACCAATCCAGTCCAAAATATTGGATGTATGACAAATGATAATTAGACACAATGAAAAAAGAAAAAGTTATCTCAGGGTTTATCATGTGAAAACTCATGGACGAGATTCATTTAGAGGAGAAAAAACTTTTCTCCAAATTCAGTTACAGTTTTTCCACATAGACTTTTCATATGATAAACCTTGAGATGTTTTTCTGAGTTGAAATGCTATTCTCAAATTGAATCTTATCACATGCTAATCTTTTTTCTCACTGAACAGAATCCAGCCCTATGTGACATAGGTAGAACTGATATATTCCACTTTACTAAACATGGTCAAGGCAGATTTCAGAAAAAAAGACATATATATATATAAGAGTTTTCAGACTGCACAGATGCACCCAAAATATTCACCTTTACATTAAATATTCAATACTGTATTTTCACAGTGAATTTGTTTAAGATCACTCATTAGATCGAGAGCTTCATATACAGACTGCTTATACCTTACCCATTTTATAATGTGGGGTAATTAAGGATCAGACACTGATGAAGTGCCAAGCATGTAAGCACAAAAAGTGTTAGTATTATACACCCACCATTGTAATGAAATTTTAATATGCGCTTGAGTAAAGCCAAGTTGTTTTTAAATACACCAGAATCCTAGAGGTAAATTTATCAAAGAGTGAAGTTCCACCACTAGAGTGAAATTCTGCCGCTCTCCATTCATTTCTAGGGGATTTTGCAATTTATCAATTGGTGAAGTGAAAGTTCACCCTTTGATGAACATGGCGTTAAAAATTCCATAGAAATGAATGGAGAGTGGCGGAATTTCACTCTTTGATAAATGTACCCCCTAGATCAGCGCTCTCAACTTTTAATGAGGTGCAGTCCTAGCACCAAATGACCACACAGTCCATTCAGTTAGTATGCCTCTCACACGTGCTGGCACCTTGGCCAAATATTACCTGTCCCATATTCAGACTTGCCCTCTTGTTGCATGGTGTACAGATGGACAAAGGATTATGTGCTCAGAAGGAGACATGTTATAAAAGGAAATGGAAAGAAATCAGAACCCTTATTCTGGACTATTTGCCTTTGCCTAAAATGCTTCTCTCCAGCTTGAAATTCAGTATGCTATTAGGTAGTTGAGCAGTGGTCATTGACCACTGCAGCCATAGAGTCTATTCATCCTGAAATTAAATTATGAGGTATATGTTTGTTTGTTTATTTATTTATCAACATACCTTCTCTAATCCCCTCTTCTAGCCGGCCATCCATACTGCCAGCTTGCTTCAGACAGGCTGGCAGGACTTCAGTTAGACAGACAAATTAAATCATAGGGTTTATGAGGTCCTTTACTTAAAAAAAAAAGTTTACATTAGAATTATATAAATGTTTTTTCTTTTTAAAGGCTGTTATATGGTGGCACAAAATGGTGTCTAAATACGGTGCTTAAAAAAGCAGAATGGCCACCTAAATTAAATGTATTGAATGTATTAAACTACAGAAAATTATGATATATTTATAGTAAACTGTTTAAAGCTAATCAAGTGACAGTTTTAATTAATGCATTAAAGGAACAGTAGCATAAAAAATAGTTTTTAAGTAATAAAAATATAACAAAGTGTTGCCCTGAACTGGTAAAACTGCTGCGTTTGCATCAGAAACACTACTATTGTTTATATAAATA
>CM044431.1:117987133-118035987 GCA_024363595.1 Xenopus borealis | reverse complement strand
AAAAATGTAAAACATCTTTGGCAAACTGGCACTGCTGTAATTACATTCAAATATTACACACAAAAGCAACACACAGCACTAAGAAATTAAACATCAATATTTGTTGAATATTATCCTACAAAAAAGGTACAAAACATACACAACTTTAGAAGCTTCTTGTATTTGAGCCAGGACTATTGTTTTTTATTACAAGTATGATTATCTTACACAGCCATCACAGACATGGTTTCTGTATGTTCTTTTATCAGATAACTCTTTATAAAAGCAATCCTCTTAAGATCAGTAAAATTCTGCTTTTTGGAAAGCAACTTAAAAAAAGCTGATTTTTTTTTTTAATTACAAGGCCACTAGTATGTGAAAACCAGGCTTCATTAAATCTCAATATGAGGCTGAATAAAATGTTTTAAGAAAATAATTTTGCCAATTTGATCAGAAATACAGTAAATAAAAAATATGGTATCATTGCATTTGGGCATCTGGTACAAGGTACAAAAGATTGTTACACCTATGTCTATATATGAACTATTGTTAAAAGTGTTTAAATACTGTCAACAACCCAATTTGTTTCCTTTCAACTTGGGTTTTTATGGTTGATACCATAAAATTCTGAATGTCAAAATATATTTCTCTTGAGGGCAGTTTGTTTCGGTGACAATACAATACAAAATTGAAAAGAATGAAAGAAGAAATATCAAGAAACTAAACATAATGAAAGAGCATACATATTGTTAGCTATATAGTGACACCTTAAAAATCCCTATAACCAAAAATAACCAAATGCATCCACAAATTTTAACCTTGTTTCATGGTTCAGATAATAGTTTTGCTTCCTCAATAAAATCAACTGCGAAAATGTACAATTATACAGACCACTTTGGAAAATGTGGTACATAATGTTTAAATTCAGAGGATTTTTAATATTTCAATGCAATTGCAATGGATAATACATCAATACCAGTAGTCACAGGAAAATGCTATGCAGAACATTTTCTAGCAACGAATCAAATTAAATGGTTTAGGGGACATTTTAAACTATTTGTTCACTAGTGATAGTTTTGTAAAATTGTGTGGTTTTCAGATGATTTTAAACATTTAGCTATTTATTTCTGTATTTATTTTGTATGTATAAAAATATATACATTGTAATATTTTTTAACAGCCGGGGCAGATTTAATAAGGGTCGAAATTGAAAAATGTTATTATTATTTTTTTTTATGGTTAAAACTGTCAAACTCAACTAGGGAATTATCCAAACTTGATTAGAATTTTTTTTTTTTAATTCTAATTGCATTTTCAAAATGTATCATGCTCTGGCCCTTTAAGAATTCAAATTTGACTATTCACCACCTGGCAAATTCATGTATAAGTCAATGGAAGAGGTCCAGTGACCAATTTGGAGAGGTTTGCAGCCTTTCAGAGAAAAAACTCGAATCGAGTTTAGACTAATTAGATTTGAGTTTTTGTATTGGTTAAATTTGTTCGAGTTTTAGATATTTGATTGTTTCCGATGCGCGTTGCGTCCTTTTCGGCACATCGCGTCAAAAACGACGCGCGACTCGTTTTCTCGGCTAAATTTCGCCAAGCGAAATTTCGCTGGTGATTCGGAAATTTATTCGCCAGCGGCGAATCGCGGGAATTCAACGCGAATTCGGCCCTGGCGAATAAATTCGCCCATCACTACACGTGAATTCTTTTATAAATATGCCTTTAAAGGGGCAAATTAACTATTATCCCCCAAAAAATATTCGTTTTTACTCAATATTCGATTAGCATTAGATTTTCGAATGCTAATCGAATAGTTTTAGGCTACCCTTTTATTCGATCTTCGATCATTCGACGATCGTATAATGATCGAATAACGATCATTCGAATTAATTATTCGATCATTCTAATGATTTGTACGATTCGAACGATCAAAGACTTCGATCGCACAAATCCTATTCGATCAGGATTTAGCCTCAGAAGCCTATGGGAGGGTTCCCATAGGCTTCTATTATAATTCGGTAGGTTCAATCTGGCAAAGTAGGCAGTCGAATACATTTTAAATCCTTTGCTGATCGAATGATCGGACGATCGAATATTCGATAATTCGAATCTATTCAATCATTCAATCGTTCGCTATTCGATGATCAAATAAGCCAAATTTGCATATTCGACTATTTGAATTAATCCTACGATCGGAATTCGATCGAATTCAATCGAACTTCGATCTATTCACGTGGATTTAGTAAATCATCCCCATTTTAGGCCATTTAATAAATTGTGGTGTTGTACCTCTACCTTATGTTTTTCTGACAATGCTTGGGGGCAGATTTACTAATGGTCGAACTTCGACCATGGGAATAGTGGGGAAGTAAAATCCTTCTACTATCGAATTCAAAGGATTTTACCGCAATTCGATCCATCAAATCATCAAATATAAAAATTTTAATCAATCGGTCGAATTTTTTTTATTCGATCTCAGCTAAGGATTGCCAATTCGTTAGCTTGATCCTGGCGAAGTAGGTGGTCGAATAAAAATTTAAAGGGGAAGTATTCGACCATCGAATATTCTAATAAAATTTTATTCGAATCATTCGAATTTGAATATTCGATGGTTGAATTTGCCCAATTTTGCATTTTGCAAAGATTCAAACTCGAATTTAAATAAAATTCAATTGAACTTCAAATTATTCACGTGAATTTTGTAAATCTGCCCCTTAGTATACTATTGAACTTTAGCCCTCAGAACGTGTCAGTCACCACTCTAGCAACCAAATGTTACAGTCTATATATCATATACATGGGGAGGCATAATTATCAAAATGCAAATTTGTGAGGTTTTGGGGTTTTATTCTACCTCGAATAAACTCACAATTTAAAAAAAAAAATCTTGAATGTTTCTTCATTTAATAAAATATCCAAATATAAAAAATTTGATTGAATACAATCTTGCAAAAAATGTGAATACTTCCAATTTTAAAGGCTTAAAAAAACTCAAATTAGTGAGTTTCAAAATTTTTTAACCTTTTTAAGCTTAAATTTTGCCTAGGACAACTCACATTGATTTCTACATGAACTCGTCAGCTTTTAGAAGTTTTTTTCATGTTTTTTGTGCTTAACAAATAACATTAGAGTTTTTGATAATATAACTTGAATTTGTGAATTTTCGAGCAAAAAGAGTCAAATCGTGACAAAAATTCAAATTAAAAACTTTGATAAGTAACCCAAACATGGTAAGCATGGAAAAGCTATTATAATGTTTTAATTTTTTATGTTCATCTAATAGAAATTCAAAGGGACCTATATCTAACTAGTCTGTTGCTTGTTTCACCCTAGCTTCTACTAAGGTTTAACTCAATGCTAGCTATTAGTGATGGGCGAATTCGTGATTCACCGCCGGCGAATAAATTTTTGAAACGACAGCGAAAGTTCGCTTGCCGAATTTTCGCTGGCATAAAAAAAATGAGTCGTGCGCCAAAAATGACGCAACTCGTTTCACGAATTTTTCGCCAATTCGCAAATTTCGCTTGAAAATCGAGAATTTTCAGCAAAGCGAAACTGGATAGATTCGCCCTTCACTACTAGCTATCTCAATTCTGCCTGTTAAACAATGGTCACAGCATTTTTCAAAACTTGCATTAGCCTACTAGTAGTGTAAAGATTCCTTTAAGAGAACTCAGCAGGGTGTAGAATACAGTAAAAAAAGGGTGCATGGTTTTATGTTTATGATGATGTAACATGTCCAAAAACAGATAGGCATAATTTTTCAAAGTCAGCAAGTTAAAATTCCATCATCCAACATCCTCAAAGACTACACAGTGTCATATAAATAACTATGCCTGTATCTGTATTCTTCTGTATCAAGCGCAACACATATTTAGCATATTGTGGTTCTTTAAAAGAAACATCAAAGCTGAAAAGTATCTTGTTCATGTTTTAAAGTTCATGTTCATTTTAAAATATATTGTATAATGTGTAATGTATATCTCTCCATTATTGTATAATAATACTGCTTTCACTAATACTGTGATACTGCAATATTGTAATACTATCTCATTCATTTCGAAGAATTCATAATTTTTTCACCTTTAGTTAAATCTTCTCTTAGTTTGTGTTAATACAGTAACATTGCGTGGTTAGGTTTTATTAGGTAAGCAAATTTAATTTTCCAAAGTTTATTTTTCTGGAGAGCCAGATCAGTACCTGTGGATCAGTAAAAGGGTTTTTTTTAGTTAGACACCCCCCCCTCTGCTGTTGGTTGATCAACTTGTGCTGCTATAAATGTATCCAGAAGAGGACAAATTCAGTTGAGGAAGGTGGACTGAAGGCAGCCCTAAATAATTTTTCAGATAATTCCAACTTCATCCAAAACAGTTTTAAATTTTTTTTTAAATATTAAGCTTGCACTGAAATTCTGTCCATTAACTGTGGTCATCCTATTTTTTAAATTATATTCTCATATTAAGATCTACATGATGTGCTCTGTCATCAATATAGGTGGCTAATGTGGCAGTTGCACTTGAAAGGTCACCTGTATACTGGATATGGCACATGAATATACATTTAACCACATATAACCATATTTAGTTCATTTGATTACAAAATGGCTATATAGAAGACATAAAACATTTTTTTGTAACTCCAATTGAAAAGGCATACCTTAATAATTAAAAACAAACATCTATAGGTTTCTTAGGCAAAGAGAAACCAGTTATATGTTGCACTGTTTATCAAAAGTTAAGAAGTTCACTTCTTTTAAGAATGGAATGGCTCTTTCTAACCACTCCTGCTATGATATATACGTTATATACTTAGGGGCAGATTTATCGAGGGTCGAAGTGAAAATTTGAATTAAAAAAATTAACCATAATTTTTGGGTACTTTGAATATCGAATAGGCCAAAATTTGATTCAAATTGAAAAAGCCGACCATTCGAAAATCAAAGTAATATCTCTTTAAAAAAATTGAATTAGACCCTTCGCAACCTTAAACCTGCCGAATTGCTGTTTTAGCCTTTGGGGGACCTCCTATAACCTTTAAGGAGTCTTTTTGAAATTTTTGAGAAAATTTATTTTTGGAGGAAATTGTTCGAATCGTTTGATTCAATTGAACAATTCGAATGATTTTAATTCGATCGAAAACTTTCCCTTGAAAAATCTGCCCGTATAAATTGTTTTAAAGTACTGCAAGAACTATGCCTATGCAAGTCACACAACTGTTTTTCACAAATAGCTATTTGATATGAATTTTTGTCTGAAACATCTGATACAGTATACATCCAGATAATTTTATAATACTGCTAGGTGATGATGTAGTGGGAGCAAGAGTAAGGCAGTTGTTTCCTATTTTGACAATGGAGAATTTTACAGTTTTATTGGTTTGGAGACCAGGCTAGAAAACATGATTTTCTATGAAGTCACTGCTCAGAGGCAACCTTAGCCAATATTAAACAGGCTTTCAAAAAAGATATCTCAGGCGTTTGATCTGATCAGAATTTTTTTGGCAGATTCAGAAACTCCTTCTTGTAGACCCTCAGAGTACAAACTGGTCAGGCTAGGATCAATTATTTGCTATTTGATTAGATCAATTGCAATATGTTTTTCTGAATTTAATTAATTTAGCTAATGTTATTGTTTTGTTGTTTAGGTTGATAAATTTACAAACCAGCCTCCTAGTTATTTAAAAGTACAGTATAGAACTGGAACACTAGTGCCACATAATGTTTCCTTTCTGTAAACACTTAAAACCGTTCAGTTTTACTGATAACTCATGAGTATTCAGTTATTTTGTCACCATACGTGAAAATAGATTTTGCTTTCCTTGAAAAATCATGTATTGGGATAACCATGCATTAAAATCAGTTGTTGCCATAATCAGTAGATAAACAATGTTCCTAGGATGTAAACTATCAACAAATTCTTATTTGATCAGCCTGCATTGTCAAGGTCTAGTAAATATGTCCTTAATATGTCCTTAAGAAATCTACAACATCTTTTTCTGATATATCTGTAAATGATACTTAAGAGTTTTATATAGGAAACCAAAATAAATATTTTAAAAATCCCACTGCATACATACATGTACATTCATGGTTCCTGACCTATCACATATTGGGCCAGATTCAATTTGATGGGAAAAGCTTATCTCCCAATACAATTCCAGATTTTTCCATTTAACCAGATGCAACTCAATGATAAATAAGTATCTCACTGTTTATAATATAAGAACTCAATTGAAGTCTAGGGGTAAAACTGGAACTGAAATAGGATAAAGAAAATTCTCCTTAAAATGAATCTTGCCTCTAGGATTTCAAATGATAAACCATAAAATAACACTTGTGAGATTGAATTTTGTCCATTGTCTGGCACTATTAATTTGTTAATTTGAATGATGAGTGTAAAGTATGGGGACCTTGTGTAATGCATTCTTATTTCTTAATCTAGATTAAAATATACTTGTATGAGTGTTATACACTTGGATTGAGAACAAATAGGGTCAGTTTTGAGACAATTTTTTAGAAATTGTTCTACATGTCCTCACAAGGATGGCAAATTGGACTGAACAAAAAGGTTGAATCACAGTGGAAGTAAAGTTTTAGATTTTTTACATTTCACACCATAGGTTTGGAGAAAACCATTACTGGTATCTGAATTGATATGTTCTGAATACATTCTGCTGTTCAGCATTTCTTAATTTGATTAGTTTATATAGCAAATGTTTCACATGATTATTGCAATTGAAAATATCACTTTATTATGCAGAATAGACTTAAGAAGATTTTTGCTCTCTTACAAATCTGACTAAAACCTGAACCTGTAAATGTATTATTTTATATTTGACTAATAATCCTCAATTTTCCATGTTCATCAGAACCACATTTTTAAAAATAGTTAATGGCTACACATTCCCCACTCCCACCACAGTAAGCTGCAATTTTAGTTGCTTCCTTATATCTCATTTTATGAGTTATAAATGTCTGAGAATTTGAAATGCTTAAATGAACTTGCTTTGAAATGGGATAGGGAATTTGCCTTTGCATGTGTAAGTGGATGGTCAATTTATCTTGCATTCCATCCAGATGGAAACTTACAGGTAGTAGAGGCAGGATATCAGTGCATCATAAAAATATAGTTCTGAGTTATAGGAATTGTAAAGTTCATATACATTGTAAAGCTCCAAATGAAAAAAGATGAATAATATGTAATATGGTTAAAAAATGTGAAACTACATTGCTGAGAAATGCTTTATAAAGATTTGATTAACAACCATAACAACACATTGTGGTCATCTATACACATGAAGATTGAGGACAAACAAATTGGCAGTATTTAATGACCAACCAAACTATACATCATTCACCACGTTGCTTGCATGCTATAAGTTAACTTGATTTAGAGATGTTCTAAAGCATAAAATAATGATATTCTTAATTGACATTATTCTTATAGATTTACAAGCCTCCTTCGTAAAGAGTAACTAGCAAAACCTCTTTTTCTTTTTACAAAATATTTTTTTTTACATATATTCATATATGATTTGATGTTGTAAACATGATTTTCGCTCAATGATTTGTAGGGAAAAACATAATTATAAACATTATGCATTAACATATTAGTAAAGAATAAAATATATATTATGAGGTGGAACCAACAACTAATCTATATGGAAAACTTCTTATTTTAAAACTAGATAGCTTGGGAATTGTTCAAGTGAATTTCTTTTTATCAGTAATAATATCAGCCACAAATTTAGCCATAGATGTTAACCTGGTTTAATGTTGGTTAAAGCTTGCTGAATCCCTTGAATCAGTGCAGCATTATATAAAATATAATATGCGTTAAGCATTTTGAGTTACAAATCTGTACCATGTTGCTGTGTATGCAAAGCCACTCTTATAAGTTACGCAAGAAGCATGTTATGTACATTACAATTGTATATTTGGCTTTCTTGACCACAAAACTGAATTTCAACAATGCACAAAGTGCATGGGGTAATTCATTTTAGTTTGTCCATGTGTAGCAAATATCAAGATTCTTTCAGTTAATCAAGATGCTACACATACAGTAATAGGTAGATCATTAATGAACATTTTGGAAAGTCAAGGTACAAAATGCCCTTAGGAAAATGGATCTTGGTTGAGCTCCAATGCGATAGCTGAAGAGAAATATTCTGTGGATCTGTAAGAATAAGCCTTTTTTTCTTTATTTTTGACACATTGCAGAAAATGAAGTCTAGTACAATTTCAGCAAGTCATTGCATTCTGTCAGTGGCGATCATAGGCAGCGGCTGTGGCAGGCGGGGCTCCTCCCCTTGCTGCACTGTAATAATATGGAGAGCCTAAAGAAGAGAAACATTTTTTCATGTAGTTATCCTTTTTTGTTTTACTATATTTATAGTATCATTATGCATGTAAACATTCAAAATCACTCATTCTTGTAAACATATTCCCCAAATAGCCCCCACAATAACTGGTTGCAATTTTCTGCTTGCAGCATGTTAAAAATAGTAGGAATTATTGCTGGGAAGCAAACTACTTTTGGATTGACAAATATTTGACATTGTCAGCAACAGAACAATATTGCCATTTATGAACTGTGCAACTTGAAAAACATCAACCGATTTTTTAAATTAAGTAACTTTTTCATGTGAAAAATTACCATAAATTAAAACTGGTGATAAACATAAATAAAGCTACTAATCTGTTAGCTGGTATTTTCTACAATGGCTTCTCTAATATTCTCTATAGGTCAATTTTTAATCACATGGAGACACTCTAAAGCAAATATTTGATATTGAAATGGTTAGATATCCTGTTCTACTATAGAATTATTTTCCTATATAATTTCTGTACTTTCATTTCTTCAGAGGAATTTATGACTCTCAGAGCAGTAACTACAAGTGGTGTAGCACATACTAAGACACAGGGGCCCACTTCATTTTAGGGGCTTAA
Organism: Xenopus borealis; assembly: GCA_024363595.1. Lineage (NCBI taxonomy): Eukaryota > Metazoa > Chordata > Amphibia > Anura > Pipidae > Xenopus > Xenopus borealis. The sequence continues at coordinate 118,027,055 of CM044431.1, read as the reverse complement.
TTACAGTTAAAAATAAAATAAGTATTTTTGGCACTGGCACTAAAGACAATAATTGGATGTAGATGCATTGATGTATTCCTGCACTGATTTGCTTTACCTTACATTGATCCACATGATTACATTGATAGGGGCTCTAATACCTTTAAAGGAAAACTATACCCCCCAAACATTGTAGGTCTCTATAGAAAGATATTGCCTAAAACAACTTATATGTAAAACCTTGCTTTATGTAAATAAACCATTTTCATAATAATATACTTTTTTAGTAGCATGTGCCATTGGGTCATCCTAAATAGAAAATTGCCATTTTAAAAAATAAGGACAGCCTCCTGGGATCCTAGGATCCAACGGTGCACACAAACATACCAAACAAGCTATAAAGTTAGGTCACATGAGCCAATTAACAGACAGAGTTGTGTCTTTTGTTTCAACATTTCTTGCTGTTACAGTTAGAGTTGAAATATTTCTGGTCAGGTGATCTCTGAGGCAGCACACAGACCATCATGAAATGGTGGCTGAAGGTAAGAGATTAATATATATTAATATATATTCCAGTTTGGTAAGATTCTTTAATATGTCACTTCCTTTGATATAAACTATCTGTTGCTCAAGTATTTATTTTGGGGGTATAGTTTTCCTTTAAGTATCTTTCATAATATTTCTTGGATGTTATCTACTCTTAATAATCATGGTAAAGTAGTTCACGAGGTGTATATAAGATCAAGGTCAAGGTCCATTTCAAAATTCCATTAAAAATCTCCAGTTGAAAGGCTAAATATTCAGAGTATAACTATACTGACCACTGGAACAAAAGACCATGTTTTCCATTGCAAATGTTTTAACATGGCAAAAGACAATGAAATGGAAAGAGGTTAATGCTACTTAGAGAAAATTAAATACAGCAATGTCTAAGAGGCACTTGAATTATTTTTATTTTGAAATTGGGGAAGGGGGGTTAGAATTTGGCACATATTCCAGGTCGTATAAGGCTTACAGATAATACATCACAAGGAGAAAAGTCAAGAATAAAATATTTTTTTATCTTATGCTGTGGGTCACATTCAGTAACAATTTAAGAAAAAAACTAGATTTACAAAATGGTAAATGAACTGTAATTCTTTATTTGTATTCTTTATTTAAGCCCCCTGATAATTGAATAAACAGGGTTGGCCTGGGCCGGCGGGACACTGGGAAAAAAACATGTGGGTGCTAGCCAAAATACTCCAACAAACAGATACCTTTATCTAAGCTGGTAAAGGGGTTGATACGTCAGAATGCATTCAACTGCTTTGAGCTATATAATCAATTTATAACCCAGCAATTTTAAATCACTCATAAGCTGGCGTCATGCAGATCATTTGTGACCTCTGAAAGTAACCCGAAAGGAAACTCTCCCTGGGTTATTCTCCCTCCTTTAACAGTGTTTCTAAGCACTCAATAGCAATACCTATGTCTAATCGTCTAACTTTACAATCCTAGGATTTCTGCCAGTTACAGTTAAATTGCACAACTCACACAATCACATTCAGTATAAAAAAAAACCAGAGACCGTGTATCAAATAAAATCCTTTATGATGAACATCAAGTTGGAAAGTAATGAGGGGGAATGGTAAAGAAGTTATTAGAACAAACCAGCATGAAATTGAATCATTTTTCTTCATTAGACAGCATTTGCCATTATCTAGTTTCTGTGTGGGTGTTTTTTAAACTGACTTAAAAATGTCCTACAGTTCATGTCAGCACTACCGCCCAAATCACTCCCAATTTACATGGAGAGAACCAGTTTCCTAAAAGAACGTCACATTAAATCAAGGCTTCTTTCACACTTCAGCTATTCAAAGCCTGGTACATCAATGGCACGTGAACAATTTCTTTCAATCATGGAATCCAAGATTTTTTTCATTCATAGTCTGTTTCTGGAAATTGTTAAATCAAATCCAGCAGCAGTGAATAACACACTAATTACTTTCTAATCCACATATATTTGTTCTTTGCCCTATATCTTAACTGAATATGTAATTCTTTAATTTTAGTTAACTGAAGATTAACTTCAAAATTATTTTGAAATTATATTTAATTAATTTTTAAGTAGATAAAAAAAATATTTTGGATTGTTCTTTTTTTTTATTAATACTTTTTTTATTTTAATAACTTAAATAACTTTCATGGCATTTGTGGTTTTAGAGAAACAGAATTCAATCATGGCTTCAAAAAGCTCTAATACCACTAAAATTTGATGTTTAATAAAGGGGCAGATTTATCATCTGTCGAGTTGTGTTTTCCCAAAAAATTCTAGTTTTTCAAAGGGTTGTTTTTGTCAAAAACACGAATTTTCAGGTAAAAAAAACTTGCATCTTTCTAAGTAAAAAACAAACAAAAATTATTTGTTTTCTTTCAGCTTAAATCCTGAAGCTGGAAATAGCTTGAATCAAAATAATAATCCAGCTAAAACCTGTTGCGGTCATTTAGAGTCAATGGCAGAGGTCCATTGAACCATTTGAAGATATTAATAGCCTTTATGATGTTTGGGTTATTTTGGGAGCTTGGCTTGAAAACTCCATTAATTTAAGCAATTTGAGTTTTTTCCAGTGGAAAGGGCGATTAATTTGAGTTTTCGGGTAGTTCGGCCCAAATTCACAGATTCAAATTTTCCTATTCAAGTTGTTTCTTATATCAGAAAACATTTCAAGTTTATTAATAAAATAGAATTTTCTCAGCTTGGACTCAAATCAAATTCAAATCAAATTTTTAAAAATTGATTTGAGTTTTTTTCTCTGAAAAAATTTGAATGTCAGGAAGTCTACAAACATAGTGATCCCTGGACTTCTCCCATTGACTTATACAGCAATATGGCAATTTTACAGTAGTGAATAGTCGAATTTGAGTTCTTAAAGGGCCAGAGTATGATAAATTTTGAAATCTGAATTTGGTTAAAACTCAAATCAAGTTTGATTGATTCACAATTTCAATTTGAGAGTTTTGACCAAACAAATTTTGAAAATCTGAATTTTCACTTAAATTTTCTGCTACTCATTGTTAATTTATAGATCAACTACCCTTTTAAGGATACGTAACCATGCAATAACTGTGTGGTTGTCTTTGGTTGGTTGGAAACTTGGGTGCAGATTTACTAATGGTCGAATTTTGAATAGAAAAAAATTTGAAATTCTAAATTGTTTTTAGGGCATTTCATAAAAAATCTCTGTAAAGGTTCCAGGAGGTCCCCTATAGGCTAAAATGGCAATTTGGCAGCTTTAAATCGGTGAAGCGTCGATTTCGATTTATTTTAAGGAGACTGCTTCGAAATTTGAATTTTCAATTTTTTTCAATTTGAAACAAATTTTGGGCTATTTGATAGTCAAAGTAGCCACAAATTACCTCAAAATTAGAAATTACTATTTTTTTAAATTTGAATTTTCACTTCGACCCTTAGTAAATCTGCCCCTTGGTGTTTGTTTCGAATATTAAACTTTTTTAATTAACCAAATCTGTGAATTGTGTTACATACCCTTAAATGAAAAACTCTGAAACTGAAGCAATGTGTACTGCGAATTTAAGAAAGGGCTATTAATGCTTAGTTTAGGACTATCTATCTATGCAATACAATATATATATATATATTAAACAATATGGGGCAGATTTATCAAGGGTCGAAGTGGAAATTTTAATGAAAAAAATTAGACTTTCAAAGTAGTTTTTGAGTACCTCGACTATCGAATAGGCCAAAATTTAATTGAATTAATTGAATTGAAAAAATTGTATTCAAATTCGAATATTTGAAAACCGAGCTACTGTCTCTTTAAAAATGTCAAATTCGACCCTTTGCCACCTTAAACCTGCCGAATTGCTGTTTTAGCCTATGGGGGAACTCCTATAACCTTTAAGGAGTCTTTTTGAAATTTTTGAAAAATCTAATTTTTTAACAATTCAATCGGGCGGTTTGAATGATTTTAATTTGATCGAAAACTGACATATTCACTTGAAAGCGGTCTGTTTTTAATCGAAAATCCACTTTGAAAAAAATTTGATGGTCAAATTTCAAGGTTTTTCAACTTCGAATTTCGACCCTTGATATATCTGCCCCTAAATGTTGCTTAAATAATATTCTGCTATACAGTTTGGTTAAATATTTATTTTAACATTAATTACATGTACATTGGAAATGATTGCCATGAATTTATGATGGCAGTAAGAAAACCGATTTGGCGTTTGGTGTTATTGAACAAAGGTAAATTTCTCAATATAAAATCTATTCTAGAAAGATTTATTATTTTATACCATAACTAACTTGAAAACATAATGGCAGACCAATATATAGACATATTTACTGAAAATGAAAGAGAAAATGCAATCCAAAAATGGCAGTTAGGCTCATAAGCCCTTGTGTCATTCTTCATCATAAAGCATTTTGTGAAAAAAGCTTTCTATAGCAATCATAGGTACTGTAATGAGTATTTAGCAGAATCAGTGCAATCTGAGCAAAAGCACAATATTTAACTATAGATCTGCTGTGTGTTTTGGGAGCAGAACAAACTTTGCAATGGCTATTGAAGGAAGTAATATACTCACCTAACAAGCCAGGATTAGGGAATCTCCAGGAGTCATTGTATGATGAATACTGTGGATGGCTATATGGGCTTCCAGAGAAATCACTTCCTAAATACAAAACATGAATAGTGTATTTAATCAATCAGTTTATTTTTGTACTGTTGTGATATAAATTAAAAGTTACATGTCAAACTGTAATATACTGCAATATATAAATATAAATTATAGGTGTATGGTCTGCATGTAAAAATCATATGAAGAAAATACAGATCTTAATCTATGCCTATAGGTTCAATTGCCAATGCATTAAATCATCTGTCCACTTATATTTCCACCTAGATGCCCAAACCCATTTCCCTTTAAATTTGCTAGATTTCGAGACAACAAATTATTATTAACATGTATTTATATAACACCAAAATATTTCATAGCACTGTAATATCAAGTTATTTTTTCCCAACTGGCTCTACTTTAAAAATCTTTTAAGAAGCAAGCCACTGGTTCATTGTTTTATCTTCTTATTCTGCTATACCAAGTTTCTCCTTACTGACTGCTTTTACAAACACATATCTCTAGGACTCTCTAGGGATACTCTAGTGCCTGACAAGCCCAGCTTTCCAATTCTCTAGTTTTTATGCCTCAGTGATCAAACTGTCAGCCTGAAGCAGCATAGACTAGCCAAAAGCATCAATACAATCAATTATTTTTTTTAAAAGTATTTCAAATCACCTATATGGCACTGAAACATTTTTTCAGTGCTGGACAAAAGATCAAGAATGTTGGCAATTTGCTACAGAAAAACATAAGTTTTTTTTCCATTTCATGCATGTGACTATTACATATGTGTTGTAAAAACAATTTTAAAATGTCAGTTTCGAAAAGAAGAATAAAGTTAAGGTTCAAGGAACCACAGATAATAATGAATGTGTTATACTGAAATAAGATCAAAAGGGCAGCTGCTTAGAAGAAGCAAGCACATAGAGAGAAAGGAACACAGATATCTAGATTATATACCATTAAAGTATTCATAGTAGTGACTAGAAAGTGAGTGAATTTTTTGTGGTGAGCTCTAATATCACATCTTGATAAATCTGCTCCTTAATGTATAACAAAAATGTTTTTTTTACTGGTATGGGATCCCTTATGCATAAACCCACTATCCAGAAAGCACCAAATTACAGGAAGGCCATCTCCTATACAGTAAATTTAATGCAAATAATATTTTTTATTTCTGTAATAATAAAGTAGTACTTTGTTCTTGATAGTGACTAAACTGCATAATTCCATATTGGACACAAAACAATACTATTAAGTTTGTTTAGGGGCCTATTTACTAACATTCGGATTTCCTTTAACATTTTTTTCCTCTAAAAAACCCTAGATTTATCAATTGTTGTAAAAACCACAAAAAAAAACGAATACAAAATTTCTCCAAGTTAAAGCAGCCGAGCTCCCATAGAAGTTATTGGGAACTTTGCTGATCCTATTGGACCTTTTTTTATTAAAAAAAAAAAAAATTCTGACTTTTAGAGGTTTTTGAATACTTTTTCACTTGTAATTGTCTGAAAAACTAGTATTTTTAGAGGTTTTAGAAATATGTGTATCGGCACTTTTCCTTTCATACTTTTTATATAAAGATCTTATAATAAGTTTAATGGCATTCGTGGTTTTTCGAGAAATAGAGTTTAATCATGGTTTCAAAAAGCTCTACTACCACAAAAAATGGGCCGCCTGCATGATGAGAGTATGAACAGAAACAGATGCTGAGAGAGGGATAGTTAAGATGAACTTGATTATTTCAGAAAAATAATAGAAAGATAATAGATCCCATGACGATAATATAGTTGTGAAAACAGAAATATGATGGTAGCACAATTAAACAAGCTATCATAAATATTATCCTTATTTATTTTTATTTTTAGCCTTATTAATTACATTAGATTATACATCAGTCACTGCCTCAGAGGAAATTACAATCTAAGGTCTTTGTTGCTGTTTTATCAATAGGGAATTAACTTTTCTGTATGTTTTTGGGGTGCATGAGAAAGAAAATGAGAAACAAGTGCAGGCACAGGGAGAACATACAAACTCCTGGCACTGAAGGGCAGTTGTGATAACTGAATCATTGTGCCGCCCACAAACAAAGGTTGTTGATCACTTCTGGTATCCTGATAGGAGGCTGACTTGAAGGAATTTATCAGCATGCTGTCAGTAACAATTTCAGAAAAGATAAGCTCGAGAACATGTAGAAAAATAAAGAAGACATCCATCAGTTATGGTATCATAGTTTTAATACACCACAAATAGTGAAACTCTTTGAAAATATCTTGTAGAATCCTAATGAAATAAATCTGAGAATGAGAATTGCCTGTGGCACTAACATCTACCAACATCAACAAATTGGTTAATGGACTGTGACTAGCAGCCCTAGTAAAGGATTCCACAGACCACTAGCTGCCGTATACATAATCACTAGCTTAAAAAACCTTAAAAAGTATTTACAAGTGAGCCATGAAGAAGAGATTCAAGGCAACACAGTTAACCTTGCTGGCCAGAGGTTGATTAAACATGGCATTTGTATTGTATTATGTGTTTTTTAAATGTTATCATTGTTAGATATAAAAGAGCTGAGTTGCATTTGCAGTTGCTGTTGTGCAAAAAATAGGAACGATTGTCGTAATCAACATCATTCAAAAAAGACATATTCGTCCAAAGTCGTTCCTTGCATTTCTGCATAGTTGTACAGTAGTTAGTATAGTTGCTTCTGTCCTGCCTACTGTTGCAAATTGTGCACCACTGACCAATATGTAATTTGGATCTTCACATCTGAAGTCTACTAGAAAATCATGTAAACATTAAATAAACACAATAGGCTGGTTTTGCATCCAATAAGGATTAATTACAGTATGTCTTAGTTTGGATAATGTACAAAGTACTGTTATTATAGTGAAAAAGGAAATACTTTTTAAAAAACTTGGATTATTTGTTTAGCCAATGACTAAATTAGAGCTTTCTGAATAGCAGGTTTCCTGATGAGGGGTCCCATACCTGAATTCTAGTTTTATTGTTCAGTAAATTTGCAGCTGACTGTCTTTAAAAATGGAATTAAACCACTTAACTCTCCTTAATTAAAATGTACATCATATTCCAACTTATGTCTAATAATAATAATAATAATAATTTTGTGTGTTCCCAAACCTTTCTGAAAACCTATTTCCTAGTGATAATTACCTTTATTCAAGTGTATTTACATAGAGCATCTTTAACAAATTCCCAGCTTTCTGTGACTTTGTACTTGCATTTGAACACTTTCCTTTGTAGGGGTAATCACACGGATCATAAAGTTTTTCAGCAATTTCCAATAACAATCATAATTCGGGGAGTTAAGCTATGCTTGACTGCGTGGAGAATCAGGCTAAATACTGCACTTAGCAACCTAAATTTACAGTAGCAGCTTGAGTATTACATTAAAAAGCACAGAAAGGAATTGCTGTTTAATGCACAACAAATCTGTCTCTATGACATATTTGCTCTGTACAACATGAATTATGCTAAAAAGATTATAAGTCAATAAAACATACTGTATAGCAAACATTAAATCCTGCTTGAAACGCAACTGTAACAACTGCAAGCGAAAGAAAAATGCCATTTCATTAAACTACTCTATAAAAGCTGTAGACTCTCATTAGGGTATGTTACCAAATGGGAATATTTTACAAGGTTGTTTTTTTTAAACCTTTTCCTAAGCAGAGAAATTGTTTAATTTGTCAAATATTTTAAATGTGAAAAAAAAACATCCATTGGAGTAAAATAGAACTCATGACCATAAAACGCTAATGGTAAAATGGTTTGTAAGAATTTTCTACCAATGTGATGTAAACACATTTTGTTCGATTACAATACAAGTAAATTGATTTTGTGCTGCAAATCACCATACATTTTTTACATATGGTAGATCTCTGTAACTGAAAGTACTTTCTGTTTATAGTTGATGTGGCCTATTTGGTTCTTTAGAGCAATTGAGAGATATGTATAAGGTAGTTATTAGGGTGAGCAAATTTTTTTTGGCTGATATAGATACCGGGCAAATTTGTGTTTTCACAAGTGTGGAAATTTTTCATGAATCTGCTCTAGAATTTCACCATGTTTTGTTTTGCTGCAAAAATAATGGTGCTTTTTGATTGAGTAAAACAATCTATAGACTACAATGCAATACCAATTGACACCAAAGAATTTGGTGATAGAAAAAAAGCAAGAAAATTCACCCACTGACTTCAATGTATTTGTGCAAGAAAAATGTGAGGCAAAAAATTCCCAATGACTACAATGCATTTGGCGCAATAAAAACACAGTTGACTCCAATGCATTTGGTGAAAATTTGCCAAAATGTCATTTTGTAAGCTAAGTAAAATGGGCAGTTTCACTTATAGCTAGTGGTTAATCATGTTACCCTTTCTTATTAAACCCGCTGTATACTGAACTTCCCCTTTTCAGTAAACCTCAAACACTGTTTATGAAACAGGGGGCTTGATTATACAGAGCTAACTGCTATTACTTCCTGGGGTGTGGGAAGGGAAGTTAAAGGGATACTGTCATATTTTTATGGTGTTTACACTGCAAATAATTCACTCTACCATATGACATTTTATTCCAGAGCCAACAAGTGTATATTTTAGCTGTAATATTGGTGTTGTAATATTGGTGTGTAGGCAGTCATCTCAGGTAATTTTGCCTTTTTATGTGATTTTAGAAAGAGCCAGCACTTCATGGTGGAACTGCTTTGAGATATGCTATTGCTTCTCTAACTAAATGTAACAGTAGTGGGACTTGGATTTTTACTACTGCATGCTATTGTCATATCTACCAAGGAACTGTTATCTGGTTGCATTCCCATTTTTCTATTGATGGGTCCAGTTCAGCAGTAAATAGTGACTGAAGTTTACCAGTGCACAAGTCAGTTGACTGAAGGCTCCTGAAAAACTGGCATATCTAGCTTCATGTCAGACTTCAAAATTAAATATTAAAAAATCCCTTTGCTCTTTTAAAAAGAGAGCAGCTCTATTAACGGGTGTATGTTGAAAAATATGTGTTTTCTGGTGACAGAATCCCTTTAATAAGGGCAAACTTGAAACAATAAATAAAAGAATAATTGATCTTGAAACTGTGATTCTGGCCATTCGGTGATATGCTATTACTTTATCCAAATAATTACTGGTAATATCTTTTATTTATATAGCGCACATAGCACTTGTACTCCAGACATTTGTTAAATGCAAAATAGGGAAGATTTTTGAACAATCAAACTGTCAAATTTTTCTACATTTCAAGTTTTTTTGCAACAAAAAATTTCTGGTTGATTGAAATTTAATAAAGCACAAAAATTTCATAAAATTCTTCATCTACAAACTGCAATTCAAATGTTTATATGGATTCAAAATGTCACTGCCTTTAAGTTTTTTGAGAAGAGATTTTCTCATGTTTTTGAAATAGAAATAAAAAAAAATGCTACATAAGGAGCAAGTGTGAAATTGCTGCTCATATTAATGAGTGCAAATTGATTCAGATACTTTTTTTAAATATGAAATATTTCTGCATGTACTCTTATGCCAAGTGCTGCGCCTACTTTTGGCCCTCGTATGTTTTTATTGGTAAGTGATGCAAAGACATATCTTTAGTTGATTATATGACCCAAGTCATTTTTGCATAGAAATTGTCTGTTTTTAAACACAATTATGAAACTTTTTTCTTGCATTTGCTGTTATTTTTGACAGATTTACTTGTACAAAAATGTAAGAGAAATATTTTTTACCAAGCAAATTTCCCAGGGCCTGCATTGTAAGAATTAATCATGCATGGCGTGTATAATTCTTTAACTGAAGGTTAAAGCCTCTGGAAAAGTGAGCCTTTTATTTTAATATATCCTAAAATATCCTAAAATTACTCTAAACAGCCCCCAGAATATAATACCTTTCAACCTACTGTCAGTTTTTTTCTGCTTCTCTATTAAAGCCAGTTCAACTGCAGCTTTTTTAGTTATATAATGTCTTTGGCTTATTTTAACCCTTCTTGCCATGACCAGTATGGTTCTTTTGCTTAAAGGCATTCTGTCATGATTTTATGGTGTAGTTTTGATTTCTAAACTAGACTGTTTTCTCTGCAAATAATTCACTCTATGAAATAAAATTTAATTCCTGAACCAACAAGTGTATTTTTGTTTAGTTGTAATATTGGTATGTAGGCAGCCATCTCAGGTCATTTTGCCTGGTTATGTTCTTTCAGAAAGAGCCAGAACTTTTTTTTATGGCAGCCTGAATTTGTAACTGAATGTGTCTCAGGGGGACTTTTTACTATTGAGTGCTGTTCTTAGATCTACAGGCATCTGTTATCATGTGTTCGGGAGCTGTTATCTGGTTACTTTCCCATTGTTCTGTTGTAAGGCTGCTGGGAGGGAAAGGGAGGGTGTGAAATCACTCCAACTTGCAGTACAGTAGTAAAGAGTGACTGAAGTCTATCACAGCACGTCACAAGAGTGGGGGCATCTGGAAAACTGACAATATTTCTAGCCCCATGTCAAATTTAAAAATTAAATATAAAAAAAATTCAGTTCAGAATTCTGCTGGAGCAGTACTATTAACTAATGCGTTTTGAAAAAAACATGTTAAACCATGACAGTATCCCTTTAATCATGCAAGTCAAGATTATTTATGTGCTTTAAGGTTTAAAATGTTAAACCTGAGCAAAATGCTTTAGTAAATACAGATGAAGCCACTTGTGTGTTTGACATAGAATAACTTAACTCAGACTTCAAACTTGTCTCATTTAACACGGAAATTTGCATCACAGCGTCCCATCTAATTAAAGTGTTTATCATTGTGAACAATGGTGCTTTGGTATGCTAATAAAAAGGTTAAATGCATTAAAGGAGTTAAGATAAATTTAGATAACACAGTTTCTTCAATTAGCCCTGAGTAGTGATGGGCGAATCTCCCCAGTTTCGCTTCGCCGAAAAATTATCGAATTTCCAGAGAAATTCGCGAATTGGCGAAAAATTCGTGAAACGAGTCGTAGCACGCTTTTGACGCACGACGCATCAACTGCGACGCATTGTTTTCACTGTGCGTAGTTTTTGCTGCGTCGTGTCAAAAACGATACTCTTTTTTTCGGTGAATTTTCGCCAGGCGAAATTTCACTGGCGTTTCGCGAATCGCGGGAATTCACCGCGAATAAATTCGCCCATCACTAGCCCTGAGTCATGACACATTTAACACACTAATCCAATTGGCTGCATCTGTAGGATAAAAAAAATGTTCACAATTGAGAAAAACATGGATAATTTTTACTGGAAGATGGATTAAAATCTCGAGAAGTAATTTCCCTTTTTAATGTATTTTGTTTTTATTTTTATTTCTCTTTCAAACATGTGAGTCTCTATTGATTCCCCTAGTGATTCCAGCTATGCAACATGCTTACAGATCAGTTTTAAGATGTGTAGAAGTCATGTTTTCTTTTTCTGAATGGTTACTGGGTGCAAGCTTTTACTTGTGTATTATTCTGTGAAACGGGTTGTATTTATCCATAAATCCAGCCACTTCAAAGAATTTATGAATGTGTAGTGAGTATATGTGGATACTCTTTGACAGTCAACATTCACCTGACAAGATCAAGATCTGAGAGTAGAGACAACCAAATCAACATTTACTATACCCAATGTTCAGTTACTTCAGTGCATTGTGTCAGACTTAAATATGTTGTTGCAAAGAACCACATTTCTTACTAATAGTGAATGTGGATTAAAGGAAACAAAAATCAGATGACAACCCATAAAACAAGAGATAAAGGTCACTGTGGGGCCTGAAACATGTTGTTCTGTTATGGTCTGCAATAAATATCCATAAGCAGTATATCTGCACTTTGGTGCTCTCTTAAAATTTTCTGTTCCAAAGAAAATGGATTGATACATGTAGCCTGCATGCAGGAAGGCTGCAAAACTGAGTTACTATCTCAACAATAATTTATGTCTTGTTTACCCAAAAGATTATCTTTAATTTCATGATTGACCATAATTTCCTCTAAAGTTTCCAAGACTGCTATTATGGCCACCAGTAGAACTCAAAGCAGAGAAAGATTTAGCACATGTTAATTTGCTGTCCAAGTGTTAGGTTCTGCTGGGATTCAAGCCAGGGACCTTTGGGTTTCTGGCTCGATGCACTATCCATTTGCTGCTCACTATAGATGTCCTGGCCTCTGCAGCCGCAGCCCAGCAGCAACCTGATTGGTTGCAGTCAGCCAATCAGGGCTGACTCAGCCCTATTTAAGGCCAGCCCTCTGTGCACACCTTGCTGGAGCATTATTAGGCCTCTAGTACTGTGGCAGTGTCCCTGACTAGTTCCCTTAGCTCTTGCCTTGCCTTTCCTTCCTTTCTGCCTTGTCTTACCTTGTGCTTCCTGCCTTGCCTTAACCTTGTACTGACCTTGCCTTGTCTGTTTCCTGCTTCCTGACACTGCTCCTTGTATCCCCTCATCTTGCTATCCAGTCCTCCTGCTCTTGCCCTTGCTATCCGGTCCTCCTGCTCTTGCTATTCAGTCCTCCTGCTCTTGCCCTCCAGTCCTCCTGCTCCTGCTCTTGCCCTTGCCATCCAGTCCTCCTGCTCTTGCCCTTGCCATCCAGTCCTCTGACTGACTCAGAGTTAGAGAGCTGAAAAGCAGGAAGTTGTGTTCTGTTCTGTTATGTTAGACATCCAGTCACTCCAGCCTTTATACATTACATTTTTGGTTAATTAACTATATTATAACATTTTTTATTTTGTACTGCCTATCTATTTACCAAGTTTTCTTTTCTTTTAATATTAATAGATATTAATAGGTTGTTATGAGATACCTATTGAGCCAAACTATTGCAATAGGTGTAACTTAGTGAGTTTCTCTAAATGTAACTTAGTGAGTGACTATTTTTTTATCCTAGAATTCTGGGGGGAGGAAAATGCTGCATTGTGGGTAAAAATGTGTTTCTGAGAAAATGACAGCTTTGCTGTAATCTGCTGAATATTCATATGGTGTTTCTATCCACAGATGGTTACAATGACCAGTTGCAATAGTTTTTTTACTAAACTAACTTAGTGATGTTGCTTTTATTTAATTAAGTATTCATTTTGGGGGTATAGTTTTCCTTTAAGCAAATAAACCCATTTTGCATCTGTTTTGGTATGTGTGATTTGTATTGTATGTGTTAGTACACTGTCCAGTTTCTAGGCATATTGCATCTTTTTATCTAATATATGTAGGATGTTCACTTCTTTATAATATTGTACCTTTATTACAGTACTACAGATCAGAAATTCCTCATCTAAAAACTTCAATATGGATTTTAGTGTCATAACCAACTACTGAAGGCAATAGCATTCTCACTCAAGTTGACTTTTCCTTTTGCATAGAACTTCAGTTTTCTAAATATTAATATAATATTAATTAAATGAATGTAATTGGGATGTGGGTATCTTTACAAATACAAATTACATTTTACTGTATTTCATTCTTGTCACCTGTTGAGTAAAGTTGTAACTTTTAAAACATCTTGTATTTAGTACTCTATGTAAGTCCAAGTGCAGAGGCTTACAATGCACAAAATGTGTCTGGAGATAGATGAGGCAAGGGTTTAGGCAGATGCACCTTGCTGTGAAGTCACTGGACTGTGCATGACCTGCACTGCCTGACATAAAATTTTAATTCTGTTTTCAACTTATTTATGAATCAACTCAGAGGCCTTTACGGAACAAGGAAGAAATAAGAAAATTTACACATGCAATTATGACTACAGAGGGAACTGTTTTATGACTAAAGATTTAATACCTTGAATTGTTCTAGTGTCGACTAATAATTGCTAAGAGTAATTTCCGTTATAGAATTGTTAAAAAAATTTTTTAAAGTTCTTTGACTACACTGATATATATATATATATAATAGTAAACTGTATATAGTATGCTTAACTAATCTGAACCGATTTGTTGCACAAACACCAATAAAAATCAAAGAGAAGATATGTTTCGATAGAAATGCAATGCTTTCTTTAATCTCATGGCTAGGCAGAAGTGCTGCAAAATGATGGCCTTTAGATGCCATACACCATTCACTTGTACTTAAGCCATGTTCAGTGCAAACTCTGTGCCTTGCACCAGATTTAAAGTGCAGGTCTAAGGAGTGCAAATAAGCCCTGAAATTAGCATTAAATACAAGGCTTCAGATTCACCTTTCACCTGCAAATACAAGGGTAGGCATGTGAACACCCAGGTGTCACCCCCATTCATGCTTCTTACATGGCAGGTGTAACTCTTTACACTTTGTACATGCATATATGCACACATCCTGGGGGGAATGGTATATTGTGGTATATAATATTGGGCCTATTTCTTGTATTTTGCATCTTACCCCCTCTTAGTAAATGAGCGGGCGCTTGGATCTTTTAAGTGGCACAAAGCATTTTATGTTCATGAGTTATATTGCTGAAACTTGCTTTGCCTTTTTCCACAAAGAGCAATTGGTCAGACACTGAATGACTTTCCCTGCAGCTTAATCATTATAGGTGAATCTCTTTTATGTCTCCTTTGTCTTATAACACTCTAAGGATATCATCATTAATTCTTTGGATAAAGGAAATGTAACACTTCATTTTTCAAATACACTTGTAAAATGTTATTGTGAAATTCTAATATTTGTGTAGTTTTAAAACACAAGTATTTAAGGATTATAGGGATATTAGAAAAAGCATGAAACTTGTGCAGGGTTATGTGCCATCATAGTGATAAAATTCATTCACTTAACTGACATTTGGGCAAATTAGATTCCAGTGACACTGAAAGTGTTTCAGAACTGGTTCTCCAAAGGGGGTTAAGTAAATTGGAGAACCTTACAGTAAATAAATGGGCAGTGCTTGTTACAGTGCTCTTGGAAAAAGATATTATAGTACATTATGACCTGGGAAGCTAAAATGAAGCAAGGCTGAAATAAACAAGAGGATCAGCTTTACCTAATTATTTCAAAGTGACCTGTCGGAACTCAATAGTTTGTCAATGATAATACAGTATGCCTCCTCGTGGCTTTTCTAGAAGAAAATACTGAAGAATGTGATTTCTGGTTGTGGAATCTCATGGAGAACGTGATTATGAGAGTAGGTCTGACAGCTATCTACTGAATTAAAGCAATCCAGATGCTAATTTCATGTGTGTTAAGTAGGTTGGCAGATCTAGAGCAAGTAAAAAGCTCTGCATGTTTAGACCAATTCTTGACTGATCTAGCTGTGTTAATGAGCATCTTATGGTAATATTTATTATCACAACGTAGAAAAATTTTAAAGTGTTAACCCATCTCATGTTATTGTTTCTTCTTTGTTCTTCTAAATACAGAATGTTTTGCTTATACATATTTTGCTTTGCATGGGCTGACCTTCTACACTCGCACCAACTGACCAGTCCATGTGCAGCCCCTCATCATATTAAGTGGCATATTAAAATAATGAAATTATACATATCAGTAAATATTGCCCTTTTACAGCTCTTACCTTAAGCCACCATTTTCAGATCACTGCCTGAATTCATTCCTGCGCACAGGAACGTATACAAAATAAAAGCAAATTACAGTGTTGAACTGTATAACATTGTGTTCCCTCAAAAGTCAAACACAGGAGCTATTTAATGGCTCGATAGAACAGAATTTTTTTGTCTCCAATCAGCCGTAATCATATATTATTTTGGATCAAGTACAAGGTACAATTTTAATATTACAGAGAAAAAGAAAATAATTATTTAAAATTGGGATTATATGATTAAAATGCAGCCTATGGGAGATGACCCTCCCATAATTCCTGTAGCTTTCTGGATACCGTGTTTCCAGATAATGGATCCTATACCTGTATAATCAAGTTTTAATATTAAGGTTTAGGTTTGGCAGCTTTTATCACCTCAAAGGTTAAAATGCAATTTCCATAACAAGCATCAATTAGATCTGTATAAAGTTGTTTTTTAAGCAATAGAATGAATGTTATTTGACATTTCAAGATGTATTGGCTTACAGAATTTCATTGCACAGTTTTAATTAATTTCTCATATCTTACATATGAAGCAAAACAATTTGTTTGCAGGTAACATCAATATAGAGTGTAGTTTTACTGTAGTTCATAGGTTTCAAAATATAGAGAAAACATTATGTCACAGTGAAAAAAAAGTGCTTGCTTTGAACTAGTCTTTGATTTTTTTTTCTAGTTATCATCCAGATGAAAAAACTTGACAGTGCACTTTGCCTTAAAGACTTATTATTGAAAACTCACCAGGCACCATTCCTGTCAATGTTGGAGCAGAGTAGCTGCCCTGTCCAGCAGGGGGGACATGTGGAGGGTATCCAGGGAGGGTGGTGCTTGCCAAATCCCGACCTAAGGAATAAAACACAACAAATCACCAGGCGGGAACTCACAAATGCCAGGCATGTTATTCTACATCTCCCTAAGTGCCAAGAACGCTGCCAATGAATTTGTCATAGTAGTGCAGAGTGAATATCAAGATATCTTGATATGCTTGGCAGGTCAAGGCCTTATTTTTATCTGTACACTGCAAAATATTTGGATCAAAAGAAGCAGAAAACATCAAGAACAAATGAATGCCTCTGTTTTATTGTATTTCTTAAAATGAGTCATTATGGTGTCTTTTGATTGGATTTGCAGCAGCTATTTGATACATAAATTTAAGTATTATCTTGCCCTTCCATAACTGGTTTATTACTATAACACGCCATATTCAATAGCTATTATATACTGATACAATAGATTCAGATAAAATTCAAATGAAGATGCATTTAAGACTTTCCCTATTTATTAACATATGTGACAGAGCAAACAGATCACCTGATGCAGGTAATGCCACAGGTGTGGGCATGAAATCAATAGTGAGCCATGGCATTTACAAAGGGCATTCAGGTCAGGCACGACAGGACTTTAAATTAAACACTGATATGCAGAACACAATTATCCATCACATTTAAGTGGCTCTATGAAATTGGCAGCCAGGAGAATGTGTCAAGTCGATGGAGAAGTTGCAGTAAAAATTTAGAAATTCTGGATGACCACAAAGGCTAGCTGGAAGCCACAGCTTTGTAATTTATTATGCAAACCATAAAATCTAATCATTTCAACTGCAGAGAAATATTCTCCCCAGCAAAACAGTATGCAAGGGTTGATATTTTTACCCCTCATATAAATGCTGACAAATGTAAGACACTGCCAACCAAAAATTGAAATAGTAGACTATCTTGTTGCATTATCATTTGCTACATGCTTAGGCCCTTAGATTTTTTCAATTTGCAGTAAAATAAGCCATGCACATCAGATAAAATTGAAAAGCCCATGTAGCTGATTACAATCAGCTAGTGCACAGTGAGTAACACCTGTAATTTGTACATGGTGAGACCATATTTACATGGCTATAAAAGGATGTCTGCCATGTGGAAGAGCATAAAATGTACAGGCTATATTTTAAATAAATGTATTCATATAGCAAGGCTACAACAATAACAGTTATAACCTGGCTGCACACACAAGATGACATTTTCAGTGGTTAGCACAGTTAACCTTGGAGCCCTGAGTTCAATACCAATCACAACACTGTATTCAAGATTTTTTAGGTGCTCCCTGTGCTTCCATGGGTTTCCTCTTGATGCTCTGAGTTCCTTCTCCACTTCAAATACACACAGACAGGTTAACTGATGCCTGATCAAATTGTTTATTAACTCTAAAGTGACTTTAAAGTGTAATTTCCACTGATCTAAACACTCTCACATTCTTGTAGAAATTAATAAAATGAAGGATGATGGCAACAAAAGACCATCTGAGCAATTGTGTCCGAAAAGAAGGTTCTTTGAGGACCACCCACACCCAGCATATTGTATTATCATCTCTTTACCAAGGCAGTGTCCTTAGCAAATTTTCTAATATTTAGTTGATTCAGTTCAAATTTTTTTTTTTTGCTTGTAAATGCACATTAATTTAGATTTTTCTGCTTGGTTCCATGTTTTCATTTGGTTATTCTTTTTATATTTGGATTTTTTTCATAAATAAGAAGACATTCATGCTTTTTTTTTTATAAAACTACACAAATTAAAATTTATATAAATAGGCCTTGATATGTCCAACTAGGAGCATAGGAATAAAATAAAACTGCAATTAGAATTAAATGCATTCCTTGTTAGGCAGCCCTACAATGAATATTGTTAGTATAAACTATAAATTGTTAACGTTGTTTCCCTATCTTATTTACTGCCTAGCTGGCAGAAGTTAGCAGATATGGCGCATGTATGACTTTGTAATATTCTTGTTACTATAGAATATAAACTTGTGTTTTACTATCCCTTTAACCGCTAGATTAAAAATCCCTATGGTAGAAAATTAGACTTGTACTATTCAGTTGCAGAAGAACAAGAATTTAAACTTTGCAGAGCAGCAGTTTCATGATGGATAAAGCTTTGGAGATTTTAGGCTCCATTTACTTCTCAATCTAATTTTGTCCTTCGATGCACATTATGCTTGAAATGAGATCTCATGTGGCTTGATCAGTGTACTTTGAGCAGCCAAAGCCAATACAGTCACCTCTGTTGTTGTTGCCTTTATATTGAACAGCAGTTTAGTTATCTCAGTACTTTTGGGCCTGTAATAAAATAACAATTGTTTTTTTCATTACTGAAGTAAAAGAAAACAAAGCTAAGATTCAAAATTCAGGTTTCCAATAGATATAATATGTTGGGGACTAAAATTTTTCAAGGAGACATCAACTCACTGTAACAGATACAAAATGAGGCCACTTCAGACTGGAGAAGTGTGGGTAGATGGTATGGGCAGATTTTCATTAAAGCTTCATTGCAAAATAAGAACCTTTCTAAATATATATCAATTAAAAATGTTCATGTTCTAAAAATGTATTCTTCCGTCTCTCCTCTGAACAACTTGTCTCTCTTCATTTTGTCTTCATGCATTAGGTGGAGTCAGTTTTTGTACCTGACCTGGCCAGTGCCTTGGTTTGCTCTAGGGACTGGGGTAAAAGATACAGTCAACAGCATTTTACAGTGGGAGCACATACTCACCAGCACAGGGTTCATGCACTTGACTTTTGCATATCAAATGATACAGATTAGTTGTTGTATGGTATGGTCCCAAAAGGGTCAGTGCCCCTGTGAAGGAGGCTGTGTGCATTCCACTGAGATCCCTGTTTGTTCCAGAAGAAGCATTTTCACTAATCACTGGGGTTGACGGTGTAACAGGTAAGGATAGGGAGCTTTGATATTAAACAGTTGCTGGAAACACAATGGACTCTTGCTTAGGGACACTCAGGGCTGGATTTACATAGCGGGCGCCCCTAGGCCCACTGCCGTTAGTAGTTATAGTATAGTTATATAGTTATAGTTATATTATCTCCTGCAAATCACCAGTGTTTCTGAACCAATGTGGGTGTGGCTGGGCAGCATGCCGCCCCCTAAAATCCTGTCACCCTAGGCCCATTCCTAGGTGGCCTTTCCACAAATCCGGGCCTGGAGACACTCTATAGCAACTGTTCCAGTCTTTTTGTATCAACCTCTGCAAGAGAATTGTGTAGCAGTGGGGGTGAGGATTATGCATGTAATACAAAAATGAAAAGTAGTGTACCAAATTTTTTGCATTCAGTTAAGATAGTAATATTGTGACTGGGGCTTCTGCTGTTCCAAAGCACTGTTTAAAGTTACATGTAAATTTACATGTGTATGATGTGTGTCAAGCTTTCAAGAGGTGGCCAGAACTAAAAAAGTTTGAAAAGCTCTGCTGTATAAGACAGTGAGAGTCAGGTAGGGTTGCTATGGTTTCTGAACAATTGGCAACAATGTTTTTATCTTTATGCTGTATTAAGATTTGCATCAAGCATAATTTTACCACCTGGATGGCAAACATGGGGCCATTTAATATTGGCGTTTAAGGGCTCAATACAGCTAGACTACAGCAGACATGAAAAGAAGAATAAGTAGAGAAATGTCATGACAACACAACCCTTTAGCTGTATGTGTAAAATAGGCTTCTCATGCCTATGGCTGATACGTGGGAGGACCAATAGATCTTGGGAAGTCTAAGAGTTTGAGGGTTCTGTGCAATATGATAGCTGTTCCTAGCAATGCACTCTTCTGTAGAGAATTCAATAAATGTTGCCCCTGCAAGCTGTTGAAGCCATTCTCTGATATATATATATATATTTACTATACACAAGGGTTTATTTATCAAGCTCCGAATATCCGAACCTCGAATAATTAATCGTTTTTAGAGCCAACAAAAAACTATGAATTATCATTATAGTCTAAAAACTAAAAAAAGGTCCCAGTGTCTGTGCTGATGTCCGTACCAATATCCAATGATTTCAGTATTCAGCGCTAAAAACTTTGAAAAAAATCTTACTTTTTGCGGAAAGGGGAATGTTTTCAGAGTTTTGTCTGACCTTGTTTTTTTAGGTTTTTTTCTTCATTAATAAGGTCCATTGCGGAATTCTGAGTTGCTCGGAGTTAGATATTAGAAATACTGAGATAAAGTTGGACAAATAACCCAAAATAAATAACCCCCACAGAGTGACAATTGGTTTTTATACAAATGTTTTCTTCTTTTCCGTTTCTACTTCAGGTTGTGCCTCTGTTTCCCACTTTGGGCCTTTAAGAAAAAAGAGGGGAGGAGTGTGGGTGTGTTGCACTGGGGGGTGAGTGTTTAAATGTTTTTGTATTTCCTGTTGTTTTTATCTTGAGAAAGGTCCCAGCAGAGGACCGAAACATCTATTCAATAAAGGAGAATTCAGCTAAAAATTCCCTGTGTGCACCGGCATCTGCTTATCTATATTTTGAAACACTGGTAGCACCGGGGTAAATATCCTGTTGGCAAGCGCGTGCAGTGGTCTTGGGATTCATATTTTTATATATTTATGTGTATACATACAGAGAGAGAGTGTGAGCAGGTGAAAAAATGGCATCTTTAAATGCCTTTAATGCACTTATCATTTACATTTATGATTTATAATTACAAGTTCTAGCAAAAAAGACAAGTAATTTAAAGTTGCTCACAATTCCAATATATCACCAAATACATTTTCAATATAATCCAGGCACATAATCAGAACACACAGTACTTTGTTTAGAACTTGAGCGACTTAAAAAAATAAGAATTAGCCAATTTCAGTAATGTACTACCCACAAGCATTGTTGTTCAGTTTATTTGTTTTCAACCAGTGGCTACATTTTATGTTTTCAGTATAGTCTATGCAAATGCATATATATTGTGTAGCTGCCAGCACAAAAAAAGGAACCAGACTTGTAATGGGGCATCAGCTTGAATTTCAAGGTGAAAAAATAAAAGACTTCTTGTGCCACAGAAAAAAAAAATGCACTTCCCAAAGACTGCATAGAAAATAATGAATTTATCAGACTAATTCTGAAGGTTGCAAAAAAAGATATATATGGTATTAATAAAGAGATGTACATTTTTGTATATGCATATTGGATTTTATATCTTAACAGTTTGTATTGTTGGTAAATTGTTTGTGCAATTTATCTTTGACCATAAATAAAAAGATTAACAATTAATATAAATGAGTATACAGGAAGTCTAGCCAATAATGCAAAAGGAGCACCATGGGATCCACATTTTAGGTTAAAGCTAGTGCAAGCAGGTGATGTGTCCTGTGGACCCTACTACAGCGTTCTAGTGCATTGCAATACACATTTTGTTCAGATGGAATACACTAGTATAAGCCACATTATCCAGTAGATAATGGAGATTGAGTGCCTAGTTCAGTTACCATAAGAATTTATTTTCTTATCCATGTGGCATTAATGTATAAATTGCACTTTGTTTCAAGCTACAGACTTGAAAATGATAATGAATAGAAATTGCTTTCTTATGAAAAAAATCTGTAGAGCATGCAAAGCTGGTGGGGCAAAACTGAAAAAAAAATTACCTTGTTCTTCAGTTCAATGCTAACCTAGCATACAGTGAAATTATACTGTAGTTTATTGGTCCATTCTCTATAAAGTGCTGACACACTACTAAAACAACGTACAGCATGCAAGCATGCACTGGCAAAGAAAATGAATGTGAACTATATACTATGCAGGACAAGTCATTTATACCCAATGCCCTTCAGTAGGTGTAAACACTTTCCTTCTGTCCCATCCATTTCTTTTAAAAAAAATTTATTATACTATATACATATTTGGGGGCTGGGTTATAGTAAAATATTTATGTCATACATATAAGATCATTGAGCCATGGTTAGATGTAGGAGTGTATAAAAAGTCCTTTGAGGGCCAATCACAGCCTGTTGAGTTTCAACTAGACAGAACTATCTTGGATACTTTTGTAACTACTTAAGGGTGAATGTTATTACAATTATATATTATTAACCTTTTTATGAGCTTAAAGAATGGATACTTATCTAAATTTTGCACCAAAAAAGCAACCTCAAATTCACAAGGTTCAAAAAAGATCTGAGCTGGATAGGCAAATTTAGCTACCATTATTTACACCAAAGTTGTGGTACCTGCTGAGTTACAACTCCTTGCATCTACCAACAGAAATGTGATTCTAGTTTTAAATCACCCTTTCCCTGTTATTTGAAAATGCTGAAACTCAAATACACAAACATAGACATATATTTGTAACAGTACCGACATATCCTGGTGAACATTTTAACTTATTACATATACAGTATATATATATATATCCTATGTATATATATCCTATAGCAGGGATCCCCAACCTTTTGAACCCGTGAGCAACATTCAGAAGTAAAAGGAGTTGGGGAGCAACACTAGCAGGAAAAATGTTCTTGGCGTGCCAAATAAGTGCTGTGATTGGCCATTTGGTAGCCCCTATGTGGATTGTCAACCTACATTGAGGCTATGATTGGCAGTACACCTGGTTTTTATGCAACTAAAACTTGCCTCCAAGCCTGGAATTCAAAAATAAGCTCCTCTTTTGAGGCCACTGGGAGCAACATCCAAGGGGTTGGAGAGCAACATGTTGCTCACAAGCTACTGGTTGGGGATCATTGTCCTATAGTATATATATATACTATGCCTTTTGGCCTAGTATGAGTGCTTAGCTACTCTGATGGCACAGGAAAGTATGGCTCTCAATTTTCTCAGGGCAACTTTGTCACCTTCCCTGAAAGCAGAGTCTCGGGCCCTCAGTAACACACGTACCTATTCAGTGAACCATGATTTATGGCTGAAGCATGTAGTCATGCACTTGGAGACAGTGATGTCATCAATGCACTTTGTGATGTAGCTGACTTCAGATGATGCATACTCATCCTAGTTGATGCAGTTTCTGTAGGTTGCAGCCTCCGTAAACATGTTCCAGTCAGTGTACTCAAAACAGTCCTGAAGAGTAGGGATGGCATGAACTGTTCGCCGGCAAACTTGTTCGCGCGAACATCGGCTGTTCGCGCTCGCCGGAAGTTCGCGAACGTCGCGCGACGTTCGCCAATTTGGGTTCGCCTTAGTTGGCGCTTTTTTTTTGCCATTTCTCCCACAGACCAGCAGATACATGGCAGCCAATCAGTAAGCTCTCCCTCCTGGACCACCCCCACACCCCCTGGACCACTCCCCTTCCCTATAAAAACCGAAGCCCTGCAGCGTTTTTTCATTCTGCCTGTGTGTGTTTGGAAGAGATAGTGTAGGGAGAGAGCTGTTAGTGATTTCAGGGACAGTGGATAGTAAGTTTGCTGGCTAGTAATCTACTGTTCTTCAAACAACTGCCATCTAGCTGTGTGAGCTTGTTCACATTCTGTCTAAATATCCATAATATTACCCTCTCCAGAAAAAGCACCTGAGTGACTTTTTTCCAGCAGCCATAATATATTTTACGTAATCCGTATCCACCGCTGTAGTAGTGTATACGTTGACCTTGTAGCCATTATTTGCCCTGTAGGCATTTTTTGCCCAGTGTGTTCTTCAAACAACTGCCATCTAGCTGTGTGAACTTGTTCACATTCTGTCTAAATATCAATAATATTACAGTGTCCACAACCACCACCTGAGTGACTTTTTTCCCTTTACAGCACAAAACGCAGCGCTGTGTCAACAATGGATTTTTCAGATACATTTTTGCCCTTGATCCCCCTCTGGCATGCCACTGTCCAGGTCGTTGCACCCTTTAAACAACTTTAAAATAATTTTTCTGGCCAGAAATGTCTTTTTTAGCTGTTAAAGTTCGCCTTCCCATTGAAGTCTATGGGGTTCGCGAACCGTTCGCGAACCGTTCGCGAACCATTCGCAATTTTCCGGAAGTTCGAGAACATGTTCGCAAACTTTTTTTCCGCGGTTCGCGCCATCCCTACTGAAGAGCAGTCATGGCTCCTGCTGGCCGTGTTTTCACCTGCTTCAGAAACGGTTTAGAGTGCCTGCCGAGTGGTCTGTATGCTGGAATTAGCATAACAGAGATGTGGTCTGAGTATCTGAGTATTGGTGGGGCTCTGCTCGGTATGCACTGGAAATGTTTGTGTAAACATGATCCAGCGTGTTTGGCCCTCTGGTAGCAAATTTCCCATGCTAATGGAATTTAGGGAGCACTGACCTGAGATTTGCATGGTTAAAATCTCCAGCGATGATAATCAGTCCATCTAGGTGTGTGTGTTGTATGTCTATGATAGCGCTGTACAGCTCCCAGAGTGCATCTTTGGTGTTCACGCTGGGAGGAATGTAAACTCCAATAATATGAATGGAGGTAATCTCATGGGGTAAATAAAAGGGTCTGTACAACAACAAACTCCTCCAGCGGTGAGCAGTGGCTGGACAAAAGCACAGAGTTTCTGCACCATTTTGTGTTGATGTAAACACACAGACCACCACTGCTATTCTTAACACTCACAGCACTGACTGTCAGCTCGAACCGCGACTAGCACATATAGCTGAATGGACTCTTTCGCTGAGCCACATCTTAGTTAATATGAACATGCAGCAGTCTCTGAATTCAGGCTGGGTAGTTCACTTTAGTCGAATGTAGTCCATTTTATTTTCTATGGAGCAGAAGTAAGTAGTATGGACAGGAATGCATCCCACTCCCATTGACTTATACAGAACCTCAACAGGTCTGATATGGCGGATTTCCAGATTCTGGCTTTTTGCAGCATCAGGGTATAATAAATCTCGAAAAGATTTTTTAAATTATAGAGGTTTAATTTACTTTGAATAAATTCATAATATAAAAAAACTTGAACGTTTGGGCATTTATTAAAATATCCAAAAATTAAAAATCTACTTAAATAAAATAGATGGGGAAAACTGAAATACCTTGAATTCCTAAATTGCTCATCATTTTGTTTACAATCTAAAAAACTGAAAAACTTTTGAAAAACTGAAAAAACTCAATTAAAATTGAATAAGTAGTAGTAGTACAGCTCCCATTAACTTTTAGATGCTGAAGTTTTCAATTCAAGTTTTTCATGTTTTTGCACTATTCACTGTAAAAATGATAATACAAGCATTGAAAAATCAGTGCAGGCGTTGACGTGGGTCTATGAGATATATGAGATAAAGGAAAACAGCATTAAATGATTACTACCTTGTCTAATAAATGTTTCATGAATAATTATTTCCTCTTTCCTTTGTTTTGCCTGTAATTAAATGGGGGTTGCATAAAACATTATGGGAGACATGGGCAATCTGAAAAAGCTTTTAAAATGAGTTATGCATATAGGTGCAGCCTGTAGATGCAGGTTGCTCATAACCTGTACAAAGAGATATCACAAACACTCCATGTAACATTCGTTCTGTGAAATAATGTACGTTTAGCCTTTTACGGATTTCTCCAAAAAATAGATCAGGCTCTTTTTTTCTTGAAATGTAAGTTAAACCCAGCCTTTACATCATATTGTGCCAGGCCATATGCCAATTTATACTCCAGTTTAGGTGTGCAAAACAAGTTCATATTCATAGTGGTATAATTTCTGGAATCATAAAAAACAGAATAAACAACCAGCATTTATAGTTTTTCCTCCATAGAAATTATACAAATAGGTGTTAAAGGGCAAGTGGCCACCTGCGTTTCCTCTCTTTTGACCAATATTCAGTGACGTCAGGATTTATAACTGTATTAAACTATATGACAGTCAGCCATGATAAATCAGTTTCCCCTTCTTTTCAAATCACAGACAATAAAAGCTTTAGCAGTGAAAGCCATTCATCATAATAAAGAGCAGAGACTTTCTAGCCATCAATTTCACTCACATACTTAATACACTGGAGAGAGTGTTAGATTTTTAGCAAAGGAAAAAAAGAAAGAGAGGGAACGAGAGAAAGCAAGACTGGGGAAAAAAACACAAGCCTGAGCAGAGATTGAGCAGGAATAATTACAAAGGTCATGCAGAGAAATCCTTTAGGAAGCAAGTTTTACTCTTGGAGCATCTGCCCACATTTGAGTGTTATCTTGAAGAATTATTTCACATTTCTGATGTCCTTTTATGTCATACTAAAGTAATCTATATTGTTTCTTCCTCAATGAGCTCCGCATCTTGAATTATCTTTGGATAATGTGAGTTGTGAATGTCAGTGACAGGTTCTTAAAGCTATTGAGAACTTCAACTGAGGATGTTGGGAGGTTTTAAAAACACGACTATGTATAGATATCAATGTATCTATACTACAACTTATACGTATATAGAAATAAAAAGTTTCAAAACATATACAAAAACAATAAGAATTCAACTTTTTTTGAGCATGAGAAATGATATTTTATGTGTACATTTTTTTTCCTTTTTTGGTATTCCATTTTTGTATTCATATTTAAATGTTGTTGCTTCATGAATAATGCAGTATCAAGTATTATTTCCCATTTTTTCCCTGTTTGTACGACTGATTTGCATTTATTTTCTATCTTCCTATCATTTCCACTATGTGAAATTGGTTAACGAAATGCCTCACCTCAATCAACAAAAAGCCTGTGTTTGCCATACAGAAGCCTGTTGCCTGGAAGGAGCATAACTAAAGTCTCAGAGAGAGAATGGTTGCCAGAAAATTGAAGTAGACAGCAGTTTTTCAGCAGTTTACCCACAAGCACAACCTCTGCAAAAATCTGTATATGTTTCATTTTAAAAATACCCCATTTACAGTGTTACCCATAAACATCAAATAAATACTCAATGAGTACGTAAGGATGCCTGTTATTGTGTGCACACCTCTCAGATCAGGATTTTTATATTTATATATTTATTATATTATGTATATTTTATATATCCTGATATATTTCATATGTTAGGATTTTTGTATATTGAGGTTAGAGTTCACCAATTGATAAATACAATGCTAAAAATCCCTGAGAAATGAATACAAAGGTGTGAGCTCTAATCTAATTTTGATGAATCAGTCCCATAGACTTTAAGGATGGGAATGAGTGTGTGTGACTGCTGCATTTACTTTTTTAAACTGGCAATTGTTTTTTGAAGTTACATCTAATTTTTACCTAAAGAATACAAGCCATCAAAACATGACACCATTGTAAACGAAATATTTTGTCTGTATTCAGATATATTCACTATAAAAATAGAATTAGGAAAAATTTGTCTGTGGAATAATTTGCAGCATGAATACCTGCACAGTTCTGTAGCCTATTACAAAGCCCTATTTAGCTAAACTTGTGCAATTTAATTTCAATGTATATCATTTCAGGAACAAATGAACAACAGGGCAGCAAAAAATCTAAAATTTTAATGAAATACATTTAAGCTAGAGAATAATTGATTTTTCAGACAATAAAAAGGCAAATTAAAAAATATTGAAGGGTAAAAGCGGAAAGGCTGAAGTAAGCGTGTATAAGTGCTATGATAAGAGAATGTATTTATTTTTGTATGTGACCTGTTTAAAATAGTAAAATAATTTGACTGAAGAAAAATTCACATGAATAATTTATTTTTTGAATGAGGCCATTATATTTTGACATGAGTTTTAACTGTTTACTCAATCATCATTTTGCCTAGTCCTTCAAATCATCATTCTATTAAACCTTTCAATTGATTTTATGCCCAAGCTTTTCCATTGTTATTTTGCCAAAGATTTTCCATTTTGACCAAGCCTTCCAGTCATAAACCATCACCGATAGTGATGGGCAAATCTGTGGCGTTTCCCTTCGCCGAAAAATTTGCGAATTTTCAGTGAAATTCGCGAAACGGCGAAAAAATTCACAAAACGAGTCGCGCCGATGTTTTGACGCGTGCCCAAGTTGACGCGTGCCCAAGTTGACGCGCGCTTATTTTGACGTGCGGCAGAATAGTTTTGACGCACAGTGCAATGTGATAAAACTGCCATGTGAAATGCATACCCCCAACGGTCCCTTTTTTGGAGGGACATTCCCTCTTTTGACAGCGCAACCTGCAGCCCCTCATTTCATTTGTATTGGAAAGTCCCTCTTTTCTCTGCACGGAATAGCCAGAAAAAGAAGTTTCTAACTTAATTGGCTTTTGGAAGAGAGCCTCGAAGAACAGCTAAAGTGCAAAAAAGATGCTTTTTAACAATTTTGATATAATAAAATAAGTAATTGATTGTATTTGTAACAGTTTAGATAAGGAGAAATATTTTCAAACTTTCATAACCTGCCAAATTTGGTAAAATGAACATGTTAATTAGTGGGTGTGACCACAAAAATGGGTGTGGTCAAAATGTTGCAGCGCTACATATGGAAAAAAAAGTTTCTGTCCCTCTTTTTACTTCCAAAATGTTGGGAGGTATGGAAATGTGAAAAAAAAATTGTAAAAAATGGCATCTTTTGCTTTGTGTGTGAATGTGCTGAATAGCATTGGAGTCAATGAGAAGAGCAATTTACACTCGGCGTGCAACGAAACCAGATGCGCGGCGAAACAAAACATTCGGCGAATTTTCGTGAGCGTTTCGTCGAAACTTTCGCCATCGCCGAATGTCGGAAATTCACCGCAAATTTATTCGCCCATCACTAATCACCGATCATCCTTCTGTTATTTTCTCTAATCAGGCCCTAAGGTCCATGTAAGAAAATGTAATCTTATGGTCTGTGACATGCAAACGTATAGGTGAGATTCAATTTGGGGATAAAATCTTTTCTCCTAATTCAATTCAGATTTTCCCTATAGACGTCAATAGAGTTGTCAAGTGATAAACAGAGAGATATGTTTTTCTCAGTTAATTGTATCTGGTTCTATGGAACAATCTGTATCTGAATAAGGAGACTTTCTTGTGTGACTGAATCTGGCCATGGGAGGCCCATTTACTAAAATTATAATTTTGGTTTTAGAGGTTTCTGATACCATGAATTAACACATTTTCTCTAAAACCATAAACACCACATGATTTATTTAAAGAACTGAATATATAAAGTATGAATGAAAAAATGCTGAACAGTGTGCTAAAAAACACAAAAACCTCTAATAATTTGAGTTTTTTTGGTGGTTTCTAGCATAAATGAGATAGAACACCTGTAAAAATCCAAATTGATTAAAAATAGACAAAGAGTAGTGATAGGCGAATTTATTTGCCAGGCACAAAATTCCGCAAATTTGCTAAACAAGTCGTGAAAAAGCGTGAAAAAAAATTCGCTCGAAATTCTTGAATTTTTTGGCAAAACATGATAAGATTCACCCATAAAACAAAGAGAATAAGAGCAACTCCCACTGACTTCTATAGGACCTGTACAGATTTTACATGGCAGTTTTGTATTAGCGTTTTTATAAATCTAACATTTTTGGAGTTTTAGAGAAATTTAAAAAACACAATTTTTTAGAGAAACATTAAATTTGTGAAAAAAAAAAATTGAAATTCAAATGCATGTAAAAAGGCGCCTAAGTGAAAAAAAAACTACAAAATGAATCCCAGAATTTTTCTACTTTGAATAAGGGAAGCATTCCTGGCTACTAATCGGTAGTAGCAATATGGTCCAAATTCTCATTCATTAGATAAAAAACAGGTCATCTTCCAAAAATGTTTGGGGACAATAAAGATTTTTTTCTAACCGGAAAACCTTTCGTTAAGCCAGATAATCACAATGGAAATCTCAATCTTAGAAGAACAATTGTGAATTACAGAAAACTTGGGGAATAGAAGTCCAGAACCCAACTGCAGAGGGAGGTGTTCAGTCCAAGCAGGATCAGATGCTGAGGAATGATAGTGTTGAATGCTGAACTGAAGTCTATGAACAGCATTCGAATGTAGGTGTCTTTTTTGTCCAGATGAGAGAGAGCCAGATGGAGGGTGGTGGCATCGTAAAATATGCCCTCCGAGTTTCAAACAACAAATGAGCTTCATCATATATCACTGCATGATTAGTTGTGATGTCTTCATGATAAATATTACTTATTGTGGATATTTAATCATTCTTTTGAATAGTTTTTGTTATGTCTTATAATTTTGGCATATGGTTTCTTAGTATGTTCCCTCCACCTAACATTGTTTTGCCTAGTGCACTGAAAATGGTTAGCGCATGCTAAATCAGTTAGCTAATGAAAACATGTGTGTTGATTGTAGCTTAAAAATAGGACTTGTCAAATTTTCGCGTTTTTTCTGTTTGAATCAAATTTTGGGCTATTTGATAGTCAAAGTAGCCCAAAATTACTTTGAAATTCGAATTTTTTTAATTAAAATTTTATTGAAATAGTCACTTCGAACCTTAGTAAATGTGCCCCTAAGGGGCAGATTTGTCAAAGTTCAAAGTGAAAATTGAAAGTAAAAAAGTTTGAATTTCAACTAGGGAATAGTACAAATTCGAATTTTCAAAAAAATTAGAAAATTTGAAATTCTAAATTTATCATGTACTGTCTCTTTAAAAATTTGGCTTTGATCATTCGTCATCTAAAACCTGCAGAAATGCTGTTTTAGCCAATGGGGGACCTCCTATAACCTATTTGGAGTTGATTTTGAGTTGAATTTATGTTTTTTTATGGAAAAACTTCAAATTGAATTCCGTCGAATGCTCTATTACTTTGATTCTCATTCTACTTAAACAGACCTATTCGATTGACAAAAACTGTCATTTAATTTCGGGTAGTCTTTTTCAAATTCGAATTTCGACCCTAGATAAATCTGCCCCTAAGATTTATTAAACATCCACTATAACTTAGCAGAAACGGTTCCCCTTAAAGAGTATACATTGTACATGCAAGAAAAGATAAAAAAAAAATACTAGGTACACCATAATACACTGATCAAAATAGGCAAAGATCTGCCAACAATAACAATTACAGCTAAAGTAACCATTGATAACCAAACTCACATTTTTATTCAGCAATAAATACGATATAATAGGTCTTTGGTGTCATAAAATCTCTCATTCCATGGTGTGTTTCCTTTTTATTTATTTGCACTAAATGCATTTCAGGTTAAGTAATAGAAGCACGAGAAGATGATTATAAATGCTTATTTAGCAGAAGATACAGGTATTACACAATAAACCACAATCAGCATTTGGCTATTATAAAAGTGAGAGGTGCAGTATTTAGCATTGTCTAATGATCGTTGAAAATGGGTCTTAAAAGCCACAGGTCATATGAGGGGCTGCTGTTTATGATAAATGGCTATTGCAGAACTAAAGTACTGCATTTTGGCTCATTTCCAGAGGGCATATCAGGGTTAAAGGAACAGTAACGCCAAAAAAATTAAGTGTTTTAAAGTAAAGAAAATATCATGTAGTGTTGCTCTGCACTGTTAAAACAAATCTGTTTGCTTCAGAAACACTACTATAGTTCATATAAACAAGCTGCTAAGTAGTAATGGCGGAAATTGAAAAACAGCTACATGGCACAGGATAAGTAATGAATAACAGATAACATTATGTTCTACAGAGCTTATCTGCTGTGTAACTTGAGCCTTTTCTCCTTAGAATGGCTGCCCCCATGGCTACACAACAGCTTATTTATATAAAACATAGTAATGTTTCTGAAGCAAACTCTGCAGTTTTACCAGTGCAGAGCAAAACTACTTTATATTTTTATTACTTTAAAACAATTTCATTCGATCAATTCGTTCAATTCAATCGATTTTTTTTTAAAAACTTTGAATTTCCAGGACTTTGAAAAATTTCATGAAAGCATCCAGGAAGTCCCCCATAGGCTACAATGGCAATTCAGCAGCTTTAAGTTGGTGAAGTGGTGAATTCGAAGCTTTTTAAAGAGTCAGTACTTCAAAATTAGAATTTTCAAATTTTTTAAATTCTAATTGAATTTTGGGCTATTCGATAGTCAAAGTAGCCCACAATTACTACGAAATTAGAATTTTACTTCGACTTTCACTTCGATCCTTACTAAATGAGCCCCTTTGTGGGGTTTTTTTAAATTGTCCTTTTCAAAAGATTTTTTTGGGATTTATTAAACCCCGGGATGGAAAATATTAAAATCCAGCATCTCAAACCTGCCAAGGCTGCATGTGTCCCCTTTGATATTAAAAAGGACTGTATTGGAGCAACAGTTAAGTAACTAATAGTGATTTAGGTAGTGTCCCATGTGTCCCCAGTGTAAGAGTGCATGGTGCATTAGTTTGCCCAAGTTTTACTGCAGTTTATATAAAGTTTATATTTATTTCATTTGCAAACTGTTTTTTTTATTATTCTTAGTGGAATCCCCCTGAGGTGTGTTCCTCGGTGTTCTCAATGTGAAGGCACTGCGCTGTAATTCCCAGTTCCCAGTACTTTTTATATGCAAAAGGAACTCAGGGCCCCTGGATTGCAAGAGTAAGTTGCTATTTAAAGAAACAGTAAATAAATTGGGGTTATATTTATAATGGCTTAGTCAGTGAGTGTTGTTTCAATTCAATAGGCATTGAAAAAGCCAGACTGGAGAGTGTCAAACAGAGAGTTAGTATTTAGGAAGACATAGACCATTCTAAACGTTCAGATGCCAAAATGAAAAGTGATACTGGATAGTGGATGAAGACTACCAAAAGTAAAACAAAATTCTGCTTTATGGGTTGCTTCTCATACCTTGCTCTCCAATGTATATAACATGAAGAGAGAGCATTCAGACAAATATTATTGTTTAAGGTATATTGCTAATTCTACCTGATTTCATGACTTGAACAGAGGTTGCAAATATTTAGAAAAATTGCAGCAATGGTTGAGGCAAGTGTGGCTTAACTTCAACCAGATGACTTTTTGCTAGCTTTTACAATCTATATTTACTTTCTGAGTTATAGATAATTTAATCAGTTATCTATAATTCAACGCAAATGTCAATCTCAGGAACTACTCTGTTATTGTAAATTACAACAAAAATTGGCTACAGATAGCAGCTGTTGTGGTTCTTTAGTTGGAAGGCAGCAATTCTTCCAGAGATTGCAATCTCAGTTAGACAAGTGAGCCATACACATACATTAACATTTATGCTTGCTAAGGTAAATTTTTGCAATAAACTTGAAAACTAAAAATATTTGCCACTGGCCAGTTAATTCCATGAGACCTCTAGTAACTTTCCAAGTCAATAATTATGCCTTTATTAATGTACTACCATTCCATTTAAAGGGTTCAGAAGAGCACTTGGGTACAGCGTAAATATAAGGTGTGCTTGTTTAGGAGGAAGATGATAACACCTCTGTGACATGCCTCATTAGCATAATTGTAACATAATTTGCATAATTATTCTAGCATATTATGTACATGCGTATAATTAAGGTGAGCCTTTGTCTTAATTAACATATGCATGTCTCCGTAAGACTACCATTGTCACAAACCTGGCAGAAAGTGATGGCAGGTTCTGGTGGAGGTCAGTAAATTCAGCAATACGTTTTCCCACAGAGCAAAATGCCATGTGATTAACTAAATTAAACACCGACCCCACCCACTGCATTATAATTTGTTTAAGATCTAATGTTTAACCACAAACCCTCCCCCATCTCATAAGTGTAGTTCTAAAGACTATTGTGTTTTGTCAGGTCCAAATATTTCTAATTAAAGAATACCTGTTTTCCTACAGTTCTGCAAGCCTTTTGTTTTAACACTTGTGTTCATTTATTCTGTGTGTGTGTGAACTGTGCCTATTTTATAAATGCCATGTTATGGTATCAGTTGCAGTGCCACTTTGCCGTCTTAATGTGATAAGAACCAAGCTGAAGTCAGCAACCTAACACTGTGAAAATGCATCTGCAGGTAATTAATAACAATCAAGGATCTTATAAAAGTGCTGACTGTAGCAGTAATGAAATAGGCTCAAGTCATTGCCTTGCAAATAGAGGAAGCGTTTATGAACCGTGGCAGCAAGCAAGATTTTTTTTTTTTTCAATTTAATATTTAATGTTGCAGAAAAATATAAATAGCTTTCAAGTTTCCCACTATGGACCAATGCTTTGGTGGCAAACACATTTTAAATAGGGAAAAAACTAAGTCCAATAAACACAACAAACCAGAATATATTTAATTGTACTAGATTCCTAACTGAACTTCAAATAAAAATCCAGATATCTATTATGCTAAAGACATTGATTTATTGGTACTTCATTTTCCATTAGTCAAACACTCTTGGTCAATGATGTGGTAGCAAATAGGGAAATGTATTTTGTGCCCTACTGCAGTAGAAGTATCGAGACAGGGTAATGAGTAACTAGAATATATTACATTTTGAAGAGAAGTCCAGCGAGAGCTTAGAATAGAGGTTCCCAAACTGTGCAGCCTGGAGGGCCCACATTCTCTAAAGCAAAGCAAGGCAGCTAGAACATTCATATATTTCACAGTGTTCATTTATGTCTCTAAAAAGACACAAATATGTGATTATTCAAAATAACTTTAATAATAACAATTTGTATTGCATCCCCTATAATCACATTTTCATTTCTCAGCTTTATAGATTATAACTGTTGTCATTAATTGTATTTTTTAACCTACTTTAGCTTTTTTGATATTCTCTGTTGTTATTAGAGATGCACCGAATCCACTATTTTGGTTTTCTTTCCGAAAGATTCGGCCGAATACCGAACCGAATCCTAACCCTAATTTGCATATGCAAATTATGGGTGGGAAGGGGAACACATTTTTACTTCCTTGTTTTGTGCCAAAAAGTCATGTGATTTCCCTCCCTGGATCTAATTTGCATATGCAAATTAAGATTCACATTTGGTTTGGCCAGGAAGAAGGATTCGTCCAAATCCGAATCCTGCTGAAAAAGGCCAAATCCTGTCCAAATCCCAAACCAAATCCTGTCCGAATCCCAAACCGAATCCCTAGTTGTTATTCCTTCTCTTTTTTTAGCTTGCCAAATTATTCTCAAACCATATATTTATTTTTAAAATCTCTGGTGCAAAGGATCTCATGGTGTCCCCTGCTGGTGTTCAAAATTGCCAAATCTACCTATATATTGTGTTAGTTATTGTGTTAGTGTGCACCAGGGTACAGTCACTTCAGAGTTAATGCAA
Organism: Xenopus borealis; assembly: GCA_024363595.1. Taxonomy (NCBI): domain Eukaryota; kingdom Metazoa; phylum Chordata; class Amphibia; order Anura; family Pipidae; genus Xenopus; species Xenopus borealis. The sequence goes on along the minus strand of CM044431.1, from coordinate 117,991,122 downwards.
TTCAACAATTTAATGAATGTATTACATTTAGTATCACATAAAAAGTGAAAAAGATCAACTACTACTAGCAGGTAGTTGTTCCTGTAGGATCAACAACAACTGATGTATGGTGGACGTGTAGGACTTACAGTTACTACTGAAATGTATGGTGTCCCTGTAGGGTCTACTGCAACTGACATGTATGGTGGGCCTGTAGGATTTACTACTACTGATATGGATGGTTTTCCTGTAGGATCTACTTCTAAAGACATGCATGATGGCCCAGTAGAAGCTGCTACTAATGACATGTATGGTGTCCCTGTAGATTCGACTACTACTGACATGTATGGTAGTCCTGTAGTCACTATCCAGTTAAAAGCTTTTCTTTTAATATTCACAAAGTTCTAAATTTAAAGCCATCAGTGAACAGTGCTAGAGTTACATTACCGGGGTTTCAGTTAGTTGTCTGATGAAGCATGTTATAGATTAGCCACAAAATAGGGAAAATATTACATTGGAACTGTGAATCAAATTCATTTTTATTGAGACAACAAAAGTAGGACATACATAAAGGTTAATTTAATATTTTGAATGGGCAGTTGTGCTATTACCCATGGTCATGAGCCCAATATTGTGTACAATAGCACCCTGGATCTACCCCCACTTGATTTCTGGTGTGCCCCCCCCCTTTTAATTCAGGTTGCATGTTACATTCACTGCACCATGGAAACAGAGGAGAGGGAATCCAGGGGACAAATAGTAAAATTTACAGTGAGTTCTGTCTTCAATGGCTTAGGGCTCCATGTTTCGTGTTCCATAGGTCATAGGCTAAATGTGCAGAGCCAAATACAAGTATTTAAACACAAATTTAGCCTACGATGATAAGTGCACCTGGGCCACTTCCTAAATGTGGTGAGTGATTACTATACTCTTTTTGGGGACCCCTACTCAAGTTCATCATACCATTGTTCTCATGGGATTAACTGATTAACTGAATATTTATTAATATAAACTGGAGAAGTACATTACCTGTTACAAGAGGATACGACTGAGGTCCAGGAACAGTTCCCCCTATGTCTGCGGAAGATGGACTTGTTAGACTAGATTTCATTTCATCCAAACCCCCTGTAAGTGATGCCATGGCTGAGTATTCTGTCTGGAAATGAAAAATATTAATAAATAATTTTTTATAAAAATACACTTGATAAAGCAGTCTTCTCATACTCTGCTACGGGCATTTAAGCTAAACTTAGGAACTATTAAGTATTCTATTAAGCCTGCAGTAAATGGTAATAGGAATAAAATAGAAAATATATATTTTTTGTGACATTGATAAAGCTGCTCCATGTTGTAGATCAACAAATTAATATAGTAGGAATTATGTAGTCGGCTGGGAGAGAGAAGGGGGTACCTGCACTAGAAAAGCTTTTGACATCTAGGTCTAAACAAACAACAAACTGTTTCACTATCCATTTAAACACTATTGTTTATTTAATTGCAATACTTTCTAATGCTTTAATCACAACATGACTATCAGACAACAGAAAGCAAAAACCTTGAAACCTTGATTTAAATTTGCTCAGTTTTGGGTTTACGTAAAAGGAATTAACTGGACTGGACATTCTACATTTTTAAAAGGCAGATGGAATTGGATCTGACCCATAGGCTTCCAGCTGGACAGGTCCAGGGATGTTCACCTTTAGTACAGTTTTTTGAATATAGATTAAATTTGGACATTTAAACATTAAAAGTATTTACAATTTGGTTTTGTTTCAAAAAATTGATCATTTTCAACATTTCTACCATGCAAAGTTAGTGCTGCACAGATTCTTAGGTCTCTTCTCTTCTTCTTTTCTTCTTTTCTTCTGCCTAAGCCAGGGGGGACTCCAACATCCTAGCTACTGATGGTCTAGAGAGAATGACTTTAAAGGCAGAGCAGAGGAAGTGCAGGTACTGATGCTCCGTTCATTTGCGTATCAATGATCTGATTTGCTGATGGGATTCAGCAAGTCAGATCATAACTAGCATGAAATAACTGGCATGCACAATGGCGTTACCTAGGCCTCCGTTCATTGTGACCATACTGGAGGCCCCATAGTAGGCAAAGCAAAGAACTTTATGCAGAAGTACCTTTACAGGTAGATGTTTTGTAAATGATCCAATGACCACATTTGTCCATATCCTAAAACTTTAATAAAGGTGAACGGTCCTTTAAGTAACAGTAATCACTATGCAAGCACAAAAAATCAAATGTAAGCAGAATGATGACGTTATCAATTGTACTAATCCCTTTGACAAAAATCAGTCAGTAAGGAGCAGGATTATTAATGTTTGTATTTTTTATGATTAGAACTTTTCAGCTCTTAAAATCTAGCATGTGAAAAATGAACAAAACTTAGCTGTCCTAGCAAATTGTAAAATATTTTTTTGCTTTGAGGTTTTAGAGTTTTTCTAAGTTTTTTCATTTGTAAACACACAAAAATTTTGGAATAAACAAGGATGTTGAGGTTTTTGTCCTCTTAATCGGATTTGTTCCACTTTTGTGTTTTTGTTTTTTTGTTTTTAAATGTGAACATAGTCATGGTTGAAATTTATGCAGCTTGTGTAGTTTAGAGATAACATACTGGAAACAGCTAATTACAAACATCAAAGTTTGTGTTATTTAAAACAATGCAGTTCATATTGTTCTAAAATAGTCTAATGAATACATTAAGGGGGTTATTTGTCAACCTCTTAATTTATCTCAGCATTTGCTGCTACAAACTCTGAACACATAGGGGCAGATTTACTAAATTCCCATAAATTCACATGAATTAAGCAAAGGGCTGACCAGTGATTTAAGGTTGCACACAAATAATAAGGAAGTGATAGAAGCTATAATAGTACAGATTATTGGTCATGTAAAGATTATGGGGTAGATTTATCAAAGTGTGGAATTAGAGTTCACCACAATAAAATGTTGCCACGCTCTATTCATTCATATGGGATTTGTGTGGTGAGTAGTATTGTAGAGGATCCATTAACTGGAAACCTGTTAACCAGAAAGCTTTGCATTATGGAAACACTTTCTCTTTTAGACTCCATTATAATCAAATGATTTAAAAAAAATTTGATTTCCTTTTTCTCTGTAGTAATAACATTGTACCTTGTACTTGATCCCAACTGAAGTATGGATATCCAAATTACAAAAAGATCCCTTATCTGGAAAACCCCTGGTTCCCAAGCATTTTGGATAACAGGTCCCACACCTGTAGTTCTGGCAAGAGTACTGTGGTGAACTCTAATTTCACACTTTGATAAATCTTCCTCTAGGTGTTTTTTATATAAATATATAATCAATAGGCATGTAGCATATATCCCCAAGTCAGGATATTGCCTATGCAAACCCCCACAGAAGTGACATCAATTAGAAAAACATTTTTTAGCAACTAGAAGTTTTAGGATTTGCTAAAACAGTAGTTTGAACCATGAAAATGCAACTACTCCCCAATCAATTACACCTATTTGTTTTCAAATTTCTGACCCATTAAATAGCTTGAGGCCAAAACTGCAATGACTGTATACAGAACAAACATGAACTGATGTATCATTTGCACCTTTTTGTTAATAAATTGCAAACTTAGCCATATTATGACTGATATTTTAAAATGGCAAGGGATAAAAAAATAATATAATGTAATCTTAAACTTCAAGCAAAAATTCCAATTCCAATTAACATGCAAAGTGAAAGAAACCTTAGTTCCCAAAGGGAATCATAATATATTATACAGTTAACCTGACTAAACTAAAATACTGGCTGTCAATCTCAAATTAATTTAATTCAATTAACCATTTTTAATAATATAAGAAAAAGACACCCAAGTGGCAATCCATATGCCTCAGATTGCCAGAAGGTGCATGAATACTTAACACAACACAAAGTAGATTCTAATTCTACTGCTACAGTTGTATATATAGATATGCTACATTTCCAGGCCCTATAAGATATATAATATATATATATATATATA
>CM044431.1:117954683-117987123 GCA_024363595.1 Xenopus borealis | reverse complement strand
ATATATATATATACAGGTACCGTCTTAAGATCTTATGCTGGATGAATAGTCAATCAATTACTGGCTGCATCAGTTATTGCTGGTTATAAATTAAGGATTGGGCTCTAAAACTCTAATTATTATTATTCACACTTTTTCAAAACTATTCTTCATCAAGATTTTAATATTGTTCCAAAGATAGAAGCTTATAGCAAGTACATTAGTACTGATTCAATATTCAGAAGAAAAATTCAAACATATTAGGATTGATGAAGAAATGCTTAGAGCCCATTGGCATAGCCACACAGCGTGGTTTTCATCAGTAGAGCAGAGAGGGAGTCATATCTGTCACTGCATCAAGGTTTGCATTCATATACAGTCACTAACTTCTTATGGGCCTGAAATGAACGGTAATGTAAACTTTACATACATTCATTAAATCATTCATTAAGAAGGCAGTGCAACCCTAAACATAGTTAAAACAGGGGCTGACAAATCACATAGCTATAGAACATTGCCTCCCTTCTCTTATTTCTTTTCACTATTTACACATATAAATGTGTGATTCTCCATTCTCTCTTTGTTTCTCATTTTCATTTGTGTTTAATATCTGCATGTAAATGTCTGAAAATAGCATCTGTAATTGAGGATTATGAAGTATAGCCAGCTCCTGACAGGCTGCTAAGGAAGATGGATTATCCTCATTTTTCTGTAAATTTTGTCAATTTTGGAATTCATAAGCTATCAACACTGATCAAAATGTGACTGCACAGCTGTGTCAAAAAAAAAAAAAAAAAGGAACGAGAGATGGAGAAACCTGGTGACGCTAGCTGCCTTGTTCACACTGAGTATATTGGTTCTTCCCAGTCTTCACCTATGTGCCCCCTTGCCCTCCCCACTTTCCCCCTTGTTTGTCCAATAGATTATGCACTGTATAGAAACCTTTCTTGGTAACTTGCTATTTGCCTAAAAAGAAATACAATATATAAATTGAAAACAAAGTAAATGCTCTGCTGTGCCTATTCAAATCACAAAATGTAATTTATTGCATTTTCTCCCCTCTTTATTTATCCCTAAGTAGCAAATACAATTTCCATCCAAGAGGGTTTATTATGTTCGACTCCTACTAGACAATCAAAGCACACTTGAGGCAATTGTTTAGTCTCTTCCTCTCAATTTTCCCATTACTGGGAGTAAGTACTGTTGGGACTCTTTAATAGCCCGACTGCAGCCCATATCAATAACAGATGAGGTTTAATCGTCCAACACAAAAATTATTTAGGCTCAGAAAGGACATTCAATGTCATTTGCATAATGGCATTGCTATCCGGTGCACCTAACCCGTCGTGCATAAACAAGGCCCTGGGACCATAAATAATGATAAATCATGACGTCCCTACATCTCTGGCTGTAATAGGAGCCACTCTTCGTTGAAATTATTTCAGTAGAAAATGGGCAGTGTAATTTTTAAGACATGTGGCATGCCACAAGGCAGTAAATCTCTTCCAAGCACACGCATATACAATAAAGAGACTGCCCCGTGAGCACAAAGCAGCACAAGTGAGAGATGGAAAATATTTGCATTTGCAGTTTAAATTGGCTTCCGTAATGCTGCCGGCTGCAGTACAAAAAAATAAAAGCTGAAAGAGATTGAACAGCTGTACATCCATGGGAATGCTCTAGGAAGTAAAATTTGCTTATGTAAAATATATGTGGCATCGGAGAAAGCAAAGTGGAAAATAAGCAAGGTTCAAGGTTGCCAATCAGGCTTAATTTGAATTACAAACTACTGATAATTACAAAGCAATACAGTAGCATCAAACAGAACATCTCCCTGTGTATACACTCGTCTTCTGTACTTTCCAGCCACCACTCATTTGGTAAAAAGGACTATTGTGTGATGAAATATAAAGGGTTTTATTGATTAGTTGACAGAATCTTGTTTCTCTGTTTTATTATTTCATGTGGCAGAGCTTTCTATGAAATCTGCTAAGAATTATTAAAATACCCAAATCTTATGCACCTTGTTGTGTACACCCTCCCTGTTGCATAAATACACATATACATATATGCATAATGCATCATATGTATGTTCTTTCAAGGTATGCATCTGAATGCAGTAGTGTGGAACACGGAAAATCAACTCTACAGAAGTTTCACAATGTTTGTGTATAAAATATAACAGGATTCCTTGCTGGTCTACAAGACATTATGGCCACATCTAACTTGCTGTTCTTTAATGTCAAAATTACAATAAATCCTAAACTAACAGATTACTGATAATGGCTACAGTGTAAAAACATGATACTAAGCCATTACACCTCTTGTGTTGTGCACAATCCACACACACATTTAACACTTCAATACTTTGTTAAGCAGAGAACAGAAAATCAATATTCCTATATTTAAACTAACATAGTATGGGAATTTAATTTATAATAATACTCCCTTACATTTTTATTTAGCTTCAATGCACTGAATGTTAAAAGAATATCTGAACAGGACATAAAGGTGAAAAGGGTATAGAGAATACTCCTAGTATGGAAATTGCGTTTCATTTTACAGTGAGAGCTGTGAAGTTCTGGAATTCTCTCCCTGACATTGCTGTACTGGCAGATACATTTGACAACTTTTAGAAGGGGTTGGATGGCTTTTTAGCAAGTGAGGAAATACAGGGTTATTGAAAATAGCTGTTAGTGCAAAGTTCATCCAGGGACTGGTCCATTCACCATGTTGGATTCAGGGAGGAATTTTTTCCTGTTTGGTGAGGCTTAGTTAGGCAACTTTTATACAGACATAAAAGTTTGAACCCAATTGAGGTGTCTTTTTCAACTTAAGTTACTATATTAATATCAATTGTTATATTTCCCTAATCCATCCTCTACTGGTGACAACAAATCTATACATGTATAAGTATAAAATATATATATATTCATAGATTTATTTGTTTGTGCTCTCCACAGTTAAAATAATAACAGCTTAGGTAGTAATGGTGAAGTTAATTAACCTGTTCTAGACAAATAAATAATAACACCATGAAAATAAACAATAAACAGAGGGAGTATTTGAGATAATTATTTTAAAATGGGAAAAAAGATGTAGTGGTTTCGTGTAATTTGAGGTTCAACATAAAAATGACAGCAGCAAGACATCCTCCAAAAGAAGGATAATTTGGAAAGCAAACACCCTCCAACCTTGCTTGTAAAAAGCATGTGGACTTACCGAGGTTCGGCTGTGGGGCTCATGATGAAGAGCAAGTCGAAAATCGCGCCACTGAGCTGCTGAGCCGCCCGAAAACTCAACCTGATCCAAACGTGGTAGCCAACGAACCTGCTGAAACCACAAGGTAATATTCAGAACAAGATCACCCCCACTGTGATCGTGTTCTGATTCAGAATGCTTTGTGTGTGCTGGCGAATGCAGAATAACTAGTGTGATGTATTTTTGGCTGTAGATTTAGTGTTTTACTTTTAAGTACAAACAATAACCTGCATCATATTCTTCATAAGTAAATCCTGTAAAACTGCTATGTTACATGTATTGTTTCAAAGTCTTACTTTGAAGAAAACTTGTCTGAAATTAGTTTTCTAAATTATATAACACTCTTACTGGTTCATTCTGTAACGGTGCAAACAGCAAATATGTAAAACACTATACTCACTAAGCTGAACTCTTAGAATCAATATTTTACCTCTAAATGAATTATTGAGAATAGGAAAAAAGAGACAGACCATAATACATGGAATGCCAACAAAATATTATAAAGTGCTATCATTGGTTCATTTTGGGATAACATACTTGTGAATAGTTCAGTTTGAAACACATTTCATGCCACTTATGATGTAATAAAAAAACAATATAACATCACAATCACCTCTACTGCACTGAACCAAGTAAACACAAAAACTACCACATGTACAGTAAATTGTAGGAGCACCTCATCTACTTTCTGTTGTTCAAAGATAGCCCCAGGCTGAAATGTGTCCATGTTTCCCTCCCTTAGCTCCACACTGTAAAAACCAGTTTTTAGCATGAAAATGTTCTGGTGAGAGTGTTTGAGCCATAAAGTGGGACATTGGCCAGTCAACTTATCAATTTCTTATTCTTGGGCTTAAAATCTCACAGCTATGGTTTAACATTGAGTTTAAGATAGGAAGGCACATTAACCAATGCCACTGGTGTAAGTGCTGTTGCAGTAGGACGCCCCCTAGGTCCCATGCTGAAAATAATTATACCCCTGGTCATGGTGCTGCACTGTATTGCAAGCACAAGGTATCCATGTAAGCAATTAGGGCCATTCACGACAGTTAGCAGTTACTTGTTGGTGGTACAACTGATTTTGTTATAAATTAATGTGTCTTATCTTTTTAATCTTTAGACAAAAATCTGTGGTGACGTATTTACCTTTTAAATATCCCTTTTCATTTTTTGTTCTCTTTGAAATACCCGACAATGCCTCAAAATATACACTTTGCACCATTACCAAGGGTTGATTTACTAAGGCTCGAATTGCAAAGTGGAAAAGCTTCGAAATTCGACCATCGAAGTGAAATACTGCGACTTTGAATATCGAAGTTGAGGTATTTTTTTTAAAAAATTGGTTATTCTGAGGTCAAAGTAAAATTGTTTGATCAAACTATTTAATTTTTCGAATCAAACAATTTGAACAATTTTTGCATATGATCAAACGACTTTACTTTGACAAAAAAAAATTAGAAAAATGCTCTAGAGGGTCCCCATAGGCTAACATAGGACTTTGGCAGGTTTAATTTGGCGAAGTATTGAAGTCGAAGTTTTTTTAAACAGACAGTACTTCAATTATTGAATGGTCGAATTTTCAAACGATTTTTACTTTGAATTGAAGTTGTAGTAACCTATTCAATGGTCGAAGTATCCAAAAAATTACTTTGAATTTCAATTTTTTTTACTTCAAAAATTCCCTCAATTTTTCTTCGACCCTTAGTAAATCAGCCCTCAAGTCCTTAACAGTTTATTAAAACTTTATTATTATCAAATAATCACTTTGTTGGAGAAATAACCATATCATATGGTGAATTTCTGTGTTTATCATTAAGTTATTTTTTTTATTTAAGCAGTGTTATCAGACACAGTTCAATAATTTCAGTTTAGTAAGTTGGCATTTAATACAGTATTTCTCCAAAGGTCCAACACCCTGGCTATGTCAGTCCCAGGTTCATATGTTTTATGTCAGGGAAAAGATAACCCTTGACACTCTAACAACTACATAATTCCCACCCATATAAACATATTATACATCATTCTAACAGTGAAGCTTACATCTTAATGTTCCTGTTGAATTCTGACTGTGGTCAGTTTTATTTGGAGCCAATTAACCAGCCTGTATATTTTTTGTGAGTGTGGGAGCAAACCCATGCAGGCCTGGATTTGTGGAGAGGCCACCTAGGCCCGGGCCTAGGGTGGTAGGATTTTAGGGGGCGGCATGCTGTCCAACCACACCCACATTGGTTCAGAAATTTAAATCTCGTGTGTTCTAATTCCCATTGTGCTCTATCCTGATGAAAATTTGAGCAAATAAAAGGGAGGGGACAGAGGCGTCAAACGAAAGCGGGCCTAGGGGCGTCCTCTAGGTAAATATGAACCAATGAATGCACAAGGAGAATATATGAACTCCTTGAAGATAATACACTGGTTGGATCAATCTTAGCACCCCACCATTACCAGGCAGCAGTGCTGTTCTTATTCTTTTTTTTTTAATTTTTGCAATTAAACACAGAGAATTGTAAATGAAAGACTCTTACAACATTCACACATATGTATTTTAAAAACTTTTGGAGGTGGTTCACTTGAAAAATATAGCCTAACAGTTGTGTCTTTATTGTGGCTAATCTAGTCAATAGGAAAAAAAAAACAGAGTAACCTGTTCCAAAGGATGAAGGTCAAGAGCAGAGCTGACATGATGAATGAACGACACAGTCAATGTTAGGAAAAATGACTAATCCCTAAAGACAAACCATTAAGACACATGCATGATGAACAAATGACGGACCATCCCTTAACAGCTGAGAATGACAGTGGGCTGGGACTACACTGCACAAATCTGTCTGTCTTTGCAGGCACATTCCTTAAAAAAATCTGTGCTGTTTAACCTATCTTGAACTTTGAACTTAGAAGAAGGTCACTTTGATGACAACAAATTTTCCCAGCTGCCTTTCTGTCTTTGTCAATCCAATTGCAGACCAACAGTCCTTTCTATTTTGTAGTGGTATTGATCTGTTGGCAGCAAAGGGCTGGATAATTAGCCAGGAATTAGGGTTTCTATTACAGCGAAGAGGCTGCCCCAGCTGATTTATCACCTGAATAATTTACTGTGATTGAAAGGAAATTAAAATGAACTCCATTTGACAACTGTGCGCTTTTATGGGCTTTAGTGAAGACTCAAAAGCCAAATTAATAGCCTGTGTTGCTTAATAGTCTACTGAGAGTAAATATGGAAGGATTTGCCACTCTTTCACGAGAGCAGTAAAGAGATGTGCTGTACTTACAGAATTCAAACAAATTAAGAAGCAAATAAATTGTTTCTAAGGCTAGTAGCAAATGCTGGCACCTCATTTAGAATGCAATTGCTTATTAAATTGTTAAATTCTCATATGTTGCTTAATAAGGTGTCCAATCTATTTTATGTGCACTTTCACTGTGCAGGGATGTACAAAGGAGTAGGATATTGCTACAAGGGCTAAATATAACCAGTGTATTGCTCTAGCTAGACAAAGATAGAAAAAAAAAAATTCATGACTTTTAGCAGATGTATTTTCACCATAAAACTGTTGTATGTCAAACCATTTATTGCAGTATTTTCCATACGACTTGCACCCAGCTACACTGTGCATAGCTGGCCAATAAAATCTGTTGACTTAGCCCCTTCAAACGGAGCGGGCAGCTTATTGGTTTGCATATGGGGCCTTTCTACTCAACCAATATAGGTCAGAAAATTCCATTAACTGTAAAAATAAGACAAGTTACGAAATAAGTTGGCGCTATAAAAATACATGTTAATAATAATAATAATAATAATAATAATAGTGTTTAGATGCTCATCAGGGTAGACATGCCCCAGACATGCAGCTTGAAGAAAGGTAACAACACCATCAACAAATTATAACAGACACTCACAGAATCCAACTAACAGGCAAAGTAAAATACATGTAGATGGGGAAAATAGAAACCAAGCTAATAGCCTTTGCTAAAGGCCTCTGATGACTTTCTACTCTTCATAGACAAAGCACAGTCCACCTCCCCCATATCTAGGGACTTTTGACCTTTGGACAAGCATCGGGCTATTCAGTTAACTGGACTAAATCTATAGCCATGACCCTAACATCAGAACACATCCCTACATGGGGCGCATGTTTCCAATTTAAATGGGTCAAACAGTCACAATTACTACACACACCGCAACACAATCTGCCAGAAGAAACATGACACAACCCCCTCCTATACACAGCCTGGAAGACATAGAGGCAATCCCAAAATGCGTCTCTAAGCCATTTGGCAAATAGACTTTGGGGAAAAGGCTAACTTATTGAAAAGCTCACAATTTGATAAATATGCGGATTAAAAATCGGGCACCTGAGCAAAAATTCACTTGGTCGAAACAGCTCAAAACTTCTCTAGTGGTGACCTATTTTGCTAGTGAAATTTATTTTTCGCCTTTTAGTAAACTGGCCCCTATAGTGAACCGTTGGATTGAAAGTTTTGAATGTAAGATTTTAACCAGTATCTAAGTGATTGGAATATAAGATTTTAACCAGTATCTAAGTGATTTTGAGTAGGACAAAAAAACCTTAGATCTGGATCATTGACAATTAATGAAAGTACATGACCCCTAACACTGATAAATATTCTGAACATAAGTTTTTGCCAAAACAAAGATAACTACAACTTTTATACATTTATCAATATATCTTTAACCTGCCTATTTTCTTTTACCTTGTCATATCCACATATGGAAAACATAGATACGCAGATGTCACAGTAATGTATTATAAAAAAACACTCTGAAATGTACTGTATAAAAATCATCAATTTGTGGTCATCAGATAGGGTAATGTGTTATTGGTAAAGTCATTGGGCATTTCTTCTTTGAAGGGAATGGGTATTTTTGGAGGAGAATTTTTATGTGGTTTTGCAAAAAATTTGCCGATGGCAAAACACAGAATATGGCCACAAATCCATGGCTGGCAAAAAAAGTTCACTCATCCGTAAATGTTAATGGTAAGTAAAAATACAATTATAACCAGAAAGCTTATACTTAGACATAGAAATCTAAAATATAATAGCAAATAGCATGTCCATCTGCTCCTGACCTTTATGGAAATAAAGTTTATAATGTACCATTTAATTCATGTTTTTTATTGACATTAGGACTACATTAGACTAACCTCCTGCAAACTAACTCAATCCCTGTATAATTCTGCAATAATTCCACATTCATCTCAATGCATTGTGTACTAACCTCAGAAAAGTTTTGCCCTAATCCACAGATACCAATTAGTTATTTTGCTATTCTTGCTGCATTATACATATGATTAAAGCTAATTTTACTTTCTTGTCCTTTTCCATGTCCTTTTCCCTGTGGGAGTTTAACAATATGTTGTTGTTATGAGGCCTCCACTGGACAAATGGTCTCGCCATGTAATTGTAAAGAGCATAAATAGATATATCTTGCAATATCAAAAGATGTTACCTCAAATTTTAAAGAAAGATTAAACAACCCTGTTTGAACATGGTGACTTTTAGCAGCTTGTGGAAGGAATTTATAGTAACATGCATAAAATCAGTTACTCTAACTGAACCTCAAATTACTTTTCACTGGTATACCCCTGTATAATGATCTTATTATTTTCATAAGATTGAGAAATAGCTAGCCAGTGATGATGGGGTTTGTTTATACAGAGCTCATAATCTGTCTTTAAACAAATACCCAATTAAGAAGTAGTAACAAAACCAAAACAAAGATCCATTAATGGTTAGAGAAAGCATGGGCAATGTAAATGGGTAAATGGGCAAATATAGTTTTTATATTATAAATTACCAGATGAAGACATTAAAAACAATAGGAGCATCCAACATGTGTAATAAATGGCACTATGTATACCCAGGTGCAATAACCCATGGCAACCAATAAGATGTTTGCTTTAAAGTTGATGACCATTAAATGATATAGTTAAATAGACTTGCAGCAAATGTTGCAACTTTTATTATATAACCTAGAATGTCTCTTATAAACTGGTAGAGAGAAATGTGTGGTACCTTTGCTGTTGTTGTTGTTGTTGTTAAGCTGTGTTTTTTATTGGATATGATTTTTTTTTAAAATGGGTTCTTTGTAAACCATGTCTATATTGAAGTATAGATAAGTTAACAAACATCTTTATTGGACAAACGTGAGCACACATTATATATTTTGTCAACACTAAAAGCTGTATCAAGGTTTATAATGGTCTTAAATGATTAACAATTTCCTATGCTGAATATTCCTGCTAGAATTCCGAGCAGTAGCATTTAAATACTGTGAGACATATAGAACATTCTACAAGAAGGTGAAATATGATAGCTGCATCCCTAATGATTTGCCACAAAAAAAAGTTCAGCGTTAACTAGGAAAAATTAAGGTGAAATTGTATACAAATTAGCTAATTAGCTAACAAATCTAGTTAAAAGTTGCCCTTCATTGTACTGGCCTTGTAATTCATTTTACCCCTTAAGCATAAAAATGCTTTGAACAAATAAAGATGACATTTTCTTATCAACTTAGGTGAGAAAGCAATAATTGTGTGGAATTGAATTAAACCTTTATTTTTTAAATTAGTTTTAATTTAGTATTTTAACATTATTTCCATTGGAGGGTTTTCAGTTATTATGAAGGTAAAACTGGTATGGAGCATAATATGTTAATTCTGCTGAAATAAAGGATTCTTTTTAATATTACAATTGAATAAATTAGCTTTTGCTCTGTCAAAAAGTATGTTTAATGAGATGTCATTATGTACTTCTCTTTGTTGGCAAAACACCCATGTCAACTTTTTTATGCTAATTAAAAAAGTTCCATAATCTATAATAATGAAGTTCACAGTACAATAGCTGCCAGAGAGCAGAGGATGTGGTATATGATCATAACTGGAACAGTAAACACGTTAAAAAAAGTTATTCTGTTGCATATGTTAAAACGATGTTCAGATGTGACTGAATATCTGGAAGAAATCCCCTGTGACCAATAATATTTTAAAGTATTTTTTTTTTATTCCATTTAAGTTGAACACAGGCTCATTCCCCTCATTCCTGCAATTGTGTATCCTGCCCCGTAACCTCCTGCCCAACCCAGTAGAGGTAGATTGCCTAGGGGTTACGGCTGGGATCCTGGGGATGGGACCCCTGAAGCAGAAACCCTGGTGGGCCCTGAACCCACCAGTTTTATTGGGGTACTACAGTAATTTGTTATGTATATTATCAAGACACTTGTTTGTGTAATGGTTTTAATGGGACAGTAATACAGGTATATTGTTTTCTTAACATTTCAAACATTCAAACATTTTAAAAATAAAAAAGTTTTTTTTATGTTACTTTAACTGACTACACAATACTGTATATAGAAGACAGCTATGTGATGGAAGAGGATAAATATCCTGAACCATAAAATACGACCTATACAAAAAAAACTCCTAGTGCATCTAAGCCATGAAGAATGTAGGATTACCGTAATGACGACTAGATCTTTGTTATACGGAACAATTGACTTCCAATATAAAGAAATCAGTACACAGCTAATTTAAACAATTGCCCCTCTTTAGTGAATATTTGTAGACTAATATGTAATGATATATACTTTAGGAGCCCTTATTGTCTAATGAGGCATATAATGCAGCTCTTGGTACTATTATCCTGTGGATGAGATTCAAGAATACTTTGGAGTGTTCCCTGTACTCAGTTGCATTTTTTTTTATATGAACCAATATTTCTAAACATTGATTAAGTTTTCATTTAACTTGCTCTCTGCATTGACATTGCTTGTTCTCCCCACTGTTGTTCCCCACTAGTCCAAAAACATACTGTAAGGTCAACCAGCTCCCTAGTGTGTTCTTGTGTAAATGTCAAACAGAAATTAGATGTATGATTCTTTAGAGAAGGAATTTATGGAGCATACTCCAAGTGCTGCATATTTTGCCAGTTCTATTTAAATAAATGACAGTAACCAGAGAAAAAACCCACTATGGTATTTGGTGCAGCAGCTCTTTCTAACCATTGGGAGTAACAACATTTCCAGTGTACAGCAAATCCTTGCAACAAATTTTGAGTTTTTCACAATAAATTATATTAAGAATCCAATAAAATATTATATATCAATCTAAAATATAAAAGTATCATGTTTTCTACTAAAAGAATTCAGAAGACTGGATTTTGTGATATAGGCGATGCCCTAGAACTTTAAATAACTGGCATTAGGCATAACATATTTCAGCTTTCACTACTTTTATTTTAGACTGTATACTTTTCTTTTCTAAGTATATTAAAGAACAATATAAATACATTTTGCTACTTCATTAACAAGACTGGGGGGGAAGAGGAGGGAAGACTTGCATGAATCCTACAGTTATAGTGACAAGAGCATCTTAGAACTTGACCTGCTTTCTACTTCTGCCTCATGCAAATACAAATTCAGACAAAGGCGAGCAAGGGCAGACTCATGCGGTTTGATAGCTGCAGAAAGTATTAGTGACTTGACAGCAGCAGGCTACTGGCAGAAAGAACAGGAAATACAATATTTTCCAAACTAATGTGCATTGAGAAGCCACTGCATAGCAAATAAGAAACGTTTACAAGGCCATTACTGCTGTTCAGAATTTTATTACTAAAAATTACAAATTAATATGTAAACTTGCTATAAAATACTATTTAAAACATGCTGGTGTGCAATTAAATCAGGATCCAATTATTTCAAAGCTACTTTAATTTACTGAATGACGCATTTTACATCTGTATTTCTTTATAAGAACAATATATATATATGTGTGTGTGTGTGTGTTTAATACACAATTTAATTAAATATAACCTTGTATCTGTCACTCACTAATTAATATTTCACTGATGATACAGCCTTTCTCCAAAGAGACAGCTCTGACATGTACACAACTGACATCCATATCTTCCACATAAAACTCATTTGAAATAGTCTGCAATCTGTTTATATTAAAAAGCCAGCAATTTGCACTCATGCCTTCTGATGTTAGTAGGTGGACAATACAAATAATGGTATGTGCAACCTCTGCTGTCCTGTCAGATGTGTATAGTTTATTCCCTGTCTGAGGAAAATGAATTAGACACCTTAGATTATGTGACCTATATGTGAATATGCACTCTATGGGTATGGGATCTGTTACCTGGAAACCCATTATCCAGAAGGCTCAGAATTACTGAAAGGCCATCTCCTATAGACCCCTTATCCAAATAAGCAAAAATATAAAAAAAAAGATTTCCTGTTTCTCTGTAGTAATAAAACAGTACTTTATACTTGATCCAGACTAATATATAATTAATCTTTATTGGAGGCAAAACCAGCCTATTGCGTTTATTAAATGTTTACTTGATTTTCTAGTATGAAGATCCAAATGATAGAAAAATCTGTTATCTGGAAAACCCAAGGTCCTAAGCATTCTGAATAACAGGTCCCTTGTTTGTCCTTAAGAATCTGTACTGGTGCCTGCACAACATCTCATTCTGAACCCGATGGTATTAAGAGAAGGAATTCCTCCATTTGCTTCTTTTACAGTCTTTATTTTTCAGAGTAGAATGTTCACTACATGATAGTACATTATTGGGGAGGTCTGCTTTCATTTCAGCCACAAGAACATGAGTGAGGCTTAGCACTGATGTTTGGGCAATCAGGTATAGATTGAAGTATGCATTCCACAAGTGTTCAGTTGGGCTGAATTTAGAGCTTTGTGCAGCATAGTCAAGCTCTTTGTCACATCAACAAGCCAACCATGTACAAATGTCACTTTGCACATGGGGACATTATTGTACTGGAACAACAATAGGGCCTTCCTTAAACTATTGCCACAAAGTAGGAAGCATGACATTGTATAGAATGTCGTTGTACACTGTAGTATTTAGTATTGCTTTCACTTGAAACTAGGGAGCTTATGACAAATCAGGGAACACATTGCATTACAAATTCAGGCAGGTGGAATTCTCCTGGCATCCATCAAACCAAAACTTCTCTATAAGACTGCAAAATGGTGTGATCAATCACCCTTGAGTTTTCACCAAACCAATGTACAATACCAATGACCTTTGCATCAATCCAGTCAATGCATTGAACATGACACCATAAGAATTTTCTGAAGGTGTTCACCCATGCTTCCTGTCAATAGTTTGTGTACTAACATTGCTGCCAAGGACATCTTAGAACTCATCACCAACTGAGGATTTAGTTTTGGCCAAATTGTGTATCTGGGTGCTTTGGTGATTATATATATATGTCTCTGTTTGTGTATCTTTATACAGTTAAAACAATATTTGTAAACTATCATCAGTTAAAGGAACAGTTCAGTGTAAAAATAAAAACTGGATAAATAGATAGGCTGTGCAAAATAAAAAATGTTTCTAAATATAGTTAGTTAGGCAAAAATGTAATGTATAAAGGCTGGAGTGACTGGATGTCTAATGCAAAAATGTAATGTATAAAGGCTGGAGTGACTGGATGTCTAATATAATAGCCAGAATCCAACTTCCTGATTTTCAGCTCTTTAACTTTTAGTTAGAATTCCCGCAATTTGCCACTGACTAATAAATTCGCGAAACACCAGCAAAAATTCGCCAGCAAAAATTCGCCCTAAAAAACGAGTCGCGCGTCTTTTTTGACGCGACGCGTCGAAAACGATGCGACGCGCGCCTAAACTAATTTTCTCGCCAATTCGAAAATTTCGCTGGAAATTCGCGAATTTTTCGGCGAAGCGAAACGGGTGAGATTCGCCCATCACTAGACATAACTGTTCAGTGAGTTTGCAATTGATTCTCAGCATTCAGCTCAGATTCAAAAGCATTAGTTATGGTCCGTGTGGCCCCACCTCAAGTCATTGATTGGATACTTCCTGGTCACCAGGGTAACCAGTCAGTGGAAAACAAGAGAGCTGAAAAGCAGGAAGTTGGATTCTGGCTATTATGTTACACATCCAGTCACTCCAGCCTCACTCCAGCCTTTATACATTACATACAGTATTTGGCTAACTAACTATATTAGAAACATTTTTTATTTTCTACAGCCTATCTATTTATCCAGTTTTTATTTTTATACTGAACAATTCCTTTAAACTGTATAGAATATACCAGTACAACTATCTTAACTTGTTATTCTCCCTTCTGGCTTCTAAAATGATGCTTCACCCTGATTTAATATGATATGAAAACTAAAATAGGTACAATACCTGCTCGGGCTTGATAGGTTCAGTAGTAGTAAAGATATCAGTGTAATGTTGTCTTTCAAAAACTCGGTCTAATACTTCCAACTGCTGCGTAGTAAAGATGTCACCTCTCATCTGTTTTCTTAGGAAATCTCTGCCTGGAAGTGAATGACCATTTGGGATTGGAGATTCTTGAATACCTGCAATGAAATAACATTAGATGAGCACAATGGCACAATGATTGCTGTCTTGCAGTGCTGGGATTCTAGGATTGATTCCAAGCAAGACACTATCTGCATGAAGTTAAAATGTTCTTCCTGTGACTGTGTGGGTTTCTTTGCATTTTCCAAATAAAATCAGTTTAAAATATAATTCCATTTCAACAAGCATGCACATAATTAACATTAAACCTGTGCTTCCCCATTTTATAGCTATTGTCTGCACTGGAGCATCAATCAATTGAACCATTCATCTGGAACATTTGAGGTCATGTATTGACAATCCAGCAACTTATCTCCTGAATGTCAGTTAATATGGAGTAAATGATTTGGTTTTCTTGGTGTTTAAAAAAATAAATAAAAATAAAAAGACAAAATTCCTGGGAGGAGAATAAACTAAACAATACATTTTGATGTGATGTACAAAACAAAAACATTGTAAGAAGAGAAATATGAAAAATATTAAGTATAGTTAGGGGTAGTCAGCAAAGTGAGATATATGAGATTAGTATTAGTAGAAATATAGAAATAATATGTTTTCCCCATGTCTTTATGCTTTCTCTCTAGGTACTCCAGTTTCCTCCCACACTCCAAAAACATTCAGGCAGGTATACTGATACTGCAAACAGTATTAGCTCCACTAGGGTGGAGGGTGTAAAGCACTGCTGAATATATTGGTGCTATATAAATAAGGGATATTATTATTATTATTATTATTATTATTAATAAGAAGAAGAATATGAAAGTATCAGATAACACTAGTGCTTCAAACCTCACATATATTCCCCATGAAAACTAGCATGGATACAGGGTTTCAAGATTTCATGTTAAAAAGCAATACGATTGTAATATGTAATTACTAGTAATACAATTGAATATTAAACAAAATGTTTTTTCAATACATATGTTGAAACCAGACAACCAGGGATTATTCATGCCTTATTGGAGCAATATTCTTTGTAGAGCCAAGAGAACTAAAGACTGTGTAACGTGCCACAGATAATTTGCAATTAGTAGAGGTAATTTTGCAATTAGTACTTTCCTCTGTGTATTATACTCTGCGGGTTGGTTTTACACTCATATGGAGAAAGATATTACAGAGAGAAGTGAACATCTGTCCAGTGTACAATACTGTAAAAGCCTTAGAATATATATATATATATATCCACAAAGTCCAGTTTATATATTGGGTCACTCATCTTTATATGCTGTTTTTACATAGAAAAGTTGTCAATACATGGATTTCATTGTCAATAAAAATGTAAACACAAATGATGATTACCCGTCTTTCTATATTTACAGTTTATTCTGTCTAATGAAACACACACACATATATATATATATATATATATATATATATATATATATATCTTGCAACACAGCTTTGCTTTCTTTGTTGCTGCCATTATGCATGCACAGTCTGCCTCCTGAACACCAGCGGAGCAGGATCTGCAGTTCTTTCTACAAAAATAAGAATGCGGCTGCCCTAGGCCAGAGGGGTGAAACTCCCTCCCCTTGCGAGTGCGGCCACCTCTACTCGCGAGTGCACGCATGTGCACTGCCTAATGGACACTGGTGGAGTGTGACCCGCAATTTTTTCTACAAACATAAGAATGGGGCTGGGCAGCATGTCACCCCTAAAATATTGCCTCGCCACAAATCCGGGCCTGATAATAATCACTTCCAAAATTCAATCATTACTAGCACCAATGAAGATGTTTTTAGATGCTAACTTCCAGACGTAATAAAAGGCACTAATTTTGCCAACAGGTGACCAGTAAATGCAACATGCTGATTGTTGCTATAGATGATAAGTTCTATTCAACAGAAATATCATCTTTCCCAAATACTGGCTATGGTCTTCTACTGCAGACAGAGGTCTAACCACACATGGTTATCTGTTTCCACAGCATTAGTATTCTAAGGATGTTGACTGTACAACATCACCCCTTTGACATCACACGCACATAGGCTTATAGTAAAATGATAAGAATTAATTTAGAAAACAACAAATATAAAGAATCCTTGTTGAGTATATTTAGTGTTTTTACCTCAAATCTCACAGTAACCAGTTTCTGGTTGTTTTTTATCATTAGTAGGAGATATTTTACAGATATAAAGGCATTGCCTTTCTGTGAAATGAGCAAGTCATGGGCTAAATCAGTATTTAGCACACTGTTAACGTCCTACAACATACATATGAACTTTAAATCTTCCTAAGGACATATCACATGTTGAAAGAATCTAATACCAGTAGTGTCCAACTATATTACATTGAGCCTCAGATAATTGCCTTACTTCACTGCAATGTTCAGACTAATTAAGATGGATGCCACCTCTGTCGTTTTACTCCTTATAAAAAGAAATGAATTACTGCTAAGAGCAAAGAGGATATTGTGGAATCAGGTCCAATTTAATAGGAGTAATTTGCTTTAACTTTGTCCTGAGATATTGTAAGAGCCAAGTTCCATCATGGTGGTAATGATAAAGCAATTTATGTGTACATTTAAGCTGACATTCCATGAATTCTCTTACTGTGTGATTATTATTAGTTATTCGTCAGTCACAAGTACTGGGATCTAAAATAATGTAACTATACTGCATTGCATCTTGCAGGTCAAAAAAATTAAATGGGTTCAAATTATTAAGAAAACACTCAAAACGAGACAAAGACATGTGTGACCTAGGATAAAAAACAAAATTGAGTGGGTTTATAATTCAGTGGATGATTCCAGCTAATTTCTCACTAGCTGATGCATTTTATGGAAGTCAAATGTGTCAACTACAAACAAAAAAAAGAAAAAAATGCCACACATTTCATATATTTTGATTTACATCAGTTTTTCATCAGATGTGACAAAGGATACAGGAAATAAAGCAAGCCAATGAGAAAATCAAGCTAGGGCTTGATTTATCTAAATGGTTGAAATTGACAGAAATACAACTTTTGGATAAAAAAAATCTGGTATGAGGTGCATAATGCAGCATCAGTGAGTGCAGGCCAGCCCTGTCCTTACCACCTGGTATTGATATGCCCTAATTTGCAAATCTGAAAAACACAAAATTACAGAATGGATATGGGGAGGGAGTGGGATGTCTTCAAGCCTCCCCTTCTGCCGCTCATGAATACAGCTGAATGCAGGCAGCATTGTATTCATGGGAGTCACTGCATGATCTGTGTCTCAAAACAGAGTGCAGACTCCGGCTGTATTTCCTTTAAAGGAACAGTAACACCAAAAAAGTAAATGTCATTAATTTTTTGAGGTTACTGGTCCTTTAAGCAGGAAGGCATTGTGCAAATGGAAGAAACTGTAAATTCTTTTTACTTTGCATCTTACCAGTTGTATATAAACCATTTTGTACCCTCAAAGTGGAAAATAAGCCAACCTTTGATGTTAGATGTAGAAATATTATGCAGTCTGACATTACACAGGGATGAAAAATTGTTCAGTTCACTTGGGGAAGTCAGACACCCAATCTAATTGCACTGGAAGTCAGGTACAGCTGCACTTTCTCATCTGCCAATGTACCATGTATCTGACTCAAAGATGATGAATATTGATGACATTTCAGACATAATATCAAAGGCTATTTTGATACTAAATTCCACAGTTAGTATAGCTATGGGTTTGTGTGAAAGAGTGGAGGGGTGCGTGTGTATGCTGGGTTTTAATTTAGAGGGGTTGAACTTGATGTACTTTGTCTTTTTTCAACCCAATTTAACTATGCAAGTTTTTTCAGTCTACACTAACTGCAATACGTAAAGATCTCAGGATCGCCTGTCAACAATGATCTGCCAATGTGACATAAGTACATGCCCAGATGGTTGGGCAGTATGGTTGAAACTGTCCAAAGTCTTGAAGCAAATATAGATTTAATTGGGCAGTTTGAACCTTCTAACTATGTTTGCATTGAGTAATTCAGTTTCATCTGCCATGATATTACCCTGTACTAAATATTAGATTATAGTAGTAGCTATTCAGATTGTACAAGTGCTGAAATTGTGCTGTGCATCAGAGTTAGAAAAGTGCTAAGGAGGTGTTCTTTTGTCAAGTCCAGTCACTGTTCTCCCAGTTGCAATGGCACAAAATAGGTTCAAAATAAATGACTGTTTCTCTCAGAGAAGTATGATTGTGTTGCAGACAATAATAAAAAGAAACTAGAATAAAAAAAAAAGATATCAGAGATACCAAAAATACCTTTCATTTTGAGGAGATATCAGAGCATTTCAAAGCTGCTGATAGAGTCTCAGTTCTTTCTCTATTATCCACTAAAAGCAGAAGGAGCCAGGAGCAGACTCTGCTAGATTATATTCCCCATAAAATGGTCAACGATATATATATATATCTGATCTTCAACCTCTATTGATTGACCAATTTCACAAGCAAAGACTGGTGAAATGAAGCTGAAATGAACATCATGCTTTAACTCATTGAACCTATCAGGCCTGAGTTAATCTCACTGCCCACTGTCTCTGATAGAATTCAATTGATCAATCATGTTTTGGTGATAGTACCATTTCACTGGTTTATTGCTTCTTCATTTCAAGGCTTGACCTGTTAGGTATACGTGGACCAGCTGTCCTTTTCTGAGATGTACACAGATAACTTTCTGTGTGCCATAACAGTTCTTTTTACCCCGAATATGTGAACTGAACACCACATGATTTTTTTTTTTTTTTCAAAGTTCAGTTTTTAATGTGGATTGGGAATACTTATTACATAACATATTTAAGGTATATACTGTACATAGTAAGGGTGTTAGTTTTTTTTCAAATAATAAAGATTTTCTAGATATCTTTTTTCCTCTTTAGAAAACAATGTAAAAAGATTCATAGATATTGTTATAAATACTCATGACTGACTAATTCCCATTATAGAAACAGGACGTTTTTAAAATATGTTGCAGTTGCAGTTGCTCATTAATAACCAAAACGTATGTCTCTTAGTTGTAAGCTTTCATTAAAATTGCATCTTCACATGCAAGTTGAGACTGTAAATTCTATATAACTCCATCCCCTATAAAGGAATTTAGAAAAACATCATAAAAATGATTATCTCTAACACATTCCAAACTGGCAATGAGAAGAAACAAAAGTAAAAAAGACATTTAATCCTTATAGGTTGCAGTGGCCAGTGCAAAATCCCCTTTTGAGTTTAATTATTGTATTTCTTATTAACATATTCATGTTTCTGCAGTTGTTATATACTGAATCTTAGCCACTGTTCATTTTTATATATACTCAAACAAATCATACTATTTGTACTATTATTTAAATTCTATATTCCCAACAAGCATGGTCTTGCAGAAACATAAAAGAAGTACAACATGTTTGACCAATAAAAATTGCAGACTAGTGAAGAAAAGCAAACTAGTAAATGCTGTCCAAAATATCCTCTGAGATTCTATACTCACATACTCTTTTGTCAATTTATTCAACACCCTGCTTCAAGCCTTCTCCAGCACCTCACCTGTACCTTTGTATACTGTCCATCATTTCTTCAAGTATTATACATCTTTATAATTATCTGAAGGTCTAAGAAAAACAATCTCTTCCAGAGCCATTATAAAAATCCCATATGGCTCAGGGCAGTATTACACATTTATCAGACCTACCAAGGGTTTGTGCATATACATATGCAGGACCAAGCAGGCATCAGTGTGAGCCATCGATGGCAAATTGTGTCATTGGTGTAGTCCTTCTTTGCTTTCATGGAGCTCCAATGTATCAGTAAATCATAAATAAATAAAGAGGGGGAAGGATCACAATTGGTTCTCCTTGAACTATTATTACGGCATAAAAAAGTACAGCATTACAAATGAAGATCCAATCAGGGAATCTGTGGCTGTGGTAAGTTGCAATTATTTTTGCACCACGTGCATACACTGCATGGGTTGCACACAAGCAATTTTGTGTAGGGCACAGGTGTGAAGGGTTTGCTTTTGAGAATAATATCCATCTGAGAGTAGCAAGATGGTTCCAACAAGTAATACGAGTACTGGGGGATAAGCTATATAGAGGATGGCACTGCCCAGTTAAAAAGGAAAATTGGAAAACAGCACAAGTTTTCGGCTACTGTAATTATTAGCTTTTATGACTCTTAGTGGGCATCAATCCCTGTCCACATATATATGTGGCCCAGTTACTATGACCCTGGTAACAAGGGGCACATAATACAATCCCTTATTGACCATTCACATAGTCACATTCACCTGGTTGGCTGTACCACTGCTTTATAGCATTTGCAAGATTAAATCACATCTCCGCATTTCCATAGAATTATATATTTCTGTGTATATGGGACAGAAATGTACAGAATCTTATGACAGGAAATAGCCAAATGGCAAGTGGTAAAATTGTGGAACAAGGCCCTTATACTAAAGAGCTTACAAAGAAAACTGTCAGCAAGGTCAAGAGATGGGATTCACTGCTAATTCTCATTGCATGCCAGTTTTGATACACAGGCCCTTAGAAAACATCAGTAAAGTCTTTGTTATTGTAAGTCCAGCAAGCCCTGGTAAGCCTCAGTTGACAGTTATCTTCTGCAAGCATGAATTTTTCATATCTTATTAAAGGTTTCAGTATTAGTATTGAAATGACTTGCTTCAGATGGTGTGAAAGAGTTAAGGAAATGATCTGCCTTCCTTTTTCCCCCTTGCATGTGGATCATCTGGTACACTGCCCGGCTCATGACTGCTGGACTCCAGACCGAAACACCTCCCCTGAGCTCCTGAGAAAGCTGGCATCAGTTGTAGCCATAACAAACTCAATTGTTCTCAGCAGTGCTCCAACAAATAGAGTCATTAATTACGGTCTCTCTCTCGCCCGCCGTTGGCTGCAGTGGCAATCAATGTGAAACCGCTCATTGCCTTCTCTCAGGGAGCGAAGACAGATGCCATAAAAACAAACTGCAGAATGAGAAGAACCCTGCCAGTTAGGCAGCAGCAAGTTGTACCCTGTAACAGCCATCACGCTGCTTCTGTGTGTGTGGCTACATTTATTTGGGCTACATCAGCCATGGGGGAAGGTATCCCATTAAGCGATTATTTTTATCTTATAACGTCAATTTACTTATACTGATTGGCTTCCTGCAGCCAAATATCAATTAAATTGCAAATGCCTGCCGAAGCGTATTTTCTCTGTCTCTTCCATTTCCGCAACCTTTTCTTTCCCCCTTCTTCTTCTCTGCGTTCGCAAATAATTTAATTTATATCCTCTCCTGTATCTCAAAAGGGAATCTACTTCTTGAAGGCCATTTGCCCTCTGCTCTGAGTACTTGAGGGGACCTCATATACCATCAACATTTACAAGGGCTATAGCAAATCTACAGTATATAGCCATAAAACAAACTGTGTATTATCCGTAATGCCTGTAATTTGGTTTTTAAATACAGCACATATTGTTGTGCATCCATCTTTAGTTCATTAACACGCTATCTGCTTAATGTTCCCACGGTTACATTTTTCATTTGCTAAGGATTAGTTTATTAGCTAGATACACTTACGACATCCCCAGAGAACAAGCTCTAACACTCCGTATTTTTATCCTGTGTTGAAATTGATCATCAGGATGAGCCTCTAATGTGGTCTAAATGATGTAAGAGCTTGCAGTTGGTACAAAGCTGAGTCTAGCCCTGACATTAATGTGATAAGCAGATGCAGACATTAAAATAATATTTAATTCTACAGAAGACATCATTCCAATGAATGAAATCAACTAATTAAATCAACAAAGGGAGAATAAAAATGATAATAGGAGGCAGGCTTGTGCTTTGTAAATTAAATATATCACTTAAATGATATTGGATATTTTTGGAAAGATGTACAATTTTATTAGTTATAAGATTCAAGCCATACAAACCCCTTAAACAACCCAGAACTGTCCCATACTTGCCCCCCTGTTTATTTGTCATTATTTTAAGAAATCAAAATTTCTTGAATCCTTCCTTGCATGTAACAAATATTGAATTTTCTACAAATATTCTTCAAAGCTGGTTAAACTCTCACATTTTACAAACTGTTTTGTCAAATCCATCTGGATGCCTGTATTTTATAACAGGTTCCACCCACTTCTGTTTACATGAAACCATTCAATCAGTAAAGGCATAGCATACAAAATAGGCATAGCATACAAAATATTTTTTTCTAAGCTCAGCATCTCATTATGCATAAAAATGACTGATATTTAAAAGTAACTTTTTGGGAGGATTAGTGAATAAGTTGCAAAAGAATAAGTTGCAAAAGGAATGCAAGTAGTCTATGTAGTATTTAGTACTTGTTTTGTTTATATTGAATAATTAAATTTCCTGCTGCTCATAATACCAACCATAAATTTATTTAAGGATAAAATAGTTTGGTGCCCCACATTGGCCCAGTTAAACTGCATTCAAACTTGGATGATATGGATTTAAATTTAGAGCAAATTTAGAGCAATTATATATTTTATTTGGATAGTATATATTTTTGTATAATTGCTTATAAACAATAGAACATTACTAAATCCATTCTTTTCATCCTGTTTAATAAAGGAAAACTGTCTTTGATATTTTCCATAGATTATTCTGACTGAGAACGTAATTTATGTGTAATTGTTCATAAATATATTTTACGAAATCATATTATCAGTGACAAAATGTTCATACATTTTTAACTTTATTATGCCTTAACCATGGAACACAATATAGATCAGACATCCTTGTTTTAGTCAGCAAGTTATAAAAACTAAAGTTGGACAGTGTAATGTTCCTGCATGTCTGTGCAAGAACAAACTGCTGAATACCTATGTACTTGTGTAAAATTTGTTATGCTGTCTGTTCATTAGGTATTCTTCCAGTTAATGCAGTACAGAATTGTCCATTATTTCTATTGCTTAAGGCAGGGGTGTCCAACCTGTGGCCCGAGGGCCGCATGCAGCCCAGGATGGATATGAATGCGGCCCAGCTTGAAACACTTGGTTCCTAAGGAACGTTATGTTGCAAAGGATATAAGAGTAGGCAGGAGGGCCCATTTCCCAGTTAGTAATAATAATAATAATAATATAATAATAAGTCTATTTCATATCCAGGTGTCCCATATTCCAGTGTATAGCTCCATCTGGTTATCCAACTGGTAATGTAGTTCTTTTCTGTGAATTTTCTTTTTCTATTTGCAAATCAAAAGTGTTTGTGTATTTCATGTGTGGCCCCAGACATTTTTTCTTTTTCCATTGTGGCCCAGGGAAGCCAAAAGTTTGGACACCCCAGGGGACTTCTGCTTTATCATAACAGTATACACTCTTGGTGGCAAAGTTTCTCCATATGGGTTATGGGATCCTATGCATTTATCAAAGTCTTTCATCTTTTGTGCTGCAGACGAGCATGTTCTCCATATATCGCAGTATATCTTATGGGTTGGTCACCTGCAGTTGCTGTAGGTAAATTTGACAAATGTAGAGGTAGCCACACTGTGCAAAGCTTATGAAGAACCCAGCAGGAAAAATAGATTGTCAAAAGTAATAGGTATCCCCTTGCCAGTGATATTTATTGCCTGATCTACGACTATAGAACCCAACAACTAGCTATGTATTTCTTTCCTGAATATATTGATCAGGTCACTACAATGTATGCAGGGTCGGACTGGTCGGACCGGGAAAAAACCCGGTGGGCCCCGGCTCTTTTGGGCCCCGCTGGCCCAGTCTCGCTCCCTGCACTTACTCCATAGATCCAGGATCTCAGTTGGGACAGCAAAAAGTATACCCATGTATCGGCGCAGGGGGGTTCTGGAGCATACCAGCTCCCTGCAATTTCTATTTACTGTCGGCAAAAGGTAATTGTGCACGTGCAGAATGGGAGATCGATGGTTTCCCAGCCGATTGGTCTTTGCGGCTGGGGGCCCGGGGGATGGTGTGGGGGCCCCCTGAGGCCGTGGCCCGATGGTCCCTGGGCCCCCCAGTCCGACGCTGAATGTATGCCACTATGGTCACCATTACAGCACAAGGGAACAGAAATTAGAACATATACAATTCAAACCAGAATCATTGGTTCAAGCAATCCAAATCCTCCTCCCATAAGCCAGAATTAAAGTACCCTTGAGATTTGTTCTTTATCATAACTTTATCAAACCCCATGATCCAGTACACAATTTCCTGTTTTTAGTTCTCAGAAATTCACTACCTGCTAGGGACCCGTGCCAAGATCTTCCTTCCTGTTTGGGATGGTACTTTTTCTGGAGTATATAAAAACAATGTGGTTAAAATAAAGTTAGTTCTTGTGAAAGTCTTTCTTAATTCACCTTTATTGATTTATATTTGCAATTCTATCTACATAGCTCCACCGTCAGGTAAGTGAATAGCAAAACTACATTTAAAAACAATAACTTAAGTTCTGTGCATGAGTTGATAAAAGAGGTGCTATAATTGGTGACTTTACATGTGTCATGACACACTTTTAAGAAACTGAAATCTATGTTAACTATATTTAAGAAGTACCAAATACTATCATTATGCTATCAATATGATGTCCTTTTTTTATTCAAGGTGCCATGTTTTCATTCCATAAGTAATGCCTGGAATCTACCCTTAAAACATGACTCTACGTTTATACAAGACCTGCACACAGCCCCTCACCAAAGCACCAACGGATTAAACTTTGATCTTAAATGCAAATAATAACCTCCCATGATAGTTTTGTTTTCTACTCTGTAAAAGTATTTTTTTTCCTTTGGTAAAATGCAGTTCATACTTTGTACTGTTTGATTATAAATGTGGGGGCACCATGTATGCAACTGAGCTATAATTGTTACACATAGACAAACTACAGGCTCACCCAATACAGCCTAAGTTTTATTTCTATATTTTTGTATGTTTAAAACAAAAGTCTGCTTACAGTGTATGTTTTAGAAGTCAAAAGAAGTATTTTTAGAAGGCCATTTTAACATGGAATTAAAAACAAAGGGATCTACAATCCAATAAAGGTAAGAAGAAGACAAGCACAATATTAGAGGGATGGAGAATAAAAAAAGAAAATTGGCTACAGATCTGCTATTGACAAACATCCATTCCAGAGCTGATCCTTTTTCATGATCACTTTATCATTTAATGGCAGTTTTCTTGCCAATTCCATGGAAGGCAGTTTCACAATTGTGTGCATTAGCACTCGTATAAAACTGAGATAACGGAGGATGGTGTGAATAGAAACTAGCTGTGAATCTTCCCGGGAGATCAAGAGTTCTTTGTTTGTTTTCTATCTTTCTTTCCCTCCAACATTCACATCAGCCTTTTCACCATTTGCTATCCTTCTTCAATTTCCAAAGCACTTGTTTGCCTTTTGATAAATGAACATTACACTTCACATTCTAGGCTGGAATACAGACCGCAAAATGAAGAAAATGTTGTGAGCACACATCCTGTAATGCCTCTGCATTCTACACTGTATTATATGTTTAACCCACTTGGCACCAGGAAGATTTGCTTTGTATAGACCTGCACCAGTTAGATCATGGCACCTAGGAGTTTATTAGGGTTCTAGTAAGAAAAATTATGGTCCAAACTTGTGCAAGATGTATAGGGGAAACCAGCCTGGGAAAACAAACAAGGTCAATAAAATATATTCAACATGCAGTTCCTTTTGTTGGACTAAGTTCCCAGTACCCCTGACAGTTTTGCTTTACAGGTTAGGGCTAGGCCAGATGGGGAGATTCGGGAGAAATTTGTCGCCTGGCGACTTCTCGCTGCGACTTATTGCCCCCGAACCTCCCCGAATAGCCAGGCACACACGCGCACCGGCGTTGCTTGAAAACGCCGGCGCGTGTTCACACGGAGCGGCGCGATTTTTGAAATCTCTCCAAGTTGCCTCGCGGCTATTCGGGGAGGTTCGGGGGCGAAAAGTCGCGGCGAGAAGTCACCAGGCGACAAATTTCCCCCGAATCTCCCCGTCTGGCCTTAGCCTTATACTGTATATACTCCGTTAACACCTAGAGATTATGTTGGTGTTAAATTAGAATATGTTGTTTAAGGTTTTGACCTTTTGTGTCTGTGCAATTATTTAATACTTTCAAGGCATCTTGAGTATTTTCCTCATGTTGTTGTTCATTTCACTGTATGTATGCTAAAACTACAATTTAAATATTGTTTTAAATGTTAAAACATGTTCTGTCCAACATTAGGTTAGACTGTTCTGTCAACCCTTTACACATAACTGTACTGCCAGAACAAAACTAGCCCTTTGTTGAAGTCAATAGGAGCTGCGCTGATCCCATTGAACTGTTTTAAATCAATTTGGACCTTTAGAGGTTTTCGGATTTTTTTTCACTAGGAATTCAGATTTTTTTTTTGGATCATTCAGCTTTATTTTCTTAATTCTTTTTTTTTATCTGGCTCTTTTAATAAATGCCCCTAAACTGTGGACAGACTGTCAAGGTTGGGGTTGTTTTTTCTGGAAAAAAAATACACTTGCTCGGGGACATGATTACACTTTATTGCACATTATAGACAAATATCAGGGGTATTTTTTTCCCATATAGAGGATCACTGCAGCAGAGACCATTCAGACTAGAAGAAAAGGACTTTCATTTGAAGCAGCTTAGGTGGTTCTTCAAAGCGAGGACAGTGAGATTGTGGAATGCACTGCCGGGTGATGTTGTGATGGCTGATTCTGTTAATGCCTTTAAGAAGAGATTGAATGATTTTTTGGACAGACATAATATCAAAGGCTATTGTGATACTAAGTTCTATAGTTAGTATAGATATGGGTATATATAATTTATGTAAAAGTATGGTGGTGTGCGTGTAAGAATGCTGGGTTTTCTTTTGGAGGGGTTGAACTTGATGGACTTTGTCTTTTTTCAAACCAATTTAACTATGTAACTATTTTTTAGTTTTAATTATTATTTTTTTTATTATTTTTTTTTTTGTTTAGTTGTGTACAACAGAACAGGAAAATACTCATGGCTTTCTATAACAACATTCTTAAAGACAAATAATCCCCTACAAGATTCTGATTTTAAAAGACATAAAAATGATTTGTAGGCCTTCATTTACTATATCATGGGATTTGCTAAGCTTTGGAGCAGTAAAAAATATACAGCATGGCACTGCATGGGTTAACATATTTGATATAACGTGGCTGCTCTGACCTCACCCTTTAAAAAGATGAAGTTATGAAATATTATTTAGGAAAGTTTTATTAAACTAGTTTCTGTTCTAAATTATAGTCCTTTATTTACCCATGTTTGGGACCTGGTGTTCTCTGAATAAGGGTTCTTTTTGTAATTTGGATCTCCATGCATTAAGTCTACTAAAAAAAAAAAACCTTTAAACATTGATTAACCCCTAGGATTATTTTGCCATCAATAAGGATTCATTATATCTTAGTTGGAATCAAGTACAAGGTACTGTTTTATTACTACAAAGAAAAGGGAAATCATTTTCTTAAATTTGGATTATTTGATTAATATGGAGTCTATGGGAGATGGCCTTTACGTAATTCAAAGCTTTCTGGATAACGGGCTTCTGGATAATGGATCCTTTATAGACAACATGTTTTCTTTCCTGAGCCTTTTCCAAATGCAGGGGTAAAAAGGTAACACTTCTGTCATATTAAATGATGTATTTCAGCTGACACAAGTTAAAATATTCTCACTATTTTACCTGCCAGACATAATGGCATTGCTTTTTCAAAATACTACTCTTAAATAAGAATGGATTCCATAAAAGAAAATATCATCCCACTTTTTACTGAGAAAAAATTGAAAATATAACTCCCTACTTTCATACAAAAATTAGACATTTTTACATATCAAAATGAAATGAGGTGCACATATATCCACTTATATCCTATGATCAAATATGTAAGTTTTGCTTAATGAAGTTTACACTGCTAATATTTTATTAAAAGTCACTTGGCCAAGAAAAACTTTTAAAATGGCACATTGCTCTTGAAATTGTGCATTATTTCTAAAAGGATTGCAGCAATGCAATTAATTACTTTTGACTTCACTATTTTATTATTTGTACTATTTGTAATTAGTGATGGGCAGATTTATTCGCCTGATGCGGCGCGTCCAAAACGAGAAGTGGCATTTTGCTAATTTCGTGAATTCCTCACTATTTGTAATGAGCAAGTTTCTGCTACACTACTTGCTTGACAAATTGGTGATTTGACTTGCTATTGAGAGGAATGTGCCTCTCGGCTATCAGCCTATTAGTATAGCAACTGTAGAATTTGAAATTATTAAAATAACATTTTTATCTTGTATTAAATTTTTAGATTCCCTAAAACAGGCTTATATTTTTTTAAATTCAACTAGGGAAAAGGGAAGCCAAAATTATCTCAGTTTTTTCATATATTTGTACTAATCTTGAGTGATACATCAGTTTTGGGGTTTTTCCATACAAGCCATGACAAAGACGAGAAATCCCATATTTATTACAGTTAATAATACATAAATATGTGCTTTGAAACATTTTGCATTTATTTAATTTTCCTTTTTGTTGTTGTCATAAAAATGGCTGAAATTATGACATTTATGAAGTACAACATCTAGCCTTTCATGTTGACATTTAATCAACTTGGTAGTAATTGAAATATATTTTTCCAACACATACACGCTATTGATATTTCCCAGTGTTAAAAGTGTATCACACCCTTCCCATCGTCAACATCTTTTGCCTTATCGGAATATACAGGATACACAGCAAGCTTGTCTTGATATTTTTTAGGAATCCAATATTTTGAACAAAAAATCTCAAGGAATGTTATAGCTTTTGAAACCAAATTAAATGATCTTTTTTTTTAATCCAGTTATACTACTCAGAAATCATGTTCCCCTTTGTGTCAGTCTTCCATTATTTGTCCTTTCTCACAAAATGAAAAACAACTGAACCCCTACTAAGTCACATCTGCTCTGAGTCCATATTATTGCAGGAAAAAAAATGACACCCTGAACCCTATAAACTAATAAAGATTGTGCGATTTGGCTTGCCCCTGTTGTTACCAGGCAGGCAACCCACTGGGTTAAAGGCTGGTGACATCTGTTTAAAAGATTTCAGGAGTTAGGAGGACAAAGAGGTAATAAATCAACTCTGTACAAGTTACGCTGGAATTGTAAAAACCTTCTATTCTATGAGTGCGGGAGCCAAGAAGCTAGCTCCAACTCTGAAAATAATAAATATAGAAAGTTTAAAAATTGCCAACCTTTTAATGACTTATTTACTGCTATCTTATACTTCTCTAAAGATACTCTTTTATTTTTATTTGTTTCAGTTCTGATCTTGTTAAATGATTTTCATTTGCTGGATATATATATATATTCACATATTAAAACAGTGTGGAGGTGAGTTATGAAGGTGGTACTACACTCAAAATGGTGACAAAGCATCCTTCAGTGCTAGCTGGCCAACCAAATCATAACATTATTGGGGTTATAATAAAAGGCACTAAGTTTGCCCAGGGGCAGTAACCCATAGCAACCAATCAGCAGGTAGAATTTACTGGTCACCTGTTTAAATGGAAGTATCCTATTGGTTGCCATGGATTACTGCTATTGGGCAAACATAGTACCTTATATTACATATGGGGGTATGTGTTATGCTAACACTGTGTGAGCCAATGCTGTATGTAATTATGTGCTATGGAATATGGATTTAAACCAAATTTAGCTATTTACATCAGATTATACATCTAAATACATCTTTCATACCAGTATGACTTAATGACTTCACCAAATGTATATATAAGTCTAACATAGGCAATGAATAAAATATCTCTAAAATTTACTTACCAGCACAGACCTGAGACCTAGCAAAATTACAGAAGGTTGATGTTATTTGTTGCTGAAATGCAACTGAAACTATATGAACTTTACTACTTTAGTTAAATGCAAAAATGTTTTGAAGCTTTTCTTAAAAGTAAATCCATCATCAATAAAACCCATGAAGTATGATGAAGTAATAAGCAATACTCCTTCAGCATATGATAAGTAAGGTCCTGTGTTTTGAATACTTAAAGGGTCGAATTTCGAATTGAAAAAGATTCAAAATTCGACCATGGGAATAATGATCAATTGATCTAATATTTTTTATTCAATCAAAAATAATGAAACCCAATTCGGTAGCTTTGATCTGGCGAACTAGGTGGTCGAATAAAAATTTAAAGGGGAAGTACTTCGACAGTCGAATAGTCAAATATTCGAATGAAATTTAATTTGAATCAATCGAATCATTTGATTCGATAGAATTTTCAAACTTCACTGGTCGAAGTGGTCTTCAAAAACATTAGAAAATTCGAATCCTTTTAAAAATTCGATCGAACTTCAAATCCTTCATGTGAATTTAGTAAATCTGCCCCTTAATGTACAACATTCTATTTTCCAAGTATTATTAATCTTAGTATAAGGAATTTCTTTGAATTGTATATAGTACCCGATTCCCTATACAGAATTCCTAAAGTCACCTTACACTGGGAGGGAATTAGACAATGACCCCTCCAACACTGACAATGAATTCATTTTCACTTTGTGCTGTTAACAAATACATTGTAACATTTTTAGTCGTACATATAAATCCTATCTCAAGAACCTGTTTAGCATTTATTTACCATAGGCCTTCAACTCACACATGCAAGCAGCAAGAAATTCAATGTGAGCCTAGTCTGTGAAATCATCAACAAGGGTGATTCACTGAAGACGCAGAGGTTGCAATTGAATCTCAAAAAAAACTCGGAGGTGATTATTGCTGTAGTACTGAAGTAGTGCTGAATTACCTCTAGGCTTTTACCACAGATAAACACGCTTTATTATGTATGACATAGATGCAAGGTTTTTGTTCTAGCTCACAGTCAAAGTTTGTCATTATTATAGGTTTTGGGTATAACACATAGGGGTACATTTACTAAAGGTTGAAGTGAATATTCAAATTAAAAAATTAGAATTTCGAAGTAATTTTGGGTTACTTCGACTATTGAATAGCCCAAAATTTGATTAGAATAGAAAAAATTTCCACTTCGACACTTCGCCACCTTAAAGCTGGTGAATTGCCATTTTAGCCTATGGGGACCTCTTAGAACCTGTCCTGAACATTTTTCTAGGAATTCAAAGGATTTTGAGCAAAATCATTCGAACCGTTCAAATTGAATGATGCTATCGAATGTTTAGAATTATTTTTTTCAATCGAAAATAGACCTATTCGATCGAAATAGGTCCATTTTCGATCAAAAAGCCCTTTAAAAAACGTTGCACTTTTTTTCACTTTGAAAATCCGGCCTTTAGTAAATCTGCCCCTTACTGTATATGTATTTATTTGAAAACCTGGCCCTGCTAGATTTACAAATTTAAAAAAAAAGACTCACAGAACTAAAGTTGTTAAATGAACATGCTCCTGGCTTGCCACTGCTTTGCAGAGAGAGCCAATTAAACTGATATTTCCGTAAGACATCCATTTATAGAGTCATTACTGCTACAAAACAACCTGGGTGATTACATTTTACTACCCTCAAAAGTCTATTGTCTGATCAACAACCCTTGTCTTGCTAATAAAGAAATGTAAGGGTAATGGTCTAAAACTTTTTGGGACTTTTTGGAACAAGTAAATTCCTATCTTGCATCAAATGAGCTGAAAGCATTCAACGGTGCTGGGCATGTCTTGGACAGTCTTTTACATGTGTTAAATGATGCAGCTCATAATAATTGGCTTTTAAGATTATGTTCTGTAAGATTCTATCAGTATATGAATAGACAGTAAACATAAAATACTCCCTTACACCTATGGGTAGAGCTCATGATTCTATACCATTACTATGAAAACATAGTTATGCCTCTTTATAGATCCCTAGTAAG
>CM044431.1:117935193-117952715 GCA_024363595.1 Xenopus borealis | reverse complement strand
CTGAATGAAATAAATGAGGTCATGCTCTCTGGAATTAGAGCAAAGAACAGAAGATAAAGATGTGCAAATCATGCCAAACATGTAAGTAAAACAAGGAGAATTATAGTTATCAATATACTGCACATTCAATGACACAATCATTGCACCCTACCAGTATGACCTAACTTAGCAAGCTACATCCCTTGTAATGACATATGTGTAACTACTTTAACAAGTGTCAGTTTTAGGGTTGCCAACTACATTAGGAAATCCACACTGGTTTTAAAGTGATGGTGCGATCAGCCAATTGAAGATTGCTACATCATAGCCACACCCTTGGTGTCATTGACCCACCCATTTGCATCACCAAACTCCAACCCATTTGCATCACCAACCCTGATGTCACTGGCCACAGCTCCTGACATCAATGATCTGCCCCATGCCAGAACTTCATCTAGTTAAAAGGTGGCAACCCTAGTCAGTTTGTTGCAACCAGCCAAATTACAATTCAGATACACAGATGCAGATGTAATACACTAAAAAGGGTTGCCAGCAATAATTTTTTTTTTAGATTTTGGCATCCTTTAAGTAAATATAGTCATGCATGTACATATCAAAGAAACATCACTCATAGGACTTTCTTAAAGGAGAAGGAAACTAAAAAAAATGTATTCAACTTTTTGGCCCTTTACGCAGGCCTTCTTTAGTAACTTGACCTTATTCCTGAAAAAGGCCTGCAGAAAGGGCGAAACGTTGAAAAAAATGTTTTTGTTTTTTTCAGCATTAAAGGAGAAGGAAAGGCAGAATACACTTGGGAGTGCCAAACGTAAGGCACCCCCAAGTGATTATACTGATGTACCTCAAACCAAGGGCCAGTGCTCCTATCAGGCGAATTCTGCACCGGACCGGGGTTATTGAAGCGATCACCTTAAATTCGACCCTTAGTAAATCTGCCCCATAGTGTCAGGTTTAGTCTATTTTTACAGGAGAAATATTTTGGAATTGTGAGGTGTGTTATTGGATAAATCATTAACTTCACTAATTCTTTGTTAATTCTATCTTTTCTAATGAGATTTATATCATGAATTTGGGTGCAAAAGCCAATATAAGTCAGATAAATGAAGTTTAAGCAAGTATCTAGTGATGGGCGAATCTCCCGAGTTTCGCTTCGCCGAAAAATTCTCAAATTTCCAGAGAAATTTGCGAATTGGCGAAAAATTTGCGAAACGAGTTGCGGCACACTTTTGACACGCGTCACGTCAACTTCGGCGCATTGCGTCGTTTCCGTCGCGCGGCGCGTCGTTTCCGTCGCGTCGTTTTCGTCACGTTGCGTCAAAGACGACGCACGACTCGTTTTTTTACGATGAAATTTCGCCAAGCAAAATTTCGCTGGCGTTTCGCCACGAATTCGCCCCTGGCGAATAAATTCGCCCATCACTACAAGTATCATATAAACAATAAAATACGCCATCTTTGAAAGAATCATGCAGGACTCCCTATGCAGTACCTCCAAGTGGTAGAGAGTTTATATTACAGAGCCTTCTATAAAAGGCTGCTATTCTGCTTGCTAAACTATTTATCAGTTACGAACCTACAATGTCTCCAAAAGTTCAAAGCAGCAGAAACCATGTACTATCCCTAAATATGAAATCCCTGATTTAAACATAAACAATGCTTGTATTTAAAAAAAATTATTGCATGGAAAAAAAATGGTAAGGTTTACCTTCATCTCTTTTGCGCTTGTTAGTCTCTGCATTTGATGATGTAATTCCCAGAATTCCACTTATAGAATAAGATGATCCAGCTGAATCAGTGCTTACCGAAGAGACCTGAGTCACAGATCCAGTGGACGCTAAATGCAAAAAACATAATATATATTTCAACAACTTTAATTTTTTTTTTACTACCCTGACACCGTAAAGTGATAAAGATCAAGAAGAGTGATTCAAATACCGTACTATGGATAAGGATATGGATTGTTATTATTGTATTTTTTATTTACCACTCAAATAGTTTTGCAGACAACCCTTCTGTATTGCTTTCCAAATAAACTAGGCTAAAACATACTAACATGATAAAATGATAAAGTTAGTAGGGATTCACTGAATCCACTATTTTTAAAAGCTTCAGAGAAATACCGAACCAAATCTGAACCCTAAATTGCATATGTAAATTAAGGAAAAAAGGGGAAAAGAAAACCATGTGTCAACAAACTTCCTTGTTTGTGTGACAAAAAGTCATGGTTTTTTTTTTGGATTTGAATTTGGTTCAGCCAAGCACTTGGATTCAAGCCAATTCCACAATCTTGGCCAAATCTTGGCCAAATCCTGAACCAAAACCTGAATTTTGTGCATCCCTTACCATTATATGAATATGGTCTTTCTTCCCATAAGTATAAGTAGTATAAAGACTAAAACAATTACTGGGAGTTGAATGAATATGTTCCTATCACTTAAAATCAAGAACCATACGTCATTAAGTAATTTATGACTGAGATTCTGTCTTTATAAAAGAATGTACAAAATATTTTCAAATGTTTAAAGCTCCAGGATTCCTTTTTTCCCCTTTGTATATGTTCAGTAGAAGTATTAAGATATGAATGTATACTGTTTTACCTTATATTCACTTTTTATCTATAGAACTGAGATTTGTAAAAGTTCATGTTTCTATTTTAGACACCCTTATATTAAATTATTTCCTTAGATGCTAGAAGGGGCAAAGCCTAATAAACGTAAGTGTGCAGCCTGACATAATGGTAGAATATGGAATTAAGATGAAACAAGGGGGGCATCAACTTTGGAAGATGGTGTCGATTTAACAATGGCAACATTAATAGAGAAATGTTATGTTTCTTTATAGATTGAGATATTTTCATTTAATTATATAAAACATATTACCTGTAGGTGATAATAAAATATTGCCTCACCTTCTAGTCCTCTTTAAGTATAAGTATTTCCCAGGTCTGAAACCAAACCGATACATTAAATTCTGATGCAGGGAACTAAAGTAATCTACAATCAGAAAACTGTCAATGGAAGTCTAGCAGGTGGAATTTAGCAACAAATGTTATTTTTTTCCTTTGGTAAAGATCTTAGAGTTGAAGGAATAACTAACTAAGGTACTGCTTCAGTGAATCCTTTGTATGAAACTCCTCATGCTGACCCGGGTAAGGCTCCAATGGGAGGAACAAATAAGTCCTTGGCACTACACAGAATGCTAAATAGGATGAAGGTATAAATCCTCCATCCTTTTGGGGAAACCCTTTTAAGAAGGATTACCAAGACAAGACTGCTTTGTACTGATGTGTGATCATCAATTTGCATCTATAAAGAGGTGTAAAGCTAAGAGAACACGGGGACCAAGCTGCGTGTTAAGCTTGCAGTCAGTAAACTGTTTTAATACCAGCTCCCTAAAGCAATGGGTTTATTGGAATTCTGACTTATTTACACACAGGAATAGTGCTTTTTTTATATGGAACATTATGGTAAGAAAAAAATTTTTTAAGACCTTTCACAAAAATTGCCCGTCTTGCTTGTGGACTATTTTAGCTTGCATGGGTGGGTTATTGTTTCATCTTACTTATCTTGCAGTGTGCAGTTTGTGACCAGGGGCTTACCAAAATAGCTCATGGATCCAGAATATAGTGGATATGGGTGACACATGACCTAATACATTTGGTGCCCAGTAACACCAATATTTGAGGCAAAACTAAGGGGCAGCTTTACTAAGGGTCGAATTGTAGATTGCTGTTAGCCCTCGAATTCGGCTGGTAAATATTTGCTGTATAAATATTCGCCACAATCGAATAAAATGTTTGCCGGTTTTGAGCGCGTTTTCAACAATTCGCCAGAATCGTATGATCGAACGATTCTACGAAAAGTCGCAGAAAAAACATTTGAATATTCTACAAAATCGCACAAATTGAACGTTCAAAGCTTCGATCGTGCGTTTGAAATTCGGCAAAAGACTAAGGATTCCCATAGGCTTGTATTGCAATTTGGTAAATTTAATCTGGCGAAGTAGGCAGTCGAATAAAAATTTAAATGGCAAGTTCTTCGACTGGCGAATAGTCGAACGATCGAATATATATTTATTCGATCTATTCGATGCGACTGAATATTCTATATTTGATAGTCGAAAATACTTAATTTGCATATTCGAATAGTCGCACAATCGAATAGAGACTATTCCAGCGAATATTCGAATCCTTCACACGTATTTAGTAAATCTGCAATTTAGTATAGATAGCATAGACATTACATTTATAGCAGAAATAAAATAATAAAAAAAGAAACTTAGTGACATGACAAGTGTAAAAATAGAAAAAAATTATTAGCAAAACGTTTTTTACAAAAAACTATAAAGCCATATTATGTTATGAATTACTAATTAATTTAAAGTGGTTGTTCACCTTCCAAACACTTTTTCAAATTCAGTTATTTTTAGATTGTTCCCCAGAAATAAAGACTTTTTTCAGTTACTTTAAGTTTAAAGTTGCATGTTCGTGTTTGTGGCGTTTGAGTCTGGCAGCTCAGTAATTCAAATGCAGATTGGGAACTGTTGGAATTTTCGCGACATTTGGGGGCATATTTACTATTGGTTGAATTTAAAATTTACCGCAATTCGATCGGTCGAACGATCGAATAGAAAAAAAAATGATCGATTCGAACGATTTTTCAAACTATCAAATTTTTTTTTATTCGATCAAATATAATGGTCCCCAATGAGCCAGCTTGGATCTGACGAACTAGGTGGTCGAATAGGGGAAGTACTTCGACCATTGAATAGTTGAATATTCGACAGAAATTTGCCTAATTTGCATATTTGAAATTTTATGCAAATTCGATTGAACTTCGAATTTTTCACAAGAATTTTGTAAATCTGCCCCTTGGATGATACATTTCTCAGCAGCATCTCTGGAGTATTAGCGACTATTGTATCAATTCTAACAGCTGTCTGTAATTAAACCCAGGGATTCTGCTCAGCAGGGACAACGATAAGAAATATATCAACTAAATGTATCCATTTAGAACAGTTTACAGTTTACGCCTCCTCCCACAGCTGCTTCAGAAGATGAAAAATGGCACTTTACACTTCAATTTTTAAAAAAAGGGTCATTCATAGAAAATACAAAGTCATTGGAAAAAGTCTTTATTTCTGTTGATCTATCTGAAAACAACTAGTTGTTCGAAGGTGAACAACCCCTTTAAGCTAAGAAGAGTTTCATATAAATAACAGGATGTGTCAAAATATTCTGAGTTATAGTTTTTATTAATTTGGTCTGCTTATCAGCACTATAAATACTTATATATATATTGGAATACATTGTGAGTTTGGATGAATGACCTCCCACTAGCCCCCCACCAATATTGGCTAATTAATCCAGGTACATAGGATGCCTATGAATTACAAAAAAAAAAGTTTAGGATACTGTACAGAAGGAAACTGAGAGTTGTGTAACTCCATGTATTAATTTTTTAGGATTTAAAGAGATTTGACTTGGCAAGCACTGAATTAGTATATAGTCACAGGCAAAAAATAAAATTATATATTTATTAAATGCAGGCATTTATGTAGCAATAGAAGTCTGTTCTATAAGTATAAATAAATCCCAATTTTTTGGAGTTACAGTATTATGCTTTCAAAGAGCTGAAATATAGTAATCCAAGAAAGAGTCAGTGTGATATTAGTTCAGATTCAGTATCAAAATCGATTTATAAAACTTTTCCCACCTCTCCATAGGATTACAAATGCACAAAAATGAAAGACTAGAATCTATGGTTGCAAAGACTGCACTCAAACTGCTTTATGGCTAATGGTGCATAAAATATTAT
The DNA here is from genome assembly GCA_024363595.1 of Xenopus borealis. Lineage (NCBI taxonomy): Eukaryota > Metazoa > Chordata > Amphibia > Anura > Pipidae > Xenopus > Xenopus borealis. The sequence continues at coordinate 117,946,902 of CM044431.1, read as the reverse complement.
GAACGTGTTTCTATTTTGTGATTTATTACTTTAATTATCAAGCATTTCTCTGTGCATTTTTTTGTGTAAATTTAAATTTTCTGTCTCAGGGTGAAATCTATTTATCATAATAATCAGTAAAATACAATTAACACTATTTGTAAAATTAATTTACCATGTTCTGCCCCTGGAGAATGACAAAGGACTAGTATTAGGATGTGAGTGCTGAAGTGTTTTATGCAAAATTATCTCTTCATGCCAATAATTAAAAGTTAAAAAAAAAATTCACTGTGTAATCATATGAATAAGAAACGGTTCTTACCTATACTGTGATTCGATGGAGGGACTTGCTGATTTGTTGGCTGTTGAACTTTAGTTCGGATGATTCTGTGTTCATGTAAAAGGAAGAATCCAAAGGTTAAACTGAGCTACATAGATCAGACACCTATTCAATTAGTAGTTAATTCATATAGCCAGCAGTCTACTTTCCACTACATTATATATGCTGTCACACACAAGGTTTGGCTTTGTAAAATATGCTGCTGCGCTGCTGGTTCTGACTACCAATGAAAGGTAGCCATAGTCCATTCTCCTCCATTCCAAATTGCAGGTTCCACAAAGCCTTGCCTTGTATTTTCTGTAATAAACAGATCTATAAAGAAGTGGAACCATACGTTGTGCAAGACTGGAAAAGAGTTGACTTTTGATCCACTGGTACAGACATGGGATCTGTTATCCTGAAGCCCATTATCCAAAAAGCTCCAAATTACAAAAAGGCCATCTCCCATAGATGCCATTTTATCCATATAATCCAAATGTTTAAAAATTATTTCCTTTTAATAATAAAACAGCACCTTGTACTTGATCCAAACTAAATAAACTAAATCCTTATTGGAAGCAAAAACAACCTATAGGGTTTATTCAATGTTTACATGATTTTCTAGTAGACTTAAGGTATGAGAATCCAAATTACAGAAAGATCCCTTATCCAGAAAACCCCAGGCTCTGAGCGTTCTGGATAACAGGTACCCTACCTGTATATGATATCAAGGCGAGCAGTGTAGAGACTAGCAATGGACACATAGATATTGCTTTCAATAGCAAATATGCTTCCAAATCATTTTCTATGATCAAAACATTCTCATTAATGGAAATATTGGAAAGCTGCTTAAACTGGGGACTAGAAAGCAAACAAGGTCTGGAAACCATCTACAGTAACGTGGTAGAAATGATTTTTGCCAATGGAAAAGATGCATAAATACTTTATTTTATCATTAAAATATTCTATAATTAAACTATAACACTGGGACACACAGTCTATTTATATTATTGCATTTATTCAGCTAAAGGACAAAATGAGTATCAATATTTCTCTAAACTTGGATACAATTACATTTAATACTTTGTTTCCAAGAAGGTATTTGTTACATCACCGGCAAGCATAGTGACAGCCTGGCAATGGCACAGCACATACATATCCAGTTATAATTCAATTCATTTTAAAAGCAATGTGAAATCATGTAATCCAATGCAAAAGTTTCATGCATGACTGCACTCTAGAGCTGTTAAACATGGTTGTAAAATAGCCAGAAATGAGAGATTAGAGATCCAGCATTGGGAAATTCATAATTGCCAATTTTATGTTATCCTATGTTATATTTGTGCACTAAACTAACGTATATATAAGTCTTATAACCAAAGTCAGTACTACTGCTCTTTGCAGTTTAATAGTCTTGCCTTGAATAAATATGCACTGTTCCACTGCACCAAACTGGAAAAAATGGTGTTTTGCAAGAACTCCATCTAGTGCAAAAAAGCAGAACTACATCTGTCAATTTAAATAAGGTCTGGAAAGTTTGAGGGTTAGTACAGTATTTCTGTAAATTGTAATTGTAGATTTGGTTATAAATGATAAATTAACCATGGAGCAATGGTGCAATAGTTTGTTCTGTAACATAAGTGCAATAGTGCTATAACATACTACAGCCTTACAACACATTTCCACACCAGATCCCAAAAATGATACAAGGTGGTAGGCCCATTCTACAAGACCTGACAAAACAAAGCTGGAGCTCTATGTAATTAGTGAAATAGCACTTAACAAATCCGCATGAACATCTTGTGGGACCCAACACTGGTTAAATTTGATGTTTTATTTTTCATTTGTATATATTTACCTATATATTGATGTGTAAGGTAAAAATGTAAAAAGTAGAGTAAAGTGGGAAATGACAGGCATGTCATATTAATCCTCTGTCATTTGAGGTCCTTCAGCGATTGCTGGAAAACAGCTGATGCACAGCATAAGACCATTAGACAGTACATTGTAAAGAAGACTTTCTTTGGCAAAAACATTATTCAGACATGTCTTGTATTACATACTGTATTGACCAGCAGTTAAAATGATTAATAACCTTTAGGGATGCACCAAATCCACTATTTTGGATTCGGCCGTACTTCCGAATCCTTCGATAAAGATTCAGCCGAATACCGTACCGAATCGGAACCCAAATTTGCATATGTAAATTGGGGGTGGGAAGGGGAAACCATTTTTTACTTCCTTGTTTTGTGACAAAAAGGCATACAATTTCCCTCCCCACCCCTAATTTGTATATGCATATTCATTTGCATTTGCATATGCAAATTAGGGTTCTGATTTGGTTCGGCTGGGCAGAAAAAGGCAGAATCCTGGCCGAATCCCAAACCGAATCCTAGATTCAGTGCATTCCCAATGACCATAATGATTTTAGTCTTATGAAACACATGCTGTTATCAGCAGCAAATGGTGTTCTTTGGCAATTTTGTATGGCAATCTCTATAGCCTGGTTTGTTGTAGAGTAGAGGTTTATATGGGTATGAGTCCAGTAAAACCAAGGAATTATTGTTTATTCCTCAAGTTTATACATTTCTAGTCTAATAAAATATGTGGTCCCCTATCTAGGAGCATGTTCTATTTCTAGCCAAAGCTCAATATTGATATATAGTGAACAACCCTGATTTGATGGGATTAGAGAATGTTTTTACAGAATGGCAAGAAAAGGACCCAATTTTCTTTCTTCTCTATACTTGGCAAACTCAACTCTGTATTTTCCAATCCAGTCGCTGGGGCTCATTTATAAACTTCGCACAGGGCAAATTGTTTTGCACATTGAATATATTTTTTCTTGCTCCTGGTTATTTTTATAAAGCTAAATAAGAGTGTGCTAACAAATTTGCAAATTGGTTTTTCACATTGCGAATGTCTGGAAGAGCTTTTTAAATATGGAAAAAATTGTGAAAATTTATGCGTACACAATTACGGCACAACTTTGGAAAATATTTGCAAAACAATTTTGCAAATTGGAAATTTTAGTTACTGTCAATGCTATTTTTGCGCAGAACCTCACAAAGTGCCTGTACTCACGCAAAGACTTGTCTCGTTTGAGTCATTTGTGAAAATGTATTCACAATACGAATTGGCAAAAAACAGAAAGACGGGCACAGCAGTGCACTATTTAAGCTTTCAGGAAAAAGCATGGCCAAAAAACTATTTGCGAACAATTATGCGCTGCGCAAACTTTATAAATTACCCCCCCCAATGACTGTAACAGAAGTATTTTTTATTTACACTCTTTTTTTTATTGATAGAGGCTGTTAAATGCTGATTTTAAAAGGTCACTAAATACAGTGATTGATAGTTTTTAGAGAATGCTAATTATCCTGCTGAGTTTGTTTTATTAATTTGCATATATAAGGAGACATTTTTTTATTATTTGCCTTCTTCTTCTGACTCTCTCCATCTTTCAAACGAGGGTCACTCATCTTTCTATTCTATTTCTATATCTCCTATTAATATACCAGTTTCTTATTCAAATCAATGCATGGGTAATTTGGACCTTAGCAACTAGATAGCTGAGACTGCACATTGAAGAGCTGCTGAATAAAAAGAAAAAGAACTGAAACCACAAATAATAAAAAATGTAAACCAACTGCATATTTTCTCAGAATATTTCCCCCAACATCATATTAAAAGTTAATTTAAAAGCAAACAACCCCTTTAACATTGTTTTGCTTTCATCAGAAATTTTTATTGAAAATTAGGGTTTTCAATTTGATCTAGTGAATTTAGGCCTGATAAATAGCTATCCGTTTTAAATGGTTTATCAGTTTCAGTTTTTGATGCTTTAACAAGCAAAAAACAGCATCCAGATTTTTGAGCATTAAACTCAGCAGGCCTCAGGTATCATAGACTAGAATAGGATCAGTTAAGGTAAGTTTATCTGCCTTTGGACTACTTGTCAAATAACATGTTGATGGTGTAGTTTTCAAAGTTAAAGGGTAATAACTTCTTGTTTTTTTTGTCTCTTACCAAGTAACATATGTGAGTCTTGGGTAGACTGGGGACCATTAGATTTATTTTCAATTAGATTTTGCGCTCAGTCACCTTGAAACTCTGGAAATTTGTGGGTCATAGACAGAGAAGGTCATGCTGGGTGCCCTAGAAAACCTGACCAAATTGATTCCCCCCTTCATATGTTGGGAGGGAGGTGAAGGACAAATGGACAAGGGCCAAGACTTGGGGTAAGTGACAGAATAACTATGTGCCATACTTCAGCACCCTAGGCATATGCTTCTCCTTCCTACCCATAGTTCCTGCCCTGATCATTCTCTGGTACTCTGGCCGGCAGGTCCCACACTGGTGCTGCACATCTTACCAAGAGGCTTGTACACTAACATTAGAGATTACTATCACAGTGATGTTGGTTTTCTGCACCTCTTAAAACATCATCAACCGTTTGAAAACTAAAAGTAATTTCATGGTATGGTAAAACTAGGAATGAACTTTTCATCCAATGATGAAATGGATTTATAGATGGTATTTTATGGTTTTGGTTTCTTACCTGTTTATGGAGCTGACGCTGGGAACAGTATCATTGTCACAAACCCGTTCTGCTAATAATCTGTCCCTTATCTCCCATGCAAACATGGTGGGATTTTGACGCTTGTAGTCAGCAATTTTTTCAACAACTTTGGGTGTTGCAACCTTTGGCTTTGATCCCCCAATCACACCAGGCTTTATACTTCCAGTTTCATAGTACCTGTTAAAATAAAAAATGAACAGCATATTTACAAGGTTACTATTGGCAAGCCAAAATAGAAAAATAAGTCATTTAGAAGCCAGGTAGAAATTATTTACACCATGTAGAGTAAGGGCTGGGACAGTTATTTATGCAAAAGGTTGAACCTGATGGATTAATGTATTTTTTCAACTTCAACGATTACATTTCTGTGCAAATATATAGTCAGTTAAAATGCATTTAACATTCTGGTTTAATGGAATCTGAGTGTTGCACATAATGTCATCTTGATAAATTTCCTTGCATTATCAGAAATTGCTGTACGGCAGTCAATATCATTTCTTCATGGCATAAGAATAAAAACAATATATGATTAAGGGATAAGCTAGGATCTAATATCACCAGAGAATGTGCGTGATTAATCAAGAGTGCTATAGGAAAACAAATCACACTTAGAACCGTTTTACAGCAAACTCTCTGACAGTGAATTGCCGTTACTGGTAAAATGCTCGTGCTTGAAAAGGTTTTATTATTGATGGTGCCGTTTGGCAAAATTGTCCTGTAGAATGAAATTCTGATAGAAATGTCTTTTATTTTGCACGATGGCACCAATATTTTTATGTCATCTTTCTTTCTATCCATGATACTAGTTCTCTTGGAAAAACAGGGTAAAACTTTTTAGGAAATGAGAAATTTCTCTTGATAAGGCATTGTCATCAAAAGAACAATTAAACAGTATATGTTGCAGCAAACTGTATATGCTGTTCGGTAAAACCCTAGAGTGCTATTAAAATCTAGCAACTATGCTACTAGTAAGATGAAGCTGTCATTATTTAATAAATGCTAATAAACACAGCTTCAAATAGAGAAGAAGAAAGTTGTTATATGTGTAACACAAAGTAAGCTGTTATATCGTAACCTGGACACAATTTGTACAAGGCCAATAACTCACAGCAACCAATCATCTGTTTGTTTTCATTATTTGCAGAATACCAGACAAGCTGTTATAGGTTGCCATAGGATATCGGTACAAAATCTTTCATCTAAATAAATGTTGATCACTGTTTAATCTATGTTAGTGATCCCCAACCAATGACTCATAAACAACATGTTGCTCACCAACACCTTTGATATTTGTTCCTTTGGCCTCAAAGCAGATACTTATGTTTGAATTGCTGATTGTGCACCTTCCTTTGGGTTCCCAGACAGAAACTTAAGTTGGCTATACACGGGCAGATAAAGCTGCCGATATCGGTTGTTTAGACCAATTCATGTATGGGGGCTTCCAACGGGTCTTCCCGACCGATATCTGGACACGTCATCGATTGGGAAGGTTGGATTATCTTCCGACCGACCCATCGGAAGTCCATTGCTCTAGTCGTAATCCGATCGTTTGGCCATAGGGCTGAACGTTTGGATTACCCCAACATAGCCCTGCCAGTTAGTGGCATATCGGGGAAAGATCCGGTCATTTGGCAATGTCACCAAACGAGCGGATCTTTGCATCTATGGCACCAGCTTTACCCTTGCCCTAAAAAGTAGAGTCCTGCAGCGGGTCGAATACCCGCGGGTTACCCGCAAAATCCCGCGGTACCCTGGGGGTTGCTCGTAGAGTTTCTTGGTGCGGGTATAGAAGCGGGCCGGTGGTTCTGCAGGTTGGCGGGTTGAGGGTCGGGTCGCGGATCCTCGCTATAGCAATTTTTACTCCTTTTTCTGAGCATTTCTACTACTGATGATGTCACATTCGGTTCACAATGACAGCACTTCCTGTTTTACTCCTTTTTCTCTGATCTCGGCTGCTTCCGATGATGTCACTTCCGGTTTAGAATGACAGCACTTCTGATTCTTGATGGTCAGCGGGTCACGGGTCCGGGTTACGGATCTCGGGTTGCGGGTACGGGTCGGGTCGCAGGTCTAAGCGGGTAAGAATGTGGGTCGCGGGTCTGGGTTGCGGATTGCGGGTACGGGTCGGGTAAGGGTCCCAAAAAATGGACCCGCGCAGGTCTCTACTAAAAAGACAGTTGACAAACATTAAAAGAAATGTATAAATGTTTCAGAATGCTGTTTTATAAGAATAACTGCCACTGTTTATCTTCAAAATCTGTAACATTATTGAACTTCCATATAATGCTGCCAAATTTCTTAATAAAGGGAGCATAAGCCTTAATTATATGGAGGATCTTTCATTTATTTCCCATGAAATATATATATATACCTAGGGCACAGTGTGCTATGTCCACAGAATATCTCTTTGTTGGATCTCTGTATTACTACTTAAACAGTATAAATAAATATACATACTTCACTTTCACTTCTATGCTTAATTACTTAATAGGATTATTACAAATTAAATAAATCTGTTGCATCTGTGTGCTGGTTTCAAATCTGAAACCGATTTGCGTCATAAGTGCATCATCCATTTGGCTTATCTGCATATGTGACTCAAATAAGAGTTTAGGGGGGAAGCTGTAGGAGTTTTTGTGCACTTTAGTGGAATAGCCAAAAGTTCCCCTTTCAAAAGAGCCTCTAGGGAGCTTTTTTCAAGTTTTATATTTGTTATAGCTAGCATCTGTATAAACCACAGCATGAAAAAGTAGTTGCTGCAACATAAAATATTGTCATCACGTAATAATATCATTTTATTATAATACCATTTGTTTTTATACTGATACTTTAGTGATGTTCTCATTGTGGTTACACAACAGCAGTGAAAGAGATGAGCAGACATGAACTCAGAATACATGAAATCTGAACCTATAATATCTGAAAGCATAATTTCTTATGTTTGTAGCCAAATCAGGCAAAAGGTTGCTCATATCACTAAGGGGCAGAATTACTCATGGTCGAATTTCAAAGTGAAAAAACTTCAAAATTCAATCATCGAATTTTTTTGGGGGTCATTTTCAATCGATTGAACGGTTCGAACAATTTCACCAAAATCCTTTGAAAAGGATTCTCAGCACTTCAGGACAAGTTCTGTGAGGTCGCCCATAGGCTAAAATGGCAATTTGCCAGCTTTCAGCTGCCAAATAGTCGAAGTCGAAGGGTTTTTAAAGGGCCAGTAATTCGAAATTCAAATATTCGATTTTTTTCAACTGAAATTTGGGTTATTCAATAGTCGAAGGAGTCCAAAATTACTTTGAAATTCGAATTTTAAACTTCGAATTTTATTCGAATTTTCACTTCAACCTTTAGTAAATCAGCCCCTAACTTTACTAAGGTATACTGTCATGGGAAAACGTTTTTTTTCAAAACACATCAGATAATAGTACTACTTCAGCAAACTTCTCCACTGAAATCCATTTCTCAAAAGAGCAAACAGATTTTTTATATTCAATTTTGAAATCTGACATGGGGATAGACATTTTGTCAATTTCCCAGCTGCCCTTGATCATGTGACTTGTGCCTGCACTTTTGGATGGGAACTGCTTTCTGACAGGCTGTTGTTTTTCCTTCTCAATTTAACTGAAGGAGTCACAGTAGGACATGGGTTTTTACTATTGAGTGGTGGTCTTAGATCTACCAGCTGTTATCTTGTGTTAGGGAGCTGCTGTTTGGTTACCTTTTCATTGTTATGTTGTTAGGCTGCTGGGTGGGGGGGGAGAACGGGAGGGGTGATATCACTCCAACTTGCAGTACAGCAGTAAGGAGTAACTGAAGTTTCTCAGAGCACAATTCACATGACTTGGGGCAATATGTCTAGCCAATGTCAGATTTCAAAATGAAATATAAAAAAATCTGTTTCCACTTTTGAGAAATGGATTTCAGTGCAGAATTCCACTGGGCAGCACTATTAACTGATGCATTTTGAAAAAAAACATTTTTTCCCATAACAGTATCACTTTAAGGGTAATTGGTCCTGCTATCTCCTCTGTGATACAGCCTTTAATCCCTGCTATTGTCAACAAAAACACAGAACTACAGCAGTTACTGTACATAAGTACGAGGAAAATAACATCTCCAAGGAAGCATAAAGAGCTATGATAATGTTTCTAGTAATAAAGAAAGCAATGACCTAATGTCAGAGCTTCAGGATTAGAATCTGTGTTTCCCTTCCTATCCTCTAATGAGCAGATTTATCAAAGGTTAAATTTCGAATTCGTGTGAATTTTTTTAACACTAATAAATTTGAATATACTCACAACTCGAATGGGAGGTTATTTGAGAAAAAACTCCACCATCTAAATCTCAAATGAATATTCCCGACCCGAAAACTCGCATCTAAATCAAATCGAATTAGACTAAACTTGAATCGAGTTTTTTCTCTGTCAGGAAGGCTATTAATTTCAAATGGATCACTGGACCTCTGCTATTAACTTCTACATGAACTCTGCAGCTTTTAGGTGGCAAATAGTTGAATTTGAGTTGTTTCCATGGTCCAGGTATGACAAATCTCGAATTCGAATTTGAGTTTGGATTATTCCCAACTCGAATTTGTGAGTTTTGACCAAAAATTCAACCCTTAATAAATCTGCCCCTAAGGAGTTGATTTACTAAGGGTCTAATTTTGAAGTGGAAGATACTTCGAAATTCGTCCATTGAATTGAAATACTTTGTCTTCGAATATCGAAGTTGAAGTTTTTTTCTCTAATCTGGCTATCCTGCGATCGAAGAAAAATAGTTTGTTCGATCGATTCGAATGATTTTAGCATATGTACGATCGAACTATTTTTCTTCGACTTAAAAAAACATAGAAAAATGCTCTAGAAGGTCCCCATAGGCTAACATAGTACTTTGGTAAGTTTCATTTGGCTAACTTTTGTAGTCAACGTTTTTTTAAAGAGACAATACTTCGATTATCGAATGGTCGAATAAATGAACGATTTTACTTAGAAACAAAGTTGAAGTCGTAGTAACCTCTTTGATGGTTGAAGTAACCAAAAAATTATGAATGGCCCAAAATTCGATTCGAATTGAAACATTTTGAATATTCAAATTTTCGAATTTCGAAGTACGGGCCCTTTAAAAATCCTTGATAAAGGATTGATGCTTGAGAAAGAGTCGAAATGTTGCATTATTATGCTGCTGTCCTAAGACCAATAAAAATGGTTTTATCTATAATGGGAGTGCTGTCTGTTGGAGGAAATCTGTATACTGGGATGTGGCGCTTGTGAATAGGCTACAGAAAGTGCACCCAACTACAAACGTGGGCTGAAAATTGTAAGTGCGGTCTGAATTTGTATTGTGCCTTTATAAACCCTTCGACTATTCCGCAGCTTAAAGCTGGTGAATTGCCATTTTAGCCTATGGGGGACCTCACAGAAATTTTTTCTAAGTTCTGAGAAAATCGAAGGATTTTCCTAAAAACGTTTGAATCGTCTGATCGAATCGAATGATTAAAAAAAAAAATTATTGATCGCAAATGGACCTATTCGATCAAAACAGGTCCATTTTCGATCGAAAAAGCCCTTTAAAAATACTTTGAGGGTCGAATTTAGAAGTTTTTTTACTTCTAAAATTCAACCCCTAGTAAATCTGCCCCAAGTGTTAAAGAACAGTGCAGTCATACAAAGTGGAAAAAGGTATCTTGGAGAGCTCCAGACTTACAGGCAATACTTCCACATGAACATGAACATTTTCAATAGACTGGTTCAGCCAAGAACCCATTAAAACAAGTGCACATTTGCAGTTTCTTTCATTCTGGGATCAAAGCCTTGTTAAAGCTGTGAATGTCTATACCTGCTGTACTACAGCTTTGAAACAAAAACAGTAAATAAAAAGCCCAAGAGGATTATGATACAAGAAATGCCCTTTTTATTTTTATAATTGTTGTTTTTTTAGTTATCCCTTTCATTGGCTGCTGATTTTTAGCAAAATGCATAGATGTGCTATATTAAAAGATTATTTTTATGTCTAATATGGACCCAGAGCTCTAATGATCAGCTAATGAGATTCTATGATCATTAACCTCAACGTACCAGTAGTTGTGAAGGCTGGTCTTATTACTGTATGAAAGAATTAGATCTGTCATAACAAATGTTTCTTCATAGAATATTTGTTCTGCAGTAAATAGTTCTAATGTCATGGTTTTATTAATACCAACGTGTTTAGATTCTCTGTTGGCATGAGCTTACTGTAGAAAACACAGCCTTTAATGATGCGTCCATGTTTCGATAGCATAAATAAAGTGTTACAGGAACCCTACCAACATAAATGTAATATTAACTGCTAAAATGAAAAAAGAAAACCCTTGTGTGCATGAAAGGGCCTCTGCCTGTTTAAAAATTGAATCTCAGTCCTAGAATGATGTTTACAGTCCGCTGACTCAGGGCCACCCAATTGTGTTGTCTGGTATAAAAAGGACTCCAGGATGCAATTTTTTCAGCAGTGCAGCCACTTCTGGAACTTTTAGACCTGACTCACTAAGGAGTTGGCTGTAGGGCATCAGCTGCTTCTACTGAGATTGAAAAAGTTTGCCTCAACTTAAACCATTATTCCAGAAACTGTATTGTTGTGTATGCCATAAGAGCAATTTTATGCAGAGAGTTTATTTTTGCATGCTCTGATAGAGAAAATTGGCAAAACTAATTCTAAAAATGTGCAGCTATGCTTATGATGACTTAAGAAGGTTTGGGACCCTGGTAACAAATTGGAGACAGCATTTGTTCTGTGGGAATCCAGTTAGACAGTCCTGATTGATATCTACATATATACTGTATATATATATACCACA
>CM044431.1:117910059-117934526 GCA_024363595.1 Xenopus borealis | reverse complement strand
AAGGAAGAATTTCACTGAATACAGTCAGGTTTCAGATAAAAATGGTACACATATTTTAATTAAAATATACTGGAGATAGGTTTCTTTTTTATTAAAGAAAGTAAAAATGGGATTTTATTTTTTTGCCTTTACATGCTCTTTAATTATGTAGCATATATACATTATTCTTAGTGGTTAAGCACACAAACTATTTTCTTTCTTTCTTTTTCTGTTTTTGCTAAGGTATATCTTGTGAATTCCTAGTACCTGGCTTTTTAAAAGAATCTTTTGACATGCTTCTATTTTACATTATAGTTTATAACAACTCACATGTGAGTTTGCACATGCTTTGTATACAGTAGATGTATTGCCCTGTCATAGAGGTGTGTGAGCAAAGCACACAGACAAATCTGTAAAAGTCATATTTGTAAAAGTCATGCATGAATTCCTGAAGAAGTCAAAACACATAAACTATAATATGGCATGTTGATTATGAAATCAGTTCATTTCATAATTGCATTCATTCTTCTTCTGACAACTCTTATTACAGTGCCACTTTGTTTGGTAAACTAAGACAGGGTTGCACTGTAATTAATACTTATAGAAATAATGAGCTATGAAATTCTAATTTATTGTAGACAGCTTGAGTGAAACAAATCAAGATCCACAATTTTAGAAAGCCGCCATATATAAATGTACTTGTAATCATGCCTTATCTTCTGGAGAACGCTGAACTCAGAGTTTATGCAGAACATGAGGGATCAAAGTAAACATGACAAGGTAGAAGCCTTAGACCAACTCATGCTTAGGGTGTTACTATGTTACCACAAGACCTCTTTACCATCTAAAAGAAGAAGGGAATGATACCCTTGGCCTAATTGTGTAAGCTTAACAATGAATAATGGTCATAGTTTTTAAGGTATCTTACATTCTTACATTCAGCAAAGGCACCAGACCTCTCTGCAAAATATTTCCTCAAATTCAGTTATGTCACTCATACACAAGACCTTATTCATAGAGTTCAGAGTGCTCAACCCTTCACATATAACCCTATTATAGGGTATCAGGTGCTTGATCTGGAAGACCCTTTCCAGCCCAACAGGTCCAGCATACAATGTAGAAACAAACCAGCGGCACACTGATTGCAGTGAAGCAAGTGATTAGTTGTTTATTTTAGCCCATATACATACAAGGTAAGGGCAAGGTATGGACTCATACACAAGACCGTCTAATAAACTAAAAATGTCCTCAGACACCAAATAGTTGAACTGCTGTCCATATCAAATGTCTATAGAGTCAATGAATCAATGTTCCAATCTCATATATTTAAAATATAAATGCACAGAAGGAATATAATCTCCTACTTTAATTTGTGTTCAAATGAAACTAGACAATTAAGACACTTTACCAGCAATCGAATTAAATTTTTTCCATTTCCATTTCATTTTTTGATTTTTCTATTTTTTAAAGGAGAACCAAACCCTTGCTATTAAAAACCCCGATTTGTAAATGGCCCTACCTCTTGGCTTACCCCTCAGTACAGATTCAGGACATCAGAGTTCATCTTCTTCTCCTCAGTAACCTTAGGGTCTCCTTCTTGCACTTTGGCAGTTTCCATGACTTTTGATGCATGCAAAGTTGTCGCACGCAGAAGATTGCTCCAACTGTACATGCGCTGATACGCTGCTCTTTTTCTGAAGGTTACCAAAGAGAAGAAGATGGGGCACGAGAACTCCAATGCCCTGAATCTGCACCGAGGGGTTAGTAAAGAGTAAAGTAAAGAGTAAGGGGCATTTACCTAGGGCAACACAAAGGCTGGGTGGGAGCAGGGAGGGGGCTATGTAGGGTAGGGGGTAGGGGTTTTATTAGCAAGGGTTTAGTTCTCCTTTAAATATCACAAAAAATTTGAGATTTATAAAGTGTAAAAGCCACTAATACAAAACTACAACCTATAAAAGTTGTTAAGGTCCTATAGAAGGCAATGGGAGCTGCACAGATCCAATTGGACTGTTGTAAATCAATTCAGACTGGATTTTTTTTCACTAGGAACTGTCCAATAAAGTTTTTTTAGAGGTTTAGGAGGTATCCTTATTTGTAAGAGCATCATTCAGCATCATTTTTTGTTTGTCCTTTTTTTATTTGGATCTTTTCATGAATGTCATGACATTCGTTGCTTTAGTGAGTTTATGCTTTAGTGAGTTTATGAGTTTAGTCGTGGTTTCATAAACCTCTTAGAGGCCTATTTATCAAAATGGATATTTGTTAATTTTATTTTACATTTGTGAAGTTTTTTCAGATTTCAAAAACTTCACCAAACTTGAATGTGCACTAATTTATTAAAATACTCAAAAACTTGATTGAGTAAAAATGTGAAAAAACAACCTGAATGCAACCAAATCACATTCTACTCATTGTCATTTTCAATGAGTACATCCACCTTCATAAAAATCTGAAAACAATCACTTTAATTTTTCCTAGGACAACTTCCATTGACTACATGAACTACCAGCTTTCAGATGCCAAATTTTTCACATTCATGCTTCTCCGAGTCTTTTTTTGGCCTCAATAAATCTCAACCATTAGCAGTTTGGAAACAAATTTGTGAATTTTAGAGCAAAACAAAAACACTTGAATTGTGGTAAAATAAATCCAGAAGCAGAAGACAGTCTTCTCTGAATAAACAGGTGGTTGCTTAGTTGACTTGCTTTTAGAATTAACCCCTGGGATTAATAGATGTCTAACACTAAAGCTACACAGCCTTATTGGGGCCCTTGTGAACCCCTTGTTCGGTTTTATTAAAGGGTGCTTAGAGAGAGAACTAAAAATCAATATCAGTGTGGTCTAAAGGATATTTGTAGGGAAGCTGCATTACCTTGCAACAGCCCTCATTTGTTCAATAAACCTTACTCTACTTTTCAGAGTATGCTTAGGGTTTGATATGCACAAAAACACATTACTTGAAACAGTGCTCAAAAATTCACAAAACCAACTTTCCACAGCAATGTAAATAATTTGCATTAGATGTACCTTTTGACATCATGGGACATATTCAAGTATTGTAATGTGTAAAAACATTTGCTCAAGAGTCAACAGTGGTTTCCGTGATACAACTTATAAGGATGATTGCCCTTGTAGAAATGTTATTCGACCATCGAGAGGCTTTAAGACTAGCAGTGAAATTCTGTAGCATAAGAAACAGAGACCTAGGAACTACAAAATAATTAATTTAAAAAGAATCTCTGAGTTCTGAGTTCAAGCATTTAGCATGTGGCCCCCAACACATTGACCTGTCTGAGATTAACATACAAGTGGGGTAACATAAACAATTTTTGCCCCAGGTTTATTTAGCCATAGGAGACAATAATGTGTAATAATAATCAATTAGAAAAGCTAATCTTGTGGTTTATCTCATGAAAAGTCTATAGAAATATATTGGGAATTTTGGAATTAAGTTAAGAAATATGTGTTTCTCGTCAACAAAATCTGGTACTACATGTTTGCTTTCCAAGAAATGGTCAAATGCTACTTACTGATGCCTACTAAACCGGTATCAAATTGTGCATCTACAATATTTCCTGACATATCCTCATTTGATACTCAATTACTGTACCTTTTAGATTTAAGCCAGCATTCTGTTTATTCCCGTCCCCTTTACCTCTTACCAAATATCTAGGTATTAAAATAAATCTTATAACACCCTAATAAAGTTCCACCTACTGCATGTAAAGCACATAATTATTCATTCCAGGTCTCACCAGAATTTGGCTATAGGCTGCCCACATCATGCCTAAATTATTACATTATTTCTCAGAACTCCCTTTAAATACATACACATAACAGGCTTCAAAATATCTGGCTGTAAAAGGTATGGGGCTTTTTGCAAGATATGTGGCGTTATGGGCATACTTTAACATTATCTATCATCATAGACTGGCATTGTAGAGTAAGAGCCTAGTATAGTACATACATCTTATCAAAGTGTGCCAATATAAAGGAGAATGTTGGAATGAATACACCTAATCAAGAAATAAAAGGATTTCATACAAAAAAAACATTATTTTATATAACACACCTAATGGATCATTTACAAAAAATTGCTCTAAAAACAATAATATTTTAACACTCTGTAAATAGCTGCATTAAAATTAGCAATTTGTACACTTGCACCCTGGGAATGCTACATACTGTAAAGAAAAATGTGGGTAGCATATGAGCTTCCACTGTATTAACACTAACTTGCACATCATTTGTATTACCATTTTTATTAATGGCATTCCTTCCTTCAGTGCAGCAATCACATTTATAAAGAACATACATAGCAGATGAGGTTGAAAAAGAGCACAGGTCATCTATTAAGTACAATCTTATGGTTGCACTTAAGTACAACACATAATACAGCTCTCATGTCCCAGTGTGTCCTAAGGGGCATACGTTTACACCCCACAGTGGTCCAGCACTTTTACCTGTAGCATTCATGTATGGCTGGCAAAAGTCCAGCCTGGTGGTACCTTTTCTTAATGGAAGTGAAGTACATTAAATGCAATCACTGGAGTACATGAACACTATTAAGATTATTGTGTGATGTTAAATATGTTATAAATAATAGATAATAACAATATTATATGAATCAAACAGTCCAACTTTAAATAAAAAACATTATGATACTGAATTTTCATGCGACCTAAGCTTTTTTGCAGGTTGATAATGGGATGTCATCTGATTAAATTGTCATTACCTGCCAAGAATTTTGCTGACACATCCATGACTAACCCGTAGTTGCCGAGAGATGTCACACGGCCTTACTCCTTGATGGGCCAGTTCCACAATTCTCTGCCGGACTACATCAGGAAGGGGCCGTCCATTTACAAAAACCCCACCTAGCTGATTCACTCCTCCATGTCCTACAATAGATAAAAAAACAAGCAACATCATAAGGCATCTTCACAATATTGACTTTATAAAAATAAAAAGGAAAATAATCGTTTTTGCTTTGCCTTCCATCATTTTGCTATCAAATGTATTTGTTTTAATGTACAAGTTAACATTATACTGCTGTAACGGTTCTAACAATACAACACAATACAGTGCAAATACGCCATGCTTTTAATTTAGAACATAAAATTATTAAATGTTCCATAGTCCTCACTGAAACATATACTTGCTCTTTATTATAACAGGCCTTTTTTATTGCTTTTTAGGCTTCTCTAAAATGTTTCTACCTGCTACAGAATGCTATATCGTTTTTGAAGAAAAATAGTTGTTAACATTTTATACCACCCTATGGGAATAGCAAAATCATGCATCTGAATTATAATGTAAGTTCTACAGGGCAGGGGATTCCTTCCTACTGTGTCTCTTACCATGTGGCACTTAATCTCTGTGTAAATTTTCTTATTTATTTATTTATTATAATGGCTTCCCTGTGTGTGCTTTTCTATATTGTAAAATTGCACAGTGTTGTGTATCCTAGTAGTGCTTTATAAATAAAGTCATACATAAATACATAATTTAAAAAACAGACAGCCCATTAGCATATTTTATGTAAAAGATACAGAAAGGCACGTGGACTCTTTGATCACTGCACTTCAGGGTTGTGTAATCTAGATCTCATGGCATGACATAAGTTATTGTTGAAAAAACATGGAGGTCAAAAAGACAGGAATTACTCTAGGTATAGAAGTACTTATATGTATTGATACATAGTCAATTTGAACTGAAAAAGCAAATGTCTATTAAGCTCCACCCTACTGTGCATCTCCCAGCATAACTGACTAACATTAAGGGAGGAAAACGTTCTTGCCAACTGTATGCCTTTCTCTTTCTTCTTAACATATACACATACACAAAACATATACACACATGCATACACATTCACATACATACAGTATACTTTTATACCCCAAATATCTATATACGTCTTTTTAATTACTTATATTAGACATACTGTGACCTGGATGAATGAAAATCTTCATAGTTTTATATCTCAAATATGCCCCTGAATTATGTACCTTTACAAACATCTCTTTAGAGCATTAAGTGAATCTACCATTACATGTTCACCAGACAGGACATCCCACAGTTTCACCACACTCACAGTAAAAAAAAAAGGTTTACGTTGCTTTAGATGAAATATGCATTTTATTCACTCTAAAATGCCATCATCATATTTACAGACTGTTTCCTTTTTTCTCTCTCCTTCTGCAGAGAAAACAACCCCAACTGTGATATATAAAGAAAAAAAATGATGCATCTATCACACAGGTCAATGCCTTTTTTATGCAAGAGAGTTCATTATTAGCTTTAGTAGACACTATCTGACACAGCTTTGAGTTGCAGGCTCTGTTATCTGCAATATAAATCTCAATTATGGAGACCCACAACACAATGTAGAATTTGTGCTACTTATGCTCAAGTGCAGTAATCACAAGTGCACTTCATTTCATCTTTTTCAACCAATACAAAGCACCAACAATACAAGAAAAATGAATGGGGGAAAACACAGGGAAATACATGTGTGCAGTCTTGCAATTTAATCATTTTACATTGTAGCAGTGATTGGTCATTAATGGGTATGTTGGCAGGTATGCCCCAGGGATTTTAATGACGGCATGACATAGGAAACACCATCAGCACCATTAATCCTACTGCTCATCTGTTTTTCGTTCACTGTTCAGGTCTATGGGAAGAAATTGGGTGAAAAGCTCAGTATTTCTGCAGCGTTTTTGGGAAAATGCTGTCTATGGTGCAAGAAAGGCCTTTCCAAATACTCAGCTACATTCTTAGGGGGAAATTCACTAAAGCACGAAGCGTCTAACACTAGCGATAATTCGCCATCGTGACATCATTTAGCAACTTCGCAAATTCACTAACACCGACTCTGGCGAATTTTCGCTAGCGAAGTAGATAGACTTGCGCAACTTCGCACCCTTACACCAGGCGAAGTTGCGCACAGACGAAGGATCGTAATTACACAAATTCACTAAGATCAACATTTTCCTGAACGTTACCACTTACGCTAGACTTTACTTCGCCTGGTCCGAAGTTCAATAAAATAGATAGGAGTTTGAAAAAATAAAATTGGAAAAAAACGCTGGCGTGTAGGGTGATAGTCTGAAAAATATTTTTTTGTGGGGGTTACCCTCCTTCCCCCCTACATTTCCTAACATATGGCAACAAAACTATACAGGGGGCACATGTAGGGCAATAGGACAACTTTATTTAATTTATTAAAGGTTTCCTGGGCTTGTATAGTGGAATGTAGTGGCTGTAATATATACTTCTATTATACGCTCAAGTTCCCTCCATATGCAAATTAGGCATCGCTATGGTAACTGCGCTTTGCCTGGTGAACTAACGGTAGCGCTACTTCGCTAATGTTCGCCGCCCTGAGTGCAAATTCGCATCTTAGTGAATTTGTGTAGTGCTGGCGAAAATTCGTCAAGGGGAAGTGCGGCGAACATTTAGCGAAGCCAACGCTAGCGAATTTTCGCATCTTAGTGAATTTACCCCTTATGCTTCACTTGCGTGACCTACACCCTAGCAGGTATATAAATATTTATAATTTGTTATGCTCTCCAGCTACTCTGTAGTATGTTCCGTTTTATATGCGGTACTTACATATTAAATGGCTTTAATATGGTTAAAGCTCTTCCACACTACGTTTTATATGACCTGCTAGGAGCTTCTGTACCAAACACATTATTTGAATTCCTGTTGACAATGATATATTACATTATTAGCAAGTATTACACCAGTAGAATGTAACTGTTGCAAGTTTCAGAAAATTTGTTTCTGTACATTCAATTCTGTTCCCTGGCCTGCACTGGTAGGGGGAGCATCCCACTGATATTATTATTATTGTTGTTGTTTTGTTTTTGTTGTTAATATTATTATTATTATACTGAAGAAAATTTCAAACACCATTTGAAGTATCTTAATAACTATCTCATAGGCTAAGATTAGTATTGTACATTTGTATGCAACAGTGCTATTTGAATCCACAAGGTTTAAATGCAGATACAGTTAGTAAAATATGCCAGAATAGGACAGGCCTGGAAATTCTTATAGTGCTGAAAGCCCTGTTCCAACTCTATTAATACTGGATTTTGTCAGTTACAAACCATTTGTAGAAGACAAATATTTTTCGTTCCATGGAGCAGAGTACACATATGCCATAGCAGCCAAATAACAGTAAGTCATTCTTCAATCTGCTTACATTTAATGCAGATAAGTGGCAGAACTACCAGGGGAGCAGGGGTGCGATTGGGCCAGGGCCCCCCGGCATCTCACACACCTCTGATTTCTGGCCTGAAAATCACACATGGAGTGGGGTGGGAGTGGCTGCAGATATCAGACCTTTTTGTATAATGAAAAAAGGGATAATAATAAAGTAGAACAGGTATGTGATCAGTTATCCTGAACCCCATTATCCAGAACGCTCTGAATTAAGGAAAGGCCATCTCCCATAGATTATTTTATCCAAATAATCCAGATTTTTATAAATGATTTCCTTTTTCTCTATATTAATAACACAGCCCCTTCCACATGATCCAAATTAAGATACTATTAATCCATATTGTAGGCAAATCCAGTTTATTGGGTTTATTTAATGTTTACATCATTTTCTAACAGACTTAGGGGCAGATTTAGTATTGGTCGAATTTCGAATTGAAAAAAAATTCGACCATGGGATTAGTTATGGAATTAAAATCCTTTGAATTCGAAGGATTTTACAGCAATTCGATTGGTCGAACGATCGAATTCTAAATATTCGATCGAACGATATTAACCATTCGATCGAATTTTTATAATTCGCTCAAAATTCGCCAAAGCCACTTTGGTAGATTGAAACTGGCAAACTAGGTAGGCGAATAAAAATTTAAAGGAGAAGTAATTCGATAGTCCAATATTCGAATAGATTTTTATCTAATCATTCGATTCGATCGAATTTACTGAATTCACTGGTCGAATTTACCTAATTTGCATATTTGAAATTCGAATTAGAATCTTTTTGAAAATTCGATCGAATTTCGAATCATTCATGTGAATACATGTGAATTTAGTAAATCTGCCCCTTAAAGTATGAAATTATGGAAAGATCCATTATCCATTGTGGATAACAGGTCCCATACCTGTAATTAAAAATCATCTGAAAAATACATTATTAACACAGTAACCAAAATATTAACCTTACTAGTGGCCAGAACAGGTCATTTGGAAAATGAAGTTGATGGTGAGGAATTTGAAGGGAGCTACCCTGCCAAAAATAAATGCTCTACTCACTATATTTTCAAGGGCAGGATAACATCTATCTTATTAGCTAAAGAGATGTATGAATCTGCTAAAATTGCTGTATATTAAAAATACCTTACTTAAAAGTATATTTTTGTGATCAGCATGTTTTAGCATGATTTCTAGCCATAATCAGCAACTTCAAAGAAAACCCTTGCCCTGAGCCTTTTTGCTTCTCTTGACTGCCTTAAAAAATTTAAAGGTGAATGGATGCAGTTGTAAAAATCTACTAAACTCACAAATATTCTTCATTCCTTTTTATCATTTATGATTATCCATACAGTATACTGTTAAACAATTTTTGTAAAAAATTATGAATCACAATAAGAAACCATCTATCTGTTTCTGAAAACATGTTGAGCATGTGTTTTGATATACATGATGGTTCCCCTTGAATATGTTGGCATTAGAAAGAAAAATATTTGTGAATTTAACACTGAAGTCTCTGACTCACTTTTGCTTTTATAAAAGTAGAGGTTTTGCATTGTCTCTAAGGAATGGAAGAAGAATTTAGCTTTTTTGAAAAACAGTCACTGACATCTCAAAAAAAGCCTGACACACTGTGTCACGGAAGTTTTGTGCATCTTTCTACAAAATATTGTCACTGTTGCAAAAAAAAAAAAGAACAATTTAGTTTTTCACTTGAAAATGCCTTGGGGTTTACTTTTGCAATAGGTGAGGGTATGTAACTAACATCACAACATGAAAAAGAATGAAATATGGAAGCAGTTCTGTAGTCCGTGTGTTTAGCAGGTACAGAAGTAAGACTAAAATCAGTTAGAAATTGAGTAAGATTATTGTCTCTGTAAAATGCTGAGTAATATCAGGGTATTATATAATTATATAATAAGTAATAACAATACTAATTACATGCATAAATGACATTGCTGAATTGCTTACATAGGTGCTCCACTGCATAAGTAAGTTTACCCATAGCAAACAATCAGATATCTGCGAGCTGCTAAATTGTATTATCTAATCAAAACTAATTGCTGTTTGGTTGCTATGGGTAACTACACTAGTACAATTTACTCATATGATATTGAGTCGGTCCCTTTATTAGATTTTTTTCTGCCTTCTTACCATAAAACAGGCAAATTTTTTAATGGTTAAATGGACAAAATCTCATAAACACATTTACATGATATTGATTATGAGTAGACCTATGATATTGCTCCAAACAATATGCAGCATATTCAAGGCCATAATAATGTCCAATGTGTTTTACTTTCACAATAGTAAAGAAATGCCAATGCTTCTACTGTAAGAAAAACGCAAATGCAGTTTATGACAGTAGCATTTCAGAAACAGTCTTCCTTTATGGCTATGCATAACATATCATGCTCACATGTAGTTTTTTTTTTTGCCCGTGTGCGTTGCTTATGAAAAAGATTATACTGATTTTTAATGGTGTTTACAAGTGGAAATAATTTCATGATTACATATCAATTACTAATCAGCTATGCATTATAATAAGGAAGGCTATGTAATTTACAAAGCCATTTATACACCAAATTGGTCTAGTAAATGAGAACATTTGACATGTAGGACCTTGACAACCTGAGTATCATTTTTTTTTTCAATAATAATCTGCACTATAAATATAAATGACACTGTGGCGATTTTCAAACACTGCTTAAAAAAACTCACAGCAAACCAATGATGTAGGATATGGTAATGTATATTATTTAAAAACTATTTTTTTTATACAGATTATTTTACCATGTTGCTAATTCATTAAATACAGCTCTGTTACTGTATTTATACATTGATGGATTAATAAACATGTTAAGCTTATTTGAATGCCTATACACAATAGCTCCATGAGCTCCAAGAGATAACACCTTTCAAAGAAACTTCAGCAACAAACTTTTTAATTTTGCCCTTTGCAATATAACACTGCTTGAATTTAAAATACATCTGCGCATTAATACAGTACATCTGCGCAATTAAAGAACAGGATAGCCTCCAAAAGTAGCATTTCCCCTTTGAGGGTAAGGGCAGACGGGAAGATTCAGGGAGATTCGGCGCCTGGTGACTAATCGCCTGGCAACAAATCTCCCTTAAGCTTCCCATCTGGCCTTACCCTAAACTCTCTGCTACTCTGCCTCCTAAACTCCATATTTTTTCTGAATAATGTCTAGTTGTGTCTACCATTATGGAGCAGGACCTGCAAACTTTGCATGTGTTTCACTCATGCCTCTTTCTCTTGCCCCTCTCATCCTTACTTAAAGGGTAACTAAAGTCTAAAATAGAATAATGTTAGAATTGTTGAATTTTATGTACTAAATATAAACACGAACTGACTGCACCAGAAGCCTAATGAAACAAATGATTCATGCTTTCAAAGTTGGCTCATGGGGCTGCCATCTTGTAACTGTGTTAAACATCTTTGCAATACCAAGACTATGCACATGCTCAGTGTGGTATGAGCTTCAGTTTGGAGGTTAAGCTTAGAAATGGTCATAAATGATCAAAACAGATCTATCTGCTATAGAAGCTGATACAACAAGAATGATTAATAATCAAAATATTCAGACTGAACTGGGTCTGTGGATACAAATCTACAGTCACTGGCTACTCTACAGGGAAACAAACAAATCTGCTCAAGTTCTGGAAAATAAGGTGGGCTCCCCCGCCACTGTTTGAAACTATGATTGTTACCCTGCAGAGTAGTTAGGGACAGTCTGATGCAGCTGTCAGAGAAAGTAAAATGAAGGGGGAATTTCACTGCATATAATCAGGTTTATTATAAAAACGGTAGCCATTTTTCAATTAAAGTATATTTGAGATAGATTTATTTTTCATTAAAGACAGTAAAAATGGGATTTTATTTATTTGCCTTTACATCCCCTTAAAGCTCTGGAATTGTAAGGTGAAAAGAGCATGTGTATGAACCAGACATGGAGCACTGCACATGGAGGGATATAATGAAAATGGTGTAACTTCACCCAAGAGCACTTACCCCCATATATAATTAAAGGCACCCCTATTTGTCCAGGTGCAAAAATGAATGAAAAATATTGGTCCAATCACAGGACTGAGTTAAGATTGCCTAATATTGGTCCAATCACAGGACTGAGTTAATATTGCCTAATATTGGTCCAATCATAGGACTGATTTAATATTGCCTAATATT
This sequence comes from Xenopus borealis, assembly GCA_024363595.1. Taxonomy (NCBI): domain Eukaryota; kingdom Metazoa; phylum Chordata; class Amphibia; order Anura; family Pipidae; genus Xenopus; species Xenopus borealis. The sequence continues at coordinate 117,922,117 of CM044431.1, read as the reverse complement.
GGTCCAATAAAGTCTGCAGTCTGCACTCCAGTTCTAATCATAAACTATACTGGATGCTAAAGTATAATCATAGACCCTGTCTACAAGCTCTGAACTATAATTAGCCCTCAAAATCTTTAACATGTTAGTATTGCATGATCATAATGAGCCATTTTGAAGTAAGACACAATTTATACACAAATATATTTTAATTAAAATGTCTCATATCTAAACACATTATTTTACCATGTACCCCCCAAAACTAAATATTAAATATTCTCTGTCAGCTATTACTTGGCTCTATCACACAAATGGCTGTTTTTTGTTTAGCAGAACAGGCCAACCATGTTAGTTTTGGGGGGAATTTTGCAATGTTGGGTATGAAAATACAAGTCACCTATAGGAATCATGTCTCTATTGCAAAATACAGTTTTTTCCTGTAGGGTCATTTCCTAGCAAAAGCATTAAGCAGTATTTAGTCAATAACACACATTTGTTGTTGAAGCTTAAGACAGTATCCTTGTGCAGGTTAAACTTGCTTAAATAGTTTAGCTGGAATGCCAAACCATATTTGTAATTTTAGTTAACTTATATGTATTTGATGAATCCCAATAAAATGTGGCCTTGTATTGTGCATAACAATGACAGGGAAGGTGTCATGCAGACACTAAAATATTGTCCAAAATCCCTTTTTCATGAACTACTACAGATAGTGAAACTAGTAAGTCACAAACATCCATATTGGTAAGTAAGTAATAATCAGTTGCAAGCGTTGGCCCTTAATTGTTGTGAAATTAATCCCTACTTCATTTCAGCGTCTGTGCATATCCAGTTGTCAAACAAAAAGACAAACTGCAAGAATAAATAACATAGTTCTCATCCCTACTAGGTCTTACCTTTGACCAAGAAAGTCAAAGCATATTACCGAGAACAAAGATGAATAACAAAGCTTGAGTTCTAAGTATAATTTTACCAGGAAAATATTACTGTCGTTCTTTTATCTCCCCCTAACAAAGAATATTAGTACCCGATCCTGATATTAGAATCAGACTGGGGGAGGCGCAAATTATAAATTAGTGGTTCCCTGTATAGTCTCAGATCTACCCGAGGTGGCAAATACTAAAAGTAAATACAATTTGCTGAAATATGCAAAGTACCATGTGAATAGGGCAAGATTGAATGAGTTGGGATAGTAATGTTAAGAGCATGACAGTGGAAAACACAACAGAGCTAGGATGATTTGAAACTCATCAGCTTTAATTATTTGAGAATGACTGCTGCACTCAAATGTTGTGCTGTAGAAACACCCACACTGACTACTGTGTACCCAGCAAACACTTTAAATTCAATAAATAAACCCTTCCTTGGGTAGAAACAATAAAAACTGCATGTGCATGTGGCAAATTTTAAATAAAAACAGGAAGTAACTTCATTAGTGTTACAATAAAAATTTCCTAGGCACTGCTAAGTGCACACTTTAGAGTAAATAGTACATTATTACACTATTGAAAGTCAGTAAGTTCTCTTATGTCCTGAAACAGCACAATACTAGTGGCCCAATGTAACATATAACAACATTTTTCATTAGTGATTACATTTTTTCACCAGGCATGGATTCACAGCAAAATTCCACATTACACCATTGTCGATTATTTTTGCTAAACCACAGGAGGTTTTCACTGTGAAAATTTTCACCACGAAAAACCATGGTGACAAAGCACTCATTGACTTCAATGTATTTCGCACAAAAAGTGTTACAGCAAAAAAACACCAAGTAAAGTGTGCATTTTGTGCAGAAAAAATCGCTGCAAAAAAAGCCACTGCAAAAGAAATAGCATTGGTTCCAGAAATAAAGGAACTCAGTAAAGCAACTGCTGAGTTAAAGGAAGTACATTAAAAATGAGGGAGCTTGGCAAGATGTGACAGTTAAATTAGATATTTAAATGTCGGCAGCAAAGGCCGTCGTTAGTCGCACTGCCAGCAAAACATACAAGGAAAAACCAAAGACACTGGAGTTCCATCCATCCAATGATGACTGGCAGTAGGTATCAGAAAAAAGTAGAGAGTCTCCTTCTGTCTACAGTTTCCTGTGCCCTCCTTATCCATGGAGTCTGTACTATTAAGACTATTAAGATGTTCAATGTCCTGTTGCTATCCATTTGAAGTTCCTGCCTGCCAATGCTTCTCAACTAAGGTAATAGCTAAATTGTGCAGCGCACTCAAAAAAAATGATGGTGCTTATGAATGTAGATGGTAGCAATTGCTCTCTCTGCACCTGAAGAGGTGGAATTCCAATTTAAAAACTGGAATTTTGGTTATTAAAGTTACCAGGCAGTGCTTTTTGCCAGCTCCAGTAACCTGTCACACACTGATGCTCTCCACTTTCCTTGAAGAGAGTTGCCCTGATGGCTAGAATTCTATGTATACACTTACGGTCAGATCTGTAGTCTCAAATGACTAAAATTAAATAAAATATCCCTTAACAGAAAGGCTGAATTCATCTGTTGAACCGTTGACTGGAGACAAAGCAAACAGAAGGCTGGAAGTTTGAAAGTCTATAAATGAATAAAAACTAGTGACTTGACAAAAGAATCTATGCATCTAATTCTCTAGGGCAGTGATTGTCAAAATGTTTCAGTTCTAGCCCCCTTGGGGGTCAGGGCCTCCATATATCTCAGTGTTATAGATACAGGAAACCATTGGTGTAGCGTCATTCTTATGGATAGAATGAAGGTAAATAGCAAAAAAACTGTAGAGTGTTTTTATAAACTACCCACAAAAATAAATATAGAAATATAGAAACCACCAAACTACTTATTTTATTGCTCTCCAACTGAGGTTTTAAAGGGACTGCTGTATTTAAATACCAATCATTGGTTCCACAGGTTTAGTGCTCAGGCTTTTAATGAGAGAGAATGCCAGAGGTCCCTCCAACCCTTTTTAAAGACATAAGACACCATTAAAGGGAGGGGTGGGTGCTACAAGCACATTATTGCCAGGCTCTCTCCTATAAAAGCTATTTTTTCTTTGAAAGCTAATGGCGCAAGAAGATTAAACCCTTTTGAGAACCGTCCCTTGTAGTGATGTGCGGGCTGCCCCGATACCCACAGGACACGCAGGTCGGGCTGTTTCGGGCCGATCTCGCACCCCCATTTACGACCATCTTACACTGCCGACTTCTACCTTCCTTTTTATAGATGCGTGCCTGCTCACCCCTTTTGTGACATCATCAGCGGGGCGGTGCAGGTCTATAAAAGGAAGTTGGGTAAGGGCTGGTATAGGTGGAGGGAGGGCGGGTTCAGGTTGGGTGCGGGTCAGGTTTTACATGTACTTGCTTTGATATTAAATAACGAGTGACACAGAGGACCAGAAAATGTGCACTGACCAATCCATGGGCCAATCTTTTGTATGCTTGTAGCTAACTTGGCCAGATCACTTGTACTTATGTATTTTAGACTTGGAATGCTCCCGCATTGCCCAAAAATCTTACCCTTCAGGCCAGCTAAACTGGACAGGACATGGAGACTGAAACATGATGTCAAATTATTTTTCCTTTATGTGGTTTAACATAAACGCATAATGAAATAAACAATGTTTAATGAAGAGTAATAATAACAATGCATTTGTAGCCTTACAGAGCATTTGTTTTTTTTAGATGGGGTCAATGACCCCCATTTGGAAGCTGGAAACAATCGGAAGAAGAAGGCAAATCATTCAAAAACTATAAAAAAAAAAGAAAAAATTAAGACCAGTTGAAAAGTTGCTTAGAATTAGCAATTCATACCAAAAGTTAACTTAAAGGTGAACCACCCCTTTAAGGCACATAAAGACAAATCTGATTTTTAGGCTGACTTATCAGATATACACTGAAACCTTTGTTGATTTTACAATGACTTTGGTTAGGTGTGCGTTTAGATATGCCTTGCTCCTTTTAAGAAGTATAAATGCAGTATTCAGCGAAAGAAAACTCTGTTCACTCAAAAAAGTATGCCTTAATACCTACTTGTGATGGATGCCTACCTTCGTGGAATTATATCACTATAACATCACTTATGGTCAGCCACAGATTTCAGGCTACAGACCATAAACTACTGAATTTGTATCATACACCTTGCTTTACATAAATAACCATACATCCACGTGTGTTTCAGGTCCTTATACAATATTTGCATAAGCTTAAAGGGCCAGTAACACCTAATAATGAAAAAGAATCACCTATGGGTGAAGCAACAAATCGAGTTTGATTAGCAATACAGTACCAAAGCATACTTTAAGCAAAACCAATGCAACTTCTTCATCAATGCATTCAGCCTGAACTGGAATAAAAAAAAAAAAAACAAGAAATTGCAAGTTGTTTTACAAATCGAAGTAACTATTGGAGAATTAAAGAAGAATTTCAGCAAAATAATTAAAAATTCAAATTTCTGTGAAAAAATTTAATTCTACAACATAAGTATATTTCCAGTTTTTTCCTGTATAACCCTAGGTCTTGGTGTTACTGTTGCATAAAACCAGAGCCCAGTTTCCCAAAGAAGCATTTCTGGAACAATAACCCCCAAATATTGAATTTTTGTCTGTTATTTTAGTAGTGCATGGGGTGGTAATTACCTGCAAATGTGATATTAGCTATTAGGCTTAAAAGTGTGTTTTTAGGTAACATTATTTTTTTTTTAATAAAAAGAAACTTAGCTATGACAGCACACAAACAAACACACACACACACACACACACACATATATATATATATATATATATATATATATATATATACATACATAGTTATATGGGTGTGTCTGTAAAGTGGTCGTCAATTATAATCAGTACTTTAATAAATAATGTTTGACATGTTTGACATTTTGGTACCCACAATGCATTGTTTCCTCCAGATAGCATTACAGCTCAAGTGCTAATAAGGCTTACATAATGGATCAATAAAAATTGTAAGAAATGTGCAATTATTGCCTTTAAGTAAATTGAGCCCACATATGTAAGCCTAGTTGATAGAGTTCTACAAATAATACAATTATTATATGCCTTACTGGCACTGGAAACATGAAACAATAAAAACTGCACAATTCTCCTAGAGTATTGCCCTTGCTCTGAATTCCAAACAATAGTCAAATGAAGCCCCAAATGTATTATTATTATTATAATAACATGTATTTCTATACGCCAACATATTTCGTAGCGCTGAGGATGATGAGGAAATCAACCTTCAGTGAATCTGGGTTTCACATATGAGTACAGTAGCTACAATGCGTAGTTTTCATCAAATGCTTTCCCTGTGGTAATTCTCTGAATGGTGTTGGTTACTAATAACTGCTTATGTTTCCTTAGTAGATCAATAGATATTTCTTCACACTTGAGAAATGGTAAAACAAGCATTTAAAAGTACTGAAATAGCGACCTAACTTTGAGGCACTGTGTACCCCTGCAAAACACTGTTTCAGTGTCTGATCCCTCACACAATTCGCAGGTCACCCACAACAAGAGCAAGATTGCAGTGGTGTCCTGGGGACCTTCATTAGTTACTCTTCTGTAGTACATGTGAATTCATTTGACTCTCTTTCCTTCAATATTCCTGTTAGTATGTACTCTTAAATACACATAGAACCTTGATGGATATAATGAAATAAAAGAAGCCCATTGAAAGAGTGTGGACTAACCCCTTTGACGGGGTACGGGAACTGTACTTCAGGGCTAAAAATACTGGATTTCCGGTCGAGTCAAACATTTTTACCCACCAGATATTGAACAGAAATCCTTCCCTCACTGATAGAATAGGTAGGAAGGGAAACCTTAGCAAATAAATCTCGTTTGCAGTATATCCCTACAAAAAAAGCCATCCTGTTTCTGCTGTGTAACCACTCACCTATTATTACACTATGACTATGCCCACTGGCTAATGCTATGGACGCAGTGGTTGTGTGAACTTGTGATGAAGGGAAAATCAATATTCCATGACAAGTCCCTTCACTGAAGGAAGTGCTTGGCAGGATACAACATAGGGAAACTGATTTATATAGTAGGAAAAAAATACGAAGGGAGTACATAAATATCAATGACAACTGTATGGATGTGCCTTGCTGCTGCTAAGCCAATCAGTCTACTAAGGCAAATACTGCTCCTGCTGCTGATTGGCTCCATTTTCCTAGTGACAGGCCTTAAGCAATAATGGGCAAACATGCAGTGTTTTACTTTGCATAAAAGTTTGCAAAATCATGGAAAATTTCATGAAGAATGCAAAATGTTGACAAAATGCTTTGGAGTTAAAGGGGAATGTGCAATCATAGAAAATAAGCTTCTCATGTTGCCAATTTCTTCCACACATGGCGGCGCACTTTTCTATCAATACCTTTCTCCCAGTTGCTCAGGCCAAAAAATTATCCAGATTAGGCTCCAATCCCAATAATTGATGTGGAAGACAAGAGGTGAATAACAATGACTTATGTGGGGGTTTTACCCACAACAGACTTGGGGGGGGGGAAATGAAACAAACCACTTTTCAAAACTCTAGCGTGGATTCCCCCCCCCCCAAAAAAAAACTGCTGCTGATGGAACTACCGCAAAACTGTATTGGGAAAAAAGTTTGCTCAACCCTAACCACTAGCATTATCGCAGGAGGTGCATTTAAAAGGAAATAAAGGGAGCTTATTTTACAAATTTAACTTTTCAAAATTTTTTGTAATGTTTTACATTTTCCATGTAAATGTAGAGGAATATGATGATTATTATTATTATTGATGATGATGATGATAAATTGATTGTTACTAGTTGGTTCTTTGTTATTACTTTGAAAACAATTGCCTAGGCATAGGTATAATTAAAGGCTTGTGTTCCATAACATTTGCCATATCCAAATGCCAGCAGTGGGTTTATGGTTGTAGGTTTGGGATATCTGCTTATATATCCAGATGCCTGTGTCTTGGTATGTGACAGAGTAATTGTTAATGAAATGGTGAATATTTTGCATCAAAACTCTGTTTATTTTATGGACCAGTTTCAAACCCAAACCAAGCGCAAGTGATTTAATTAGACTACATGGGGTTATATATTGCAGCTCCAGAAGCAGTATATGTGTGCACAGGGCCAGAGACTGGAAGGCATTAGCGATCCACTGAGGCTACTTGGGCACTTTTCCTTTTATGATCTGGCTAGTTCATGTGGCACACTTCAGTGACAGCAGGGCTTCCAGTTGAGGGCAGAAATCTAACCCCTTGAGGATGCATTTAATAATCAAAATGGTAATTAACTTGACTCCGGTAAGATAAACACTTACAGTGGCAATCAGCCAAAGTAACAACATGGGTTTCTTCCTGTTACACAGCCATATTTCACATTTTCCATGGTTACAATGTATATTTTTGGGGCTTTTGGGGGGTTCTTGCATTATTTATCTTTTAATTGTGATGTGGTCTAGATAACAGTTATTTCTAATGGGAAATACATTAGTGACATTTTAAGGACTAGAAATAGATGCATTTATATATGTATATAGTGTTTAGTTCTCCACTGTAATTTCCTTTGTAACAGTTCATTAAATTAATGACAAAAGAAGAAAAGTGGCTGCATAAAGGTGTATGCATTTACATGCACATGCTTTAATTTTTGGAAATATGTAAATCAGTTGCCTTTAAAAACTGTTTTAGTTGTACAGTAAATGCAATCATTTATTGCCCCTCCCAGTGCCCCTAAATAGAATCAGTGAGCTGGCTTCTGTCCCATAAAATAGCATAATGAAATTTAGAAAGAATATTTGTGAAATATCTATGTCTCCCACTAAACCTGTTTCTCCCTCTGATGTGCTAGTATTAGTAAAAAAAAAAAAAAAACTTTGTTCAATACAATGCACACACACACAGGGTCGTGCCTCCTCTGTTGCTGTTGCAGTTGATGATTTGGGACAACCTAATAATGTCGCTAAAATAAGCCTGAATCAGAGTCTCATTTTATGGCATGTTTGAAGATGAAAATAACTGCAGTTAGAACCATAGACAGACCTATGAAAAATATTGCAACTTGTGCACAGTTTCTCCAAGCTCCACAACTTTTATACAAAGGCACTGGAGCTTCAAAAAGAATTGCTTTGTCCTTTTTTTCTGTCTTTTTACTAAATGCTTTGTTGATGGTGGCTTTTATTTATACAAATTAAATTTGAAGTAACGTATATTCATTTGATACCTATGATGGTTTTAATTGCTCCTATTTCAGCTGTTAACACATGGTGCTCCTCTCTATAGTCCATGCAACGATTCACCAATGGCAACATAATAATGCAATATTTTATTATAGGGGAATATTTTTATTAATAATAATAATAATAATAATAATATTTGAATTCCTGTGATAGTTTTTGTTATCATGTCGATTAAAGGTGACTGACTGGACCAAATAGGTTGATTGTATACATGACAGTGCGGTTAAATTTTGTCGCAGATTGGAGGGGTTGAACTTGATGGACTTTGTCTTTTTTCAACCTGATTTAACTATGTAACTAGGAATTTACACGATCAGGATGGGATTTTGTGACAAGCTGGGAAAAATCAGAGCAATCGATCCCCATCAAGTGCACAGCCTGACCCAGCCTCTCGCCTTTGTTCTGCGCCAAGCTGAGAGAGACAACTTGCCCATGTAAGTAAAAGGCACATCAGTTGAATGTGTTGCATGAGTGACTCTCTCTCCTGTGCTATCTCATCAGGGAAGCTCACACAACTTGTACACTTGTTTTCCTGGGGACACAGCATTCACTCGGTATTGATGTGTAGCTTGTAGGGGGGGGGCAAAGAACATCCAAAGGAATATATATATATTAACTATATGGTATTGATGGTATTGATAAAGGTCTTGTGAACACACTGAAATGTTGACCTCTTTTTAAACATTTATTTAAAAAAAAAAAAAAAAGAGTATGATATTTTAGTTTTTGAAAAAGCTCCCAGTATGCACCTCATTCTTTAGATTTTTGTGTGCAGCTCTAGATGGTAGCATAGTGGTTAAAATTGGGGGAAGTAAAAAAGAAGAAAAATATAATTATGTATATACATAAATAAATATAAATATATATATAAATATATATATATATTTATATATATTCCTGATTTTAGTAATTGAAAGGGGGAAAGTAAAAAAGAAGAAAATCTAAATGCACAATAGACAAGCAGAAAGAGCATGATCATATTTGTATTTTGTGTTATTGAACTTAATATGCATGTGGGGTTATTAAATGAATGTGATGATTACTTCCAGATGTGCATGCAAAGAACATCAGCAAATGCATCCTATTTAAAGAGAGCTCCCTGGTTCATCGAAATACTGCATAACCAAGAAGCCTCCTAATAAACTACCCAACGAAGGAGCATGAAGCTAATATTAAATCAGCAATTTTACTTTTTTTCTTTTTCTGAACGACTTAGTGAGCGTTTGCTCCTCAGCAGAGACGAGACTTACAAAAAAAAGAGCAGTTTCAGTCTCCCCCTCTCAGCTCGGCTCTCTCTCCCTCTTTGTTCCTTGTTTCATTTTTACCCAGACCTAGAACTAGCAGAGATCAGCTAATATAACCATTGGCCAAATAATATGAGAAAATCGATATTTATCCTCAAGTCACAGGACTGATTTTAACAGTGAAACCATATAGAACACAAGTATGTAGAGAACATATACAGTGGCCCCACGTGCTGGCTTTCTTTGTAATCATGCCCTGCTGTAATACACGAGGTGAAGTTTTTTTTTTTTTTTTTAGTTTATTAATTGGAAGTGTTTTTTGTAAGTAGCTATGATATTATCGTTTGTCTACAGCAGGCAGGATAATTACCAAAAAAAATAACTTTAAAGATAATATAAGGGTAAGATCTGGAAACGTTCTGTACAAAATACTGCAAAAGCTGATTTTAATTATTGCACTTTTTGTCAGACGTGTTGTAAGTGTAATTTTCTGGAAAATTATATTTACTCAATTCGCATTTCAGCCCTTAATCAAACCTTACAGACCTGTAATGACTATTATTATTATTATTATATAAGCTACATGGAAAGACAGATAGGTAACATAACAACAAAGTAGACTGGCTGCTGCCAGTGTTAAATATGTTATATTATATCAGTTTGTTTAGAATGTATAACGGCTGAACAATAAGACCCCACATACACTCCACGTGGCAAAGCCAGGCAGGTGTGTAACAGACAGTAAGCAATGGGATCCATGAGTCAGGTAAATGAACAAACTGCCTACTTACTATGCATTGCTGCAAACGGGTCGTGCTTACAATGTATTTCCATCGCAGCGATTCCCAGCTGGAAGCCCGTGTTGCACTGAGACAATCTCTCTATTGCACTGCCACGCTTCTCAGCTTTACATGAGACAGACTAAAGGATCCTTTGCACTCGGCAGCCCCCACATCCAGTCCCACTGGCAGGGAATCCAGGCTCCTAGTGCAGCTCCTTCTCAGCCCAAAATGCTGCAACTGCAGAGAACGCGTCCAGTCCTGTACCCTGAATTGAGCGAGTTGCTTGCTGTGTTGGACAGTGGCTTTAGAAAAGGGCACTGGGGATCAGCGGCTGCCAGCGCATCCTATTAGCGACAGTCGCGCAAACTCAACTCCTGCAGTCATTGGATTCAATAGAGTGTTTTTTTAGCCCAGCAGTAACAAGATTTGTACATATAGAGAGAGACCTGTATGGCTTGGCACAATTGGATATATATTCTTTTAATTTTCAGGCTCTGATTTTCCCAAAGAATATAAATTGGCGATATAATCCATGAACAATGTTTTGTTTATAAGGAATACGAGAAAATCTCTGGGCACGCTGGCGTAGAAATGGACAGTCCCAGATGATCCATAAAATATAAATTAGAAAAAAACGAGAGTTTCAGCAGTCTTACTGTTATAGAGGAGCTTACACGTGGGGTAGCCAGTGCCTTGGAGAAGACTAGGAGAGCGGGATATTCCAAGGAAAAGAGGATTGTCCCGCAGCGTGTATATTATTAACTATATGTATATTATAAATATACATGAATAATCCAGGAATAATTATTAAGCAGCGAGGGATTCAAAGCCGCGGAGAAAGAAGCGAGTGCATTGCAGATGAGAATTTGCGATTCATTGATGACAACTTCTGTTTGGACACAGTCCAGTCCCACCAGGGAGCCCGTCTGGATTCCAATGTATGAGAACAAAAATATCAATGTGCACGTGGAAGCAAAAATCTCCTTCTGACGTCCCCGGTGCTGTGGAAAGTTTTCTCTGGAACAAGATAAACGCCTTGATAGCCGGAGGGAATAATTAGCATAGCGGGGCTGCTGTGAAGGCAAGTGTGAGTGTAGGAGTCTCCTGACTCAGTGGCCGTTTCCTCGGATTTAAATGGAGTTGCTGAACTTGCCCATGACAGTGCAATTGTACTGCTCCCAGTAAGTCGCTCCTCTGCCTGGCGGTGCCCCGAGGCTATGGCTACTGCTGCTCAGCGGTTCAGTGTCTGCCGCCGCGTTCAGTACCTCGCTTCATGTGGACAGCGCTCCTGGCTAAGCTCTGCCGGGAGAAGGCGGGGACTCCAAGAGGGCGCCCTGTCAATCACATCACCTGCTGCCATTGACTAAAGAAGAGCGGCGGGTATCTTCGTTTTCCAATTGGCTGAAAGAAGAAGGCGGGCATCCTCGCCTTCCTATTGGCGGAATGATGAAGGCGTTGAGGAGCTTGTGAGATTTGATTGTGTAGCCTTCTTCCAATGGGAACTAGAGAGATGAAGCGCTTAGAGGCGTCAAGTTCATTGACAAATGGGACTGTGGCGAAATGTAGCAAAATAGAGCAGGAGCTTGTCCGACAGGGAAACAGTATGGGGCGTGAGGATCGGGGGGCTGCTTACTGACATTCACTGTGTGGGTGGGGGGGTTATCATGTGCTCTCATATATACACTTTAATAAACAATATTGACAGGAATTGTGTTATAGTCTCGAGCTAATTCTGTGTTTTCATTTTATTGGGAGTTTTTCGGGGTTTTTTTTTACAGCAAATTTCGATTTAATTGGTAACCATGCTTTTATTATCAGTCTGGTGGGATATTTATGTGTGTGTGCACTTATAAGAT
>CM044431.1:117886293-117908548 GCA_024363595.1 Xenopus borealis | reverse complement strand
GCACTTTCTATCGTTTTTCCTGTATTTTTGAAAAGCCTAGATCCGAAATTTAAACATTCGATCAAAAGTACGCATTTTTAGCACAACTTTTTCATCCTTGGCTATCTTGAACATGGTGAAATTTCGTTTGTAAAACATAGTAATAATAATAATAATTTAACAGCACAATGCAAAAAAGAATTGGAAAAGAAAAAAAAGTTTTTAAATAATGCCTTGGAGTTGTAAATTATCTTGCAGGTAATTTTTTTTTATTATTATTTATGAAAGGTAAGAATCATTTAATACTATACCTATTTATCATCTTTTAAAAGAAACTGCATGCTGAAGTTTAATTTCAAACATCTAATTTAATTCTGAAATCATTGTACTATTTTCTTTCTTATGTTGCTATACATTCGTTTTGTAACCAATAACCAATACGATGCATAACGTTGGTTAACTTTTTCTTCTGCAACATTGTTTCCGATTTTAGTGAGATTATGTGCTAAAAGAAACAATACGTCCCAAATAAAAAAACAATATATAATATAATTCAGCACCGTTCGAATTTTTACAGTAGGAAAGAAGCTAATCCTAAACCAATGTATAATATATATTTGTGTATATATATATATATATATATAAATCCATATATATATATATATATACATATATACACACACTAAACCTTACAGTCCAGAACTGATCTGATTTCGATATTTTAACGTTAAATTCTAATCTGTATCAGTTTTTGTTGCTGTTTGGGTCAATTTTCAAAACCTCTAATAGGTTTCCGATCATAATTCTATTTTTATTTATAGAATAACACATCTGAAAAAATTCATTAATTCCCACGAATGCATTCATTTAAAAAAAAATAATGATTTCATATTTCTTTTTTTCCTTCAGCGCAAATAAACGGTGCTATTATTAGTAGTATTGTCCATCCCACTGCAGTAGACTCTCACACCAGAAATGAAAATCTGTGTGCAACATCTTTCCATGCAACAGTGCGATTTTGTTTGCGTCAGATGTTTAACTGGGACATACTGCGGTTGACTTAATTCCCCTTGTCTAATACACCTTGCAATAATATAAACACACATTTCTTTCACCTCCCACAGCTTCTATACAATGGCGTGGAAATCCCGTTTACAAGAACGTTTGAATAGTGTGTTTTACAGGAAACAGATCTAATAGAACAACACACACCAGGCACTTGTGACTCAAACAGTAAAATACCAGGACTTACACTTCCCCTTTGCTGTCCTTGGGGACACTTCCTACTGCTAACTCAATGTACAATAATAATAATAATAATACAACCATATTCTTATATTAGCAGATTTGAGGTTCATATGTCACACTTTATATATATATATATATATATATATATATATTATAATAATAATAATAAAACCATATTCTTATATTAGCAGATATGAGGTTCATATGTCACACTTTATATATATATATATATATATATATATAAAACAGTAATTCGGCAGAATATCTGTAAAAAATGCATAGCACTGGTATTTCTAACCAATTGCACTTCTCCCCAGTTTCCAGCAAACTCTCAGGTTTGCAGCTGGGAATGGAGAAGTCAATGGGCTTATTTATTTTCCATTTCTAAACTGGGGATGTATCAGCAGTCCTAGGGGTGAAGTTGTTCTCTGTATTTCCCCTCCCTATATGTGGCAAGAATAGATTTTGCATAATGTGTAATTCAGGGCATCTGACATTAGGGGGAGTCCAGAACAAACTATTCGTCTAAGCCGGTCAAGGCATAAAGGCCTTTGCCCCTGGACACATTCATTATTTTCTGACTATTGTATATGGAGGACACATTGGCTACATGAAATATTTTACCCAACCGATTTTAGCTGCAGCTAGGGTTGCCACCTGGCCCGTATTTTACCGGCCTGGCCGGTATTTTTGATGGTTGATCCCAATGTTATTAATAGGAAGAAAAGATAAATATATAGGAAGGCCGGTATTTTTTTCAGGAAAAGGTGGCAACCCTAGCTGCAGCACAAAAATATTTATTAAGCATTTCATTGCAGCTATAAACAGACACCATTCTGTAAACATTTAATTTGGCTGCAAGCACCCTGGATAGCAATCAGTGCTGGACTGAGAATCAAAATAGGCCCTGGCATTTCAGGTACACAGAGGCCCAATCATCCCACTTAGAGGCCCAAACAGCCTCCACTAGCCCACTAAATTGTGACTTTCTATGGCACCTTATAGCAGCCCATCTGGCATTTGCCCTAACCTACAGATTGCCAGTCCGGGCCTGATAGCAATGATCTCAAAGATGTGTGTAGTAGAGTAGTGTAGTGTAGTATAGAGCTGGAGAGACAGACACAAAGGCAGTTGTTTGTAGCTTATTTTGTACCATGTGTTTTTTTCATAATGGAATTAATAGAATGGGATTTCAAGCACCGGAGACTAGGATTTTGACCACACTAGATAATGATATTTAATTCACTCTATGAGGAAAACAGAACAGAGACATTTGACTGCACTAAAATATGGTCCACTAGAACAAGCCTCACATTTTAAAATTTTGACTCTGTTATTTAAGGTGTTAATCCTAGTAAATATAAAAACCGGATAGCATCACCCAATTACAAAAAAAGTAAATTTATTACAGAAAAAATACAAAAAAATTCTGCCTTTTTAGAACTTTTTTTTATTATTTTAGCCCCTGAGGAAGACCCTTAAGGTCGAAATGTGTAAGTATTATTATTTTTTTTTCTTTTTGTGTCATAAATGAAATAAACAAAATATGGTTATATGGGTTTTTTTTTTTGGTTTTTTTTTTTGTAGGATTTACTTTTGGAGACCCTGATGGGGAGCCTCCTATGGACTAGCACCCTTTATATAATTTATGTTAGGGTGTGCGCCTTCTTTCCAAAAACTTTAAGGTGTTGATGTCTGCATGCTTGCAGAAACTGTAATCAGACAGACTTTCCCCCTATTTGAAGTCAAGACAGATGTTTGGTACAGTGTTTGAATTCCTTTAAATTTACTTTAAATTCACCCCATAAACAGATCTAGTCTGAAACGAAACAATGAGTTATGGTGGAAACTAATATATAGAGATTATAATTATATTTTCATGTTTTCTGGGCAGTAAAAAATCATGTCTTTTTTTAGCCCAAAATCCCTATATAGAAACCAGGCACCATTACTGTATAAGTAGTTGCTTGTTCTTTCAAATGGGAAAGTATAAGACAGCTTTTGGGCAGAGGAAAAGTAGGCAAGTGCCTCCGCTGTAACCAGACTGGCATAATCCCAGCAGACTAGAGAGACCACCAAGTCACAACAACATGCGCATTTCTCATGCTCTCTATTACACATAAGGACAGTTTGCCAGGAAGTGCAGTTGATAACCACACAGAGCAATAAACAAGAAGAAAGAAAACTGATCAGCAAGCACAGAGAATCAGCATTCTATAAGTAAACTGATCCTTGCACATAGGTTTAAACTCAGGAGCAACATAGTACACACTCCTTTTTGAATATAGTCAGAGTTTTTGTAGAGGGACGGAGCACCGTAGAGCCAGGATATACAGATAAAAAAATTCAAATTTTATTGTACATCCATTAAAAATCACAGCAGCATATTACCTATGAGGGCTGCCTGCAGCCCAGCCCCCATCCTACTTAAGATGCTTTTTGAATATAATACTGGTCCATTTTTACAGTGATGGCAACAAAAAAACAATGTGGCATAAGTCACACACATACAATCTGTATGGTAGGACAAATCCAAGCTAATTACATTTTGTATCTCCCTGTGCTGCATAAGAGAAAAATGAATGACATGGGGCAGATTTACTAAGGGCAGAATTTTGGAGGGCTATTTGCCCTCGAAATCGACCCTTCTATCATTTTCAAACATAAATTCGATAAAATCATAGAAAAATTCGAAGGTTGCAGGCCGCTATTCGATAATTTGATAAAATCGTACGATCGAACGATTTTACGAAAAAAATCGTAAAAAAACGTTAGATTGTTGGAAAAAAATCGTACGAATGGAACGATCAAAGTGTTCGATCATATGATTTCTATTTGAATATAAAACTTAGAAAAGAAGCCTATGGGAAGGTTCCCATAGGCTTCTATTGCAATTCGGTAGGTACTTCGGTGAAGTAGGCAGTCGAATTTTTAAAGGGGAAGTACTTTGATCATCGAGTAGTCGAATGATCTAATATTCGATCATTCCATCTATTCCATCTCTTTGATACGATCGAATTTTGCATATTCGATGATCGAAGTGGCCAAATTTGCATATTCGAATATTCAATAAAATCGCACGATCAGAATTCGATCCAACTTCGAATCCTTCACATGAATTTAGTAAATCTGCCCCATAGTGTTGGTAGGCAGTGGACCTTATGATAGTGGCTTTCGTGCAGGGACAATTGGAATTGCCATTTACTTGCCAGTCGAATGCTTGCTCGAAAATGCTTCCTTCTTCCATTTGTTACTTAGATTCTAAGCGGTATATATCCATGTAGTGCTTTATAAATAAAGTCATACATACATAAAATTGCACTGGCAAGCTTACAGCTATTACAATTGTCTTTAATGCAAAGGTATTTTCACTCATTTTGATGCCAGCACAAAAAAACTATTCTGTATTGTGACAAAAACCTAGTACTGTCTATTAGATTGATGGAGAGAGTGCCTACCTTCTACTAACCTTCAAAGGAAGGTATTTTTAAAGCAATATAAATATATATAAATATAAAGCAATATTTCTCAGTGATACTTTTTCCCAGCTCTCCAGGGCCACATCATCATGAGCTAAAGTAAAGTCTCCAATGAGATACCTTCCAGCTCTGTATACATGCAACCAGTTCAATGTTTTACATGCTGGAAACATTATATATGTTTTAAGTTAGAGATTACTTGTACAGGTATGGGATACATTATCTTGAAACCTGGTATCTAGAAAGTTCCAAATTACAGAAAGGCTGTCTCCCATAGACTCAATTTTATCCAAATAATTCAAATTACTTAAAATTATCTCCTTTTCCTCTGTAATAATAAAACAGTATCTTGTACTTGATCCAGAACTAATAAATAAGTAATCCTTATTGGAAGCAAAACCAGTAAATTGGGTTTATTTCATGTTGAAATGGTATTCTGGTAGACTTAAGGTACAAAGATCCAAATAACAGAAAGATCCATTATCCAGAAAACCCCGGCATTCTGAATAACAGATCCCATACCTGTAATTATTTGTTTGTCAGTATTACAGCATAAACAAGCAAGAGCTGAATACCTGCAGTGAAAATAATAAAAAATCATAAAAGAGTCAAGTGTAAAATAAAAAGTTGTTCATTGTTGCTTTCAGAATCCATCTCCTCTGTTGCAGGGCTACAGCTCCCGTCATGGTTTAAAGTGGCTGTAAAGTGGTTGTAGACCAAAAAAATAAAAGATTGACTAATTAAAGCAAAAATTATTCTAAGCAGCTTATTTTCAGTGGTTCTAACAATTTTACAAATAAAATTTCATTAAAAAAAAAGGACTGAAAACAGTGACCTGATTGGTGCATCTGTATTTTATACACATTTAACCTATATCTAATATACCTTATATATGGCTCCATACACCCCTGTGCCAACTGTCATTTACACAAACGGAAACTATTTGTCATGATTGGCAACAGGTGTTTTTTTGGAGCAAAAACACACAAATGTTTCCATCTGTCTGTTAGTGTGTGTATGTGTGTGTGTGGGGGGGGGGGGCATAGAGAGGTAAATGACTTTAATTGTGCCACTGGCCTTAAGGGAAAGACAATCTGATGATACAAGACTATTATCCATTAAGAACCCAGCTTAACAGCTCTATGTCAATCATTTTGTACTTTCTAACATAGAGAGAGAAGAATTTCTCTAACATGGGGAAGGATAAATGCTGAAAAATCTCTGAAGAAATTCTAAAGACCCTCCAATGCCAGCATACCTACTGTAGTTCCACCTGAATAAATATTTACCAATTGTTTCCATGGTCAAACATTTTTGGAAAATTACTTATACTGCTACTGCTACTGGAAATCATAGAGCCCTCCTACAGGGACAGGAACATTGTCATTTTGAGGAGCTTTACTTAGAATGTACTGAAACTACCGTTTTGGAATGTGGCCAA
This sequence comes from Xenopus borealis, assembly GCA_024363595.1. NCBI lineage: Eukaryota > Metazoa > Chordata > Amphibia > Anura > Pipidae > Xenopus > Xenopus borealis. The sequence continues at coordinate 117,902,401 of CM044431.1, read as the reverse complement.
ATCATCCATGAAGGCCAAATCATCCATGAAGGCCAAATCCCAAACTGAATCCTCCCCCATACCTCCTTGCCACACTAAATGTATGTACTTTCCTCCTCACTGAGATATGGCCTGCTATACGATTTACAATTAAGTTATATTTTCCCATTTTGACCCATATGTTAATCTTCTGTGAATGTATCCCATATGTCTTTACAAAATCAATAAACATAATTATAAATGGAAAAAAGAAATATGCTTTGAATTCAGAGCAGGAGTGCTATGGAAAGGTCTTATTATCATTTACTGTTGCTTGAATAAGTTCCTTCAATTTCTAGGAGTTGTAGTTTTTAATCCCATTTAACTAAAACAGAACCAAAACCATTCTGTTAGGGCTCTTACACACAAGCGTTTATACCTGCACTCCCCTGCGGCTGAACGCAGCAAAACGGAACGCAGGGAAGCGCGGGTAAAAACGCCCGTGTGTAAGGGCCCTTAAAGTGTTTAAGTTATACTGGCACTAAAAAATACTCTTTGTAGATTAAAAGTTACTTATAGCTTATGTTGATAATTTTTCACTGATAGTTCTCAACACGCCAGTTACAGCTTATAATCGGACTACAGCTGCACAAATATAGCAGCCCCCTCATAGAGTAACATGGGGGATCAGATTGGTAATGTAAAGCACTTGGTGAATACATTTATTGAATAATTATCAATAACATGCAAATAAAATGTTATGATAGATGTTAAAAAGGTTTACAGAATGTAACAGAACTAGGTGGGGGCAGGTCCTGGTGCGGGCCGTGCAGCCAGGCCCCCCCCCCCCTTGTCCGTGCGTGTTTTCAATGGCGCTGCAGCCGACTCCAGCCGGCTGCAGCGGGCACAATCTGCCGGGGGGAGCTGGTAGTTACGCCCTTGGCCGTAGTACATACAGACTGGATGTTTGACAGCTTGATTATAGCAGAAAGCACCCCATTACCGTTAACCTTAGAGGAGATGTCTTGAACTCTGGATATTATTTTTGGGTTTTAAATTTTATTGCCCCTGCTATTTACAAAGAAGGGGGTAAACATACAAAAGTAAACAATTTCAGGGGGCGATCCTGGCCCCTCCGTCACCTGAGGCAGCTTGTGTTGCTGCCGCCCCCCCTCCTCTGTGTGCTCAGTTTTTGCGCCAGAGGGGGGGTCCACGGGGGGCAGAGGACGCCAGGACGCCAGGACGCCAGTACAGAGTGCATAATTGTGATCTGTACTGGAAGAGCTGAATTTCTGGTTTTTGCTGCCCCTGGTACCCTGTGAGGCGCTGCCGCCTGAGGCTAGTTTCTCAACTAGCCTAATTGGCTGAGAGCCCCTGCAGATAGAGTAGAGATACATATGCAGTGAGTTAGTGTTCAAAGATCTCTTCTCTTCCTATTTCTAAATGAACTTTTTAATGCCACCTTAAAGTGGCGAGGTCACCAAACAAGCCCATCCTTCCCCAATATGCTCACCAAAGGCAGGGCAATATCGGACTAATCCGATTGCTCAGCTGTAGGGCCAAACAATTGGATTAAAATGATGGGAATATGAGCAGACAGGATACTCAAGGGAAACTCAAACTTGCCCAATTGATATCTGGTCTGTTTTTGTCCAGATATCAGTGGGGGAGGCCATCAGAATGCCTTATACACAGGCAGATAAACTGCCGAATTTATCTAAAGGACCCAAATCAGCAGTTTAAATCTGCCAGTGTATGGCAACCTCAGGCGCGGACGGGCAATCTGAGGGTTCTTGCAAATGCCAGAGGGGCTTATGTAAATTGCCATAGAAAGTGACTATTAGGTGGGCTGGTGGGCGCTGTTTGGGCCTCTTTGTAGTAGGAATGGCAGGGTCTATTCTGAATCCCAGTCCAGTCCTAGGCCACCTTAATTCCTAGCATTCTCTGGTATAGTATCAAGTTTTAAGACGATTTTGGCGCTATCCGACGCGCTGCAACAAAACTCTGGTGTCAAATCATATGCAACGGAAATAAGGTAAGAAATACAAATGTTGGATGAAGTTGCAACATTCATCCGACATGACTGTCGAATGCAAACGCTGAATGCTGTGTCTTTATCCGACAGTCGTGTTGTGTCGCATGAACGCTGCAACTTCATCCCACATTTATATCTCTTACCTTATTTCCGTTGGAACAGATTTGAAACTGTGTTTGTCACAGCACGTCGGATCGCGCCAAAATCGCCCGTGCCGTTCTACCCAATAGATATTACTTCTTATTGCAACACTATACTATCAAATTTAATTCAAGATTTCTTCTAATAGCAATTTAATAAGAAATACGGTTGACCCATTCCTTAAAGGAAAACTAAATCTCAACTAAAGAAGTAGCTAGAAATGTTGCACATTATGTTTTGGGCTTCTATACCCAACCACAACCCTTTATCACGGAAGATCTGTGTCTCCAAAGATGTACCAGTAGCTCCCCATCTTTTCTGCTGATTCACTGCACATGTTCTGTGCTGCTGTCACTTACTGAGCTTAGGGACTGACTCACAATAGACAGTACACACAGAATACAACTGTCACAGAATAAGGCTGATTAGTAATAAATATGGATAATTACTACATGGCAGCACTGAAACCAGAGCAATTAGCATTAGAATTTAATAATCATCCGTGTAGAATCAGATTATATTACAGGCCAACTTAATTTTTGGCTTGATAATATGTGACAACCCCTAAGCTTAGCTTCTCAACAGCTGCTCAGAGCCCACTGAGCATGTGAGTGTCACAGACACTTTCCAAGATGGTGACCCCCTGTGAAAAGTTTGAAGTCCTGAATTATTGCTGCTATTGAGAAGCTAAAACTTTATCCTGGTATAATAAGTGCAGTATATAAAATATGGCATTTTTAGCCCTATTCATTTATAGGGTATAGTTCTCCTTTAATTAATTATAATGACGTTAAATACTGCTATGGCTTTTCATCATTAGATGTTGTAACGTATACACAACAAAATGAAGTCTTGATTATACAAAATACAGGTAAATAAGAGAGCTTGGTACTGTTTGCAAAAAATCTTTTAGCATACAACAATTACATACACATGGTGAAAGGGATACTGCCTTCCTGGAAATGGATCAAAATCACTCCCAAGCTTCAGCAAAGTTGAAGCACACTTTATTTAAAGACTTAAAGCCTTTCACAAAATAAGAATAACTAACTGCACTGCATAATACAATAATTTAGGGAAATAGCCTTTAACCATAACAACACCTTGGCCCTGATAAGGCAGCATTGCAACTCCACGGGGGGGGGGGGGGGGGGCAGAAGAGACAGCTATGCACTGGAGGCTGCTATGGCAGTGAAGGAGTTCACAATGGTCATTCTAGAAATGTTTCCTCTCCATCACTGTTACACAAGACTGAATACAATGTATATCAATGGATCACTTGCTGGTAAAAACTGCTGTGAAGCAAAACCCTTATTTGTCTGCCACGGAATGTCCTGATCCGAGCTCCCTTGAAAATGATAACCCAAGAGTTTTCAAGCTTAATGATCTGTAGAAACCGTTTGTCAGACACCACCACTTTGAGGTTAGTTTTTAAAGTTAAATCACTAGCCTGAAAACAAGAAATAGCTCTGGTAGCAGAGGTTTGTGTATTTGTGTAAACAGTCGTCTGCCCTTCCATTGATTTTGCACTTCAGAGCTGCATTTATAATATCATTCACAGAAATCTATGCACTGCCAGGCAAGGCAATATTACTATTTAAAGAGCCCAGTCAGACTTTGTAAATGCCCTATCTGGAATTTCAGGGAGATTCACAAAGGGATTAAAATAGATGTAGTATTGGTATGGTTACAAGATGTATGGATATAACTAAATAAGCTAAGGTGCAGGAATAGTTAAAGGATGGAAGGCCCGTGTATATAAGGTGTATTCTGTTTTTGTTGCGGAAATGTATAGCTGTGAATAAGTGCAGGTAAGTTGCTTGGACAAGTCAGCAACTTGATTTGTGGAAAGGCCACCAAGGCACCGGTCTAGGATAGCAGGATTTTAGGGGGCGCATGCTGCCCAGCCACACCCACACCCAAAAACACAGGGGATGTGCAGGAGATACGATCATTTTTTTATTTTCCTGTGGGCCAATAACCATTGCTCTGGTCCCGATGATGAAATAAAGGGGGTAATAAAGGGGATGAGCCTAGGGGCGCCTGCTATGGAAATCCAGCCCCATGTTTCTCCACCTAAATTTAGTTAGACAACTGCTTTGCTATATTATGAAAGTTGATATTCTTAAGGGAACACTTCTCAATACAATCTTTCTCTATCAGTCCAGAGCCAATGACCCAATGGGTGCAAAATGATGCTCTGTGCACACCTCCTTCTTTTTCCATGTTAAGCTGGATAGTGCCAATAAATACATTTACTTACAAAAAGTTAAAAGGTTTGTTCACCTCTGCATTAAAGTGATACGGACATATGAATGTACATTAAATGTTACCTACAGGTCATGTTGATCATTTTTTGCTGAGAGATTTGTTTTTGTATATAATTGTTAGTTGAAGTTCCTTAGCCTGACTCCCTGATACTCTGACTTTGCCAACCTGACTCTCCCATCTCAGCCTGTTAGCTTTACAGAGCATTTGCTTTTTTTAGATATGGTCATTGACACTTGTTTTAAAGCTGGAATCAGAAGAAGAAGGCAAATAATTAAAAAAATATATAAAAAATAAGGAATACCAATTAAAAAGTTGCTTAGAATTGTCCATTCTATAACATACTAAAGGTAGCACAATGTCTACATTCCTAATATTTGATTCCATCTTAGTATGTACTATATTAGATTATATTAGATATTATACTAAGATTACATAGTTACATATGAATGCTGTTTTGCTTGTGGGGAAGCTTATTTTTATGTACAAAAAAATGCACAGACATTTGGATGTTCATAGTGGGTTTAACAAGCACCTATAATAAATGAAGGCAATACCTCTAAACAGTTGATGCACTCAATGATAAATAATAGATAGATATACAGACAGACAGACAGAATAGATGATAGATAGATGATAGATAGATAGATAGATAGATAGATAGATAGATAGATAGATAGACAGACAGTCAGACAGACAGACAAGACAGACAGATAGTACTGATAGATAGTACTTGGAATTAAACACGAGAAATGCTGGGATTCCAGCAGCCATGACCGGTGTTGAAGGGAAAATGACATCATACAGTAACTATGGTTTGACCTGAACCAATTAGTACGAGTGTGTGCTGGCCAGGTGAAATCAAGTGAGTGTCAATCTAGCGAGAAAAGGCTTAGAAGTGTAGATAGATAGATAGATAGATAGATAGATAGACAGACAGACAGACAGACAGACAGACAAGACAGACAGATAGTACTGATAGATAGTACTTGGAATTAAACACGAGAAATGCTGGGATTCCAGCAGCCATGACCGGTGTTGAAGGGAAAATGACATTATACAGTAACTATGGTTTGACCTGACCCCATTAGTAAGAGTGTGTGCTGGCAAGCTGAAATCAAATGAGTGCCAATCTATCGTGACAAGGCTTAGAAGTGTGGATCCCACGTGTGTTGTACAATAGAGTGTGTGACAGTGAGATCAGGGCTAAAAGTAAACAATTCTATGGATTATTTCACGGGTCACAGAGAGGCAGAGCGACTCCTCCAAAACACTCTCTATACCCAGTGTTGTTCCAAGCATCTACAGCCCAATGTCATTATATCCCATTACAGAATCAACTGAGGGGAGGTCATTCCTTAATCTTGTGCTCAGAAATCAATCTCAGCCCTTTTGCTGCAATTAAATCAGAAGCAGCCAGGGCGGCTGCCAAAGATGTAATCGTGTTATATACATTAGTACGGTGTTCCACTACTGTGTACATTCACTGCCCTTTGTAACCTAAATAACTGCTCATTATATGGAGCCAATGCTGCAGAACTGCCTGCTAAAACTTACCTTTAGCGCAGTATCATTTGTACTGATCTTATCCAACCCTGCCCTTTACAGAATGAATCTACAGACCGGTTACATAGCAGAACAGATTCAGGTGGATTTTGTATCGAAGTAGCATGGCATATAGTAGGTATAATATCTGTTTTAAATAGTGTATTGTCCTGTTATCAGATATGGCCTTAATCATTTACGATTTTAAGATCCCGTGTATTGTAATTGATATCAAAACTAGTCTGAGCTTATATTCCCTTATTATTTCTATATAGAAAATAGTCATCGTAGCTCTCAACTGCTTATATACTGTAACTGTACCATAATAGAACGTGCCTATTTTACCTCCAAACCTGTTAGCTCTGTTGGATTTATTTATATAAAATGAAGTGAGAATTTGTGTGTGTGTGTGTGTGTGTATTATATATATATATATATATATATATATATATATATATATATATATATATATATATATATATATATATATATATACTTATATATATATATAATCTTGCGATTGCTTCACAAACTCAGTAACAAAAAACAATACTGGTCATACAACTGCCTGAAATAGTATACTTTGATGATACCCCAACTAGCCAAAATACTGGCAAATAAAACTCAGCACAACGGTTACCCTGCGGAATGATTAAATGATAGTTTGTACACTGTGTAATTTCCTTTGGGTTGGGAGACAAATAGCAAAAGCACTTTATAGTAAAAGCATCGCCACCGGTAATTGAAAGAAACACCAATGGGTGATAATGTACAAAACCCGATCTGGGCATTTGTAGCGCAATAATTTAGCGTTTATTTTAGTAGTCATATCTTTACGTGCTGTGTTTGAGTCGTTTGATTTTGCACAGATCCCTACAAATAAATCATGCACTGCGCCGTGCAGTTACTATCTAAAGATTACTTAGCGCCAGGAGTGAGAGCTAGGATCAAGAATGCACCAAACAGAAACACAGATGCGTTGGCCATGTTTTGATTCATCTTATTAGCTTGCCTCTATTTTTTTTTTTTTTTTTTACTCTTTTTTCGCGGTAGATATGATAATTGTAAGCTCTGAGGTCTTGTAAATATAAAACATGTTCTTAGTTCTGGGGGAGTGAACTGACTGATAAATGCAAATACAATGGCAGGATGACAAAGATCGAAGATATATATCATATGATTAATATTTAGCAAGGCATACATGTGTGTAACATATTTAGCCAAGACTATAGCATATAAAACCCATAGTTGTTATACAGTCGTACGTCATGTAACTTGCAATACTGTATAGCTGACTATATAATTTAATTGGAATGTAGTACTGTATATTTCAATTTATATATATATATATTTTTTATTTCTGTATACAAGGCCTACATCACATTATTTTGAGACATTTGGTGGGAAGTGCTGTAACCTACTGAACCATATTAAAATATTAGTTTGCATGACCTTAAAAATAAAGGGGTCTTTGTAGCTGTATACCACCCCCATAGCTGCCCTTTGTATCATGAGTAAGTGAGTGTCCAGTGTATTCCAATGAGCAGCCAATAACATGTTCTGAAGGGAAACTGTCATGGGAAAACATGTTTTGTTTTTGTTTTTTTAAAATGCATCAGCTAATAGTGCAGCTCCATTAGACTTCTGCACTGAAATCCATTTCTCAAAAGAGCAAACAGATTTTTTTATATTCAGTTCTGAAATCTGACATGGGGCTAGCCATTTTATCAATTTCCAAGTTGCCCCTGGTCATGTGACTTGTGCCAGAACTTTAGGAGGGAACTGCTTTCTGGCAGATGTTGTTTTTCCTTCTCAATGTAAGGAAAACGCAGTGGGACATCGGTTTTTACTATTGAGGCAGCTGTTATCTTGTGTTAGGGAACTGTTATCTGGTTACCTTCTCATTTTTCTTTTGTTAGGCTGCTGGGTGGGGGGAAAGGAGGGGGGTGATATCACTCCAACTTGCAGTACAGCAGTAAAGAGTGATTGAAGTTTATCAGAACACAAGTCACATGACTTGGGGCAGCTGGGAAATTGACAATATGTCTAGCCCCATGTCAGATTTAAAAATGAAATATAAAAAAATCTGTTTGCTCTTTTGATAAATGGATTTCAGTGCAGAATTCTTCTGGAACAGCACTATTAACAGATGCATTTTGAATTTTTTCCCATGACAGTATCCCTTTAAACAGAAATATATAAGAATGATTGTGTGTGTCTGGGGGGCAAATTTCTGTTATTTTGCGCGGCGTTCTTCTGAATACTAGAAATAAATCACACCAGATCCTCCACTCAATTCTTATAATCAGATTATGGCACTGCGTTGGTATGATTCTGGGAGTAGATGTTTGGGGCTTGATAGAGTATTCAGGGGATTGTATCTTTACAACTAATTAATCCCTATGAAAACTGCCTTAATGCCAATTGATTTTGCTGCTAAAACCTGTTAGCTCTGCTAGATATATTTATATAAACTGAAGTGAGAATTTGCCCCATAGGGGGAAAGAAAGACAGGCCATACACGCAGTTTATTAGAAATGTAGTATCGCAGTCAATTCTTTTAATCCACTTTCCAAAAGTGTTCTAAATACTTGTAAATTGAAATTGGCTAAGCCATTTACAGGATCCTCATCCAATTGCCCAAATCCTGCAGCAGCCATCACCAGCCTGCTATCTGCCTAGAGTAACCGGGTCAGCCAACGTTCAGTTTTTATTGTCCGGCACTGGGTAGAATTTAGTAACTAACTAGCTGTTGCACTAGACCAGGCAGACTGAAACCTAACTAGATGGGCTGATGTTTGACTGACAGATGCAGATGACACAGAGAGAGAGAGAGAGAGAGAGAGAGAGAGGCGCACACAGGAGTAGAGATGCGACAAGAAGTCAAGTATAATCAGGGGAGACAAAGGAATTTACTTCCAAAGGGGTTGAGTCCACCCTCCTGTTTGTTATTGCATAGTAGTAGCATGCATTAAGCTGGCACAGATTTTCTTTGCTAGTACACACACACATACACAATAACTCATGATAAGCTCCACTTTGTTTGGCATGCTATGGTTGGTGATACGGTGGGCAAATCAGACATTAATGCCGTTTCTCTGTGGCACACAGTCTGCCCAGTGTAGGAAACAAGAATCCAGCGGCAATGGGACTACTGGGTCGATTCAGTTCTTCCAGGTCGCAGCCTGTGGGCCATGACCCTTTCTGCGCTTTGCGCTATTAGAGAGATGTGGGCCTGCGCCTAAATCATTATATTTATAATGAAACAGATGTAGGCAGGCAGTGACTCACTGTATCAGATAAATTCACACCCAGTGATATATTTTTTAAGATAGATAGATAGATAGATAGATAGATAGATAGATAGATAGATAGATAGATAGTGCATTTGCATCAACCCTGTTTTTTGCACAGTGAAAGAAAACAGAATCCTAAACTACTTTCCAAAATACCTTATTTAGAATTTTTTTTAACTTATTTGGAAATGTATTGAAAGCAATCAGGTTACCCCTTTTTTTTTACCCCAGGTTACTGTCCCACTGGGCTGGCTCTTGAGATAATATAACAAAAGCCAGCTCTTATCCAGTTCTGCTACATTGTTACATGAATCGGAACCAGCAGTGTCCTCCAGAGAACCTAAACAGCCAGAGTGATACTTTATTTTCAAATCAGTAGCCATTAAATGTACAAATACATTTAAAAACCATTGCACATTTGTAAAATGCTGTATAATAGAAGATCGCTTAGAATTAAAATTTCTTTCATTCGTGGACCCTCTTGAGCTATAACAAACCATCCTTGTCTACTCCTATATATATATATATATATTATATTATATTATATATTTTATATATATATATATATTATATATATATATTATATTTATATATATATATATATATATATATATATATATATAAACACATCCGCTTATATATATATATATAAAATCATGCTAGAGGGCTGCCGCACAACAGTCAAAAATTCCACTATAAATTAGGCAGTCTAGAGTGCAACATTATAACAATGGATGGTAACTGAGTTATACTGAAAAATATTTGCACAGTTTCCTTTAGAACCATAAAGAGCACCCATATTGAAATATTGAAAGATCTTCATATACATGCATATCCATTCATTACTCTGCTCAGAGGTGTCAGGGGCTCTCTGTTCTTTTAGAGGTTTGAGGGTCGCCAACACTCATGACACAATAAGAATATTTCTAGCGCTGGAGGCTGCAGGTCTCATTTTGCATGACAGGGATAAGCTTTTTTTTGTATACAAGGGCACCATATAATTTGTGCCACCAAAAACACCTATACGATTAAATATTTTTTAAGCAGTTACCAAAACATATTTTATTGCCAGATGTTGATCAGAAGTAAATAAATATAATATAAATAAATATAGAACCTATTTTGTTTTGTGTTTTTCCATAGTCCTTTAATGATGATCTACGGATTGCTGTGCAGCCCATACATAATGGGAGAGACTGCCATGCCTACTCCAGCTGGTCAGAGTCTGTCTCCCCTGTGTCCTAAATGGGGAAAGCCCAGTAACACGGGCGCCCATAGGAATGCAGGCTGCGCTGAGTAGGCAGCTGGGAAGAGATATATGTAACCTACTCCTCTCATCCTCTCGCTAAATTGATCAATAGAAGCCAGGAGAGGAAAGATCAGATCTCATTTTCCTAATCTAGTGGGGCCACTTTCTCTATTCTTCTCCGCAATCTTCGCCCTTGAAACATGGATGAAATTGTTTATCGATTAAGCGATTATTCAGGCGATTAGACTAAAAAGGGAGGTCATCGATCGCCCAAGAAAAGCCAAGATTATGAGGGAAGAATCTCTTCCAAGATTCATGACTGGTGCCTCAACCATCAGCTCACAACTTCACCCCTCCCAGTGCTCAGGGGCCACACGATTAGGATGGGGTCAAGCTGTAGGTGATTACACCAGTAAAGTAACACGTTTACACAAACATTGTAATATCTATCCACTCTATAGTTAACTAAATGAATACATAAGCCAGTTCTGAACGCCACGCAGGTTCTGGTTATATGTAACATCTTAGTTTCTAAGAATGATTTTAAAAGACATTATTTTATTCTCCTTTCGTTGTGACCTACTAAAAGCCTCAAGATCATATGAGAAGTACAGTATGTCAGCCTGCTTTGCTCGCTCACCAACCGTGTATTTCTGAGTTGTGGAGTCCGAAAAGATATGGATATTGCGCCTATGCGCAAAGCGAAACGTTTTTACGTACATAAGGGCGTGTACAGCGGTACTGAAACCAAAGTGTACAAATCCCGATTTAAACAAAGAAATTCTAGGTATAAATATATATATATATATATATATATATATATATATATATATATATATATATATATATATTTCATACAAAGACGATAATTGTCACATGAAGCATTTTGCATGGAAAAACACGTGGAAAGTTCCATAAGATGTCAGCTAATATATATTTATTTTTTACAGTTATATAAATCAATAAAAGTGTGTGTGGGTGTGAATAGATGTCATACACTGACACTCATACTACATATAATTATATCAAAGGCATATGCTGAAAAGTAACTCTACATATCTAGAGATCTCAGATGTTACTGATAGATCAACTATTTGCTGCTTTGTATCTTTGTCGGTCATCATTGTCTATTTCTGTTTATCCCCCATCCTTATGGCTATAAATGTTTGTCTTGTTTTCCAATATATTTTCCAATTTTTTTCTATACTGATACCCCGCGTTTAAAGAGGCATGTCCCTTCCATAGCAGGCACTGACAGGTAAAATCAAACCCTGTAGAGATCAATAAGAGGAATCCCCTCGGTAGGTGTTTGCTGAATTAGCGCTGCTCCTTCCTTACCTGCTCTGCCAGTCCTGGGAAGAGTGTAGTTTTTGTCTAGTTCCATCCTGAATTTTCACGACTTGTTGATGCAGACAGAGTTGGGGGATAAAGTTTCTATTTTTTTTTTTTTTTTTTTTAGTTGTAGTTTTTTCCCTTTCTTTTCTTCTCGCCTGAGGGGGCTGCTTGCAGGTTGGAATAATTCAAGCCTTCCGCTCCCTGTCGTGCTTTTTGCAGTTGATCAGTGAGCTGAAACTAAACGTTTTAGGAGAGGGAGAGAAAAAAAAAGCATCCGAAGCAACCGTGAAATGATTAAGGGACTAAAGGACTCTTCTCGCCATGTGAGATCATGTCCTGTTCTGTGAAACATCACAAGGTGTCCCCAGATGCAGCCCAAACCCCAGGCTCCTCACATCTGCACAGGAACCCAACTTCTCTCTTTTATTTCCAAAATAACTTTAATTTCCCTTAACCACCACCAGCATCTCTTCTTTTGTTTCCTATTGTCTGCCATCACTCTTTATTCTTTATTCTATTGTTCTCAATATGCTTATTACATAGCCATCATCATCATCTTCATATTAAAAAAGCATTGACACTTTCACCAGATAAATCCAATGATTCTGCTTCTTCAGCTTGAAGTTAATTTCAAAGCAGTTGATTATTACACCGATATTTTCTTTCCTTCAGGTGTTTATTCCACATTGGCTTGTCCTTGCTGACTCAGTGGTGTAACTAGATGTTACTGGGCCCCACAGCAAATTTATTTTAGGGCCCCCAAAATATCCAGAGGTTGTCCTGTTTTACCACTATATATTGAAATTGCTCATTAAGTAGGGCCTAATGGGCCCCCTATTCCTCCTGGGCCCCCCTGCAGCCGCAGGGTCTGCTTCCTCTGTAGTTACGCCCCTGCTTGCTGTGTTTACTTTTTACTCTTGCCTGATATATTAGCTAGTGATGGGAGAATCTGGGACGTTTCACTTCTGCGAATTTCTAGAGAAATTTGCGAAATGGCGAAATTTTACTGGCATTTTGCAAATCGCGGGAATTTGCCGCAAATTCGCCATAGGCAAATAAACTCACCCATCACTAATGTTAGCACCAGCTATAATCAGTACTATACACAATAACACTCTGATTCTTTAAGTTATCATAAAACAAATTCCTGAACTATATGCTAATGTCAGTTTATGGTATGCTTTTTTATGTCTTGGTAACTTTAAGTTATGGGGCACAACAAATACTAGCAGGGTATAGGTACATATCAAGTTCACATTTAAAGTGGACCGGTCACCCAGACACAAAAATCTGTATAATAAAAGTCCTTTTCAAATTAAACATGAAATCCAATTTAAAATTTTTATTAAAGCATTCATAGCTGTTGTAAGCTCATTTAAAAATCTCAGCTGGCAGGCATAGAGGCGGGGCAGATAATTACTTTCACTTTCCATTCAGCACTTCCTAGATGCCTCTGCTCCCCACACATTCCCCCAGTTCTCTTAACCATTTAATTGTGTAGCCAGGACATGGGGGTAGACATTGGGTTCCCCATTCTGGTGCACAAACAAGATTCTGGGATGATACAAGGCTTGCCTTAATAACAGTGTCCACAAAATGGCTCCTGCCAGCTTGTTATAATTATGAATTCCCAGACTGAAGAAAACAATATTAAAATAGTTTATATAGTGTAAATAATGTTCATTTTGCTTGACTAATGTGATAAAATATGATTTTGAATATTTTTTTGGGGTGACGGGTCCACTTAAAGTACACTACAATGCAATCCAAACTGTGAAAGTGACCCCCAAACAATGATGGGGCCTAGCCTTAAAGGGGTGGGTCACCTTTAAAGGGATACTGTCATGGGGGGATTTTTTTTTTCCAAAATGCATCAGTTAATAGTGGTGCTTTAGCAGAATTCTGCACTGAAATCTATTTATCACCCCCCAAAAAAACATTAGTGGTCAGGGCCCCCACCTATAAGTTAAAAAAATGTATTAGTGGTCAGGCCACCTTTATATGTAAAAAAAAATAATTAGTTTAAAAAAATTAATTAGCCGTCAGGTCCCCCCTATAAGTTAAAAAAAATCATTAGTGGTCAGGGCCCCCTTATAAATTTAAAAAAATTCATTAGTGGTCAGGACCCCTATAAGTTAAAAAATGATTGGTGGTCAGGGCCCCCCATAAACAGTGAAGACAGAGACCCCATAAACGTTTTACAAAAAGATTGTATATAATAAAAAAAAATCATTGGTGGCCAGGGGTTCAATAATCTAAAAAAAAAAAAAACATTGGTGGTCAGTGGAACTTACCTTAGTTTCTTCTTCGGCTTCTTCGGTTTCCCAATTTTTCTGTTCATTTTCCATTCAAAGACCCCTCCTGCTCTCAGTGACCTTCAGAATTGGGTAGGGTGGGCAGAGCTATAGGGGGAACTTCACTCACTCTTCACTTCACTCTTTGATAAATGTACCCCATAGTGTTTAGTAGTCCCAGTAGATCTATGCAGGGATTGGATAGGCTTATCCAATCAGCATTAAACTTTATGGTAAGCTACCAATAGTTTAGAAGCTGGGGAGGGGAAAAATGTGTAGAAGAAGCTCTGCCCTCCCCACATGATTCTACAGCTTCCTGACAGCAGTGGGGGCCTGGCTACAGAGTAGGGTTGCCACCTTTTCTTGAAAAAAATACTAGACTATATATTTATCTTTTTTTCCTTTTAATAACATTGGGATCAACCATCAAAAATACCGTCCAGGCCAGTAAAGTACTGGCCAGGGGGCAACCCTACTACAGAGTGAGTACAGTGGCCTGGACCCTCGAAGATCCAAAAATCACGGGGCCTGGGACAACTGTCCCCCTAGTCCCCCTTAATGGCAGCCCTGTTGGGCATCAAACTATTCAGTTGATGGAAACAGAAAAAACAGAATTAGCAAAATGACTTTCCATTAAAGTGGGCAAGGCTTATTATAATAGAGGCTGGGGCTTGTAATTGTGTGCGGGGCTTATTTTTTCGCACCACGATACATACGATGTACTTAGCATCCCTCATTCCCTCCACTTTTTGCACCCCAATTCAATCACGGCACTGAAAAAAATGCCCAATGGATCTTGACTCCCTGTAGGATAGGGTCATTTGAATGACATTTGTAAATAAATCAGCCAGTCTTATTGAGTCAACTTGGTAACTCTGTCTGCATACTGAGTTTCTTGGGGAAATGTGTATTGTACTTATGCACTGAATGGATGTCAAAGGGAGATACAGATGACCATTGCATGGGGCATAAGTACAAATAAATGAACCCCTTGCTTGCAGTGGCCATAGTAGGTAAACTCCAGCACAATACTCCATTTTCTGCTATGCAAGATTTAAAGATTTAAAGTGCCGTTTTGGAGGTTACCTGTGTACTGGATGGGTGAGCATCTAGAAGCAACTGGGCAGAGATAAGTAAAGCATATGATAGAAATACCAAAAAAGGCCATTAATTTGACGGGAAGGCATAATATTTGTGAACCTTGTAAAAGTGCACAGGTGAGCCCCTAGGCTGTGTATGATTTCAAACTACTGAACAATTGAAAGCAAAATAAAACATATACTTTTATGTTTCTGCTGATTTGTGAGTGCTACTGCCACCTTCTAAGTTGTTAGTTTCACTGTAAAAACTCATTTTAAATAAAACTCTTGCCCACCATCAACAGATGTGTTAAAGAACAGATTTTGAAGCTTGAATCTGAATGCATTAAGTAAGCCAGTGTAAGACTGGGAACTTTCTACACCCACCATTACACCCTTGTTTTAGTTTGCATGATTTCTGAACACCCCTGTAAGTGAGCCCTTACATCCCAGTGTGTGCATGTTATTGCAAATGCACATAGATTGAAGATGTGCAGGACAATTTACTTTGTTTAATTCAGTAATGTTATAAGTAGGGATGCACCGAATCCAGGATTTGGTTCGGTATTCGTCCATTTTCAGCAGGAGTCGGACGAATCCTTGTGCCTGGCCGAACCGAATATGAATCCTTAAAATCATGTGACTTTTTGTCACAAAACTAGGAAGTAAAAAATGTTTTCCCTTACTCTCACTAATTTGCATATGCAAATTAGGGTTCAGATTCGGTTTGGTATGTGGCCAAATCTTTCACTGTGGATTCGGGAGTTCTGCCGAATCCAAAGTAGTGGATTTGGTGCATCCCTAGTTATAAGAAGTCCTCTTTCCCCCTAAAGGGTGTGCAGCTGAGATCAGTAGTACCCTATTAGTGCCTTTTATTTTGTAATACTGTGCACTGTTCATTTTCAAAG
>CM044431.1:117856266-117885999 GCA_024363595.1 Xenopus borealis | reverse complement strand
TTTTCAGCAGTAACCCAATAAAATTGAGTGATTTGGGCATCAAATCCGAAAAATTTGTACAATTTGAGTTTTTGCATGATTTTGTCAAGTCTTTTCCTGACCCAAGTTATTTTATTTATAAATAAGATAAAATAGTAGATGGAAGATTGGTCAAGCTTGGTTTGATAAAAAGAGAAATTTGAGTTTTAGTAAATAACCCCCTCAGTGTTAGAATAGCTATTAACACCTAGATTTAGTCAGATTTTCACCATTCTACCCAATCAATTATGAATTAGGTCAGCTCAGATGCAGGTTCCAAAAGACAATCAAGGGTGACCCTGTAGGTGAACTTTTCAAATGAAAGACTTGCTGACCATGTGAGTACATGCTCCTTTTCGCTTCCTGCACGGTTCAGTCAATATGCATTGCCAGCCTTTGACAGCTACTATAATTTAGCAGGTACATGCAATTACTCCAGGTTCTTTGGTTTCCTCTAGTGATGTGCGGGTCGGGTTTTACCTGACCCAAATCCAACCTCGATCTACCCGCACCCAAACCTGTCTTCCTTTTATAGACCCACGCTGCCCCGCCGATGATGTCACAAAAGGGGCGGGATGAGCAGGCTTACATCTACACAGCCTGAAGTCGAAAGCCAGCAGTTTAAGGTTGTGGGTGGGGAGAACAGGCAGAAGAGCTTGACCCACCCACAATGTGCAAATGAGTGAGCGAGGTCGGCTCAAACCGGCAAGCCGGTACATCACTAGTTTACTCCTACAACATACAAACAGGCTAACTGACTCCTGATATTAGATTGTATGCTTCACCGGGAGAGGGACTGATGTGAATGATATAGAATCTCTGTAAAGCACTGTGTAAATCCGTGGGGGTATATAAATAACAATTTTCACCATAAAACCTAGATTATATTACTAAAGTTGCCCATGTCTGCTCAGCATATTACTTCCTTTGTAAAGTATAGTTTATGATTTTATTACAATATCCCCCAAGCTTAAAAGTACTGTGTCCAGGGTAATATTTATATAAAGGTACCCGAGGTCCTGGCAGCAGATTTAGGGGGGCAACTCGCGGATGCCCATACAACACTTTTTATAAGGAATTTTTTTTATTGAAATTAAATTAAACTGGGCTAAGTTACAGCCTGTAGATTCAGTTGGTCATTTCTTTATGCTAGATATTCTCACAGAGTATGCTAGGTTGTAGTTTACAACATGTGAAGTGCAAAGAGTTTAAAACACTTGCTAGATGTAGGGAAAGGAAGAGCTATAGAACAGGATATATGACATCAGATGACAGTTTACTCCATCTGTTCTGTGCTCTTCCTGAGTGTCTGATAAAACACAAATTTTGATGCACAGGTTTACTCCCTGTATGTAATATTTATTTGACATTATTAAGCTTTAAAAATAATTATATTTTGGGAACAAAAAAAGACACTCTTAGAAAACTTGTGGAGAAGGTGGCATAAATAGTCAAAATGCATGAGCTATGTAAGTTTCTTATGCAATATTACTAACACCACCAGTTTCTATGTAAGATTAACTCCAGCTCTATAGCAAGGATTTACACACTGATCCAGTAAAGCCTATGTACACAAGAAACAAAATCCAAAAGGAGCAAAGTGCAAAATGCTTTGCACAGGATGCTTAAGCACATAGACATGGAATTCTCACTCCTCTCCACTGTTGTTGTTTATTTGAAAAATGTGTTACTGTCATATAATCCAGGTGCTGATGATTTTGCCTTGCCATTGACCATTGTGTAGTCTGCATTTTACACCTTAAAACACTTAACTGATCATATGTCTTAAACTCTGTGGTGGTATGCCGGTATGTACCTGCATTTATTTATAAAAAGCCAAGAATGGTGGAAGGCCAGTTTACGTAACGCATTTGGAATTTCAGAAATAGAGTAAGCAGGGGAGCCCTAGATAATCCATAACTAGGGAATAGAATTCTACTTGCGGTATGAACTGTTAATCCAAGGAAGCTTAGTTACAGGATTGAATACGCAGAGAAAATGTAAAATTATAAACAAGCCAGGGTCAAACATACAAATAAAATAACAGGAATGAGGCAAGATCCTGACAGAATCCACATAATTGGACACAAGAAATAAACCTTTATAGCTGTACAACAAGGCTGGATTCTGAATTATGATTTGCTGTGTTGACATACTCTCCAATGTCACAAATGGCCAGGGATGCAGTATATATATCATATAGAGAATATATATCATATATATATCATGTATATATCATAGAGAATGTATGCATGTTGTTAGATGCCATTGATAGATTCAAAAATGAGACAATAGCAATTGCACTGCCGCTTACAACAGCTCACAACCATTGTGAATATCTTGACAGGTATTTATATGCTTAGCCTCTTGTAAAAACCATCTGCAACTACATTACGTTATGCATAGATACTATTATTAAAAGAAGATTGGTTTTCCAACATGTCATACCAGATAAAAACATGTTGGGCAAGCCGCAAGAGTGAGATTAAACAAGATGTTTTTAATTAATGGCAGACCGCAAGTAGTCTACTTCATTTATGGACACAAGGACTGACTGATTACAAACATCCCAAGGTTTTGGAATGTGTTGGTCTGAGTACCAAGGATACAACTGAATCAGAATCTTGCAAAACGTGCTAGGATTCATCTAGATTTTTTAATTTTACAAAAACTTTGTATTCAGAATTTGACAGCTGCTATCGATCTGAATATCCCAGCTTCACTCAAAAAAAAAAAAAAAAACATTTGTTATAAGTATAAATTCTTTTCAAGTTTGTGGCATACAGGTCCAAAACATGGACCTCACACACTCACACTAGTTACTGATGCATTAATCTGAAAATCCAAGGTATTGTCATTTGGGCTGGTTTTGGAGCCTTCACATTACATGTAAACAGATGTATATCTTATCATTGCAGCAGAAATAGCAAATGAGTTCCACATGCAATCCATATAGTATGCAGCATATAAGTGAGCATAGTGCTGAGTCTGTGGGCTGTGAGTTCAGAGCTTAATAGGGCAAGGAGTATAGTGCAGAAACAAATGGCACTTTGCCCCTGCTTTTTGCTCCCCTGATGTAGATGAGTTGTAGATGACCATGCCAAAATGTGGTTTATATTCAATTGTTCTGAGGATCAAATATGATATAGATTTACCTTGTATTTAATGTATGTTATTGAGATCTCACTAAAACATAACATTCTGATTTCTTTTTTTGCAGAAGCAGTTGCATGGAGTGTGTCTTTGTCCATTTCATGCTTTGCCTTGTATCTTGTTTCTATGGTTTTGAAAACAAAATGTAGTTGTCATATAAGATTACTGGTGTTTAAAGACATTGAAGAATTTTGCGTGTAAATTGGAAATATATACAAAGCGGCTTTATCCCTATAACGAACGTTAGCTGGTGAGTTCCTATACAATCATTATATTCAGTTCATACCTTCAGAACAAATATCAGAGTGCAGTGAAACACAATCTAGACAAGAACAGACGATCTCTTAGTGGGCCCCATCAAGTCAAGGAACCTCTCAATTCCAATCAACATATATTAAAATGCATAGTCACTTATTTTATATAGCACACAGGCACCATGGGGCATATTTATAAAAGAATAAAAACATACATCCCAAAAATGAAGAAGGGGTGGTGGTCATTACATAAAATTCCAGGGTGTATGTCCAATTCCTTTATAGTTGATCTGTGCTGCAACTAATTAGTGAATAATACAAAAAAGCAGAAAAGGGAAAAGGAACTCCAGCAGTTTAACTGCAAAACCTTCCTTTCAGGTTTTGGCAAGACAACATGTTTCAGGTCAATACCCTTTATCCAGTGAAACATTTCACCATTTTCATAGCTCTTTATTCACTTGTATACTATTTTTAGGAGCATGTCTATAAAAAGGTAAAGCGAGTTTGCTCATTTTTAATGCTTTGATAGTATGCCCTTAAAAGTCTAAAAGTGAAATCTTAATTTAGAAAGCAAAGTTTTGCTGTATCAAAAGACTAGTACATCATATGTTCTGCAACCCCACAAGCCAACTTCCACTTACAGTACCTCATCATAAAAGGCAAATAAGTTTGTTTGGCATTGTCTGGCATTGTCCATTGGGATCTCTTACTTACTTAAGTAGTCAAACTGAAAGGCCTATAACTACCAAGTACAGACAGTAAACCCTTTTAAAATAGTAGGTCACTTTAAGTAACTTTTAACATGACAGAGGCAGTGGTATTCTGCAGTCAGTATTCAATCATTTTTGTGTCTTATTGTTAATCATTTACATTTTAATTTCTGAAGCGATGATAATATAATAACTATGTGGTTGCAAGGGCTTAACTTAAGTCAGAATAGAAGATATTTAGCAGAGGACCTAAATACATGTAATGCTAAAATTGAACATCTCTGACTACCAAAAAAAGTAGCACAAAAGGAAAGCTAATGAAAAATAAAGACCAAATAAAATATTGCTTGGAAGTGGAGCTTAAATAACATATACATAAAGGTGAACTTACAATTTATATACTGGTATATTTAAATATTCCCTCCAATCCATTACAGTATGCACAACCTACTAAGCAGAAACTTCCAAGAAATTGTAAGGATTTGCATAAAATCCTAATCCTGCAAAACTTCCTGGAACCCCTGTTAGGAGTTGTAGATAAACAGAAGATACACAGCAGATGGATTAAACCATTTATGTTCAATATATTCTTTTCAAGCTAGTGTTGTATTTTAACTCCATTTATTACTTTAAAGGGAATGTTAAGAATTGTAGAGCCAAAGTAAAGAATCAATTATTTATTAAATCCCATTATTTTTTCTCTACTCCTAAAATCTGTTTGATCGAAATATCTTTTTACTGTAAGAGCTTAACCATGTTTACTATACAAATGAAGATCTCCCCTTCTGAAATTTCCTGTGGAAGAAAGTAAGATGTTTCTTTTCATTTTATTACCTAATGGATTGAACCTTTCATACTAAAAGAAAGTGCAAAATTCCAAAAACAATTTATATTTCATGTCCGACATGCAAGAATTAAATAGAATGTCAGACAAAGATATTTTAAAATCAACAAGCAAAAAAGAAAAAAAGACCATATTGCATTATTTTCTAAAGGTGTGTAGTGTTCCTGTTGTTCATATTATTATGTGAAACATTTTTCTGGCTGAGTATTATAAACCTTAAAATGATTTGCCTTTTAGAGTTGTAATATTAATTGGGCTGGACAAGTCTTTAAAAATGGTGGAACCAGCGGTCTTTACTGTTGATGTGAAACCCTCAATGCTTAACCGCACCTTGAATTTAAGACACGTATTACTGTATGTTTTCACACTGTAAGAAGATCAGATGATGTTCTGACAATTAATAGTAAATGCACTAAATCTATATTGTTAGTTAAATATATGTGTAAATTGAATTCTCATTCAGTTTGCATGCTCTTTTCCTATTCAAGCAGATTTATTATGATTGCTGGGCATGGCACATGTAGCTAATGCTAGATGATACCTGTTTTATCTTTATATACCTGTTTTACCTCATGTTGCACAGGTAGAATGTGCACCATTTTTACAGTTTTTTTATTACTTTCATTCAATGCCATTTCACCACATTCTTTTCCTTATTGTTAAGCGGGCCACATATGAGGTATATAGAGGTTTATCTGATTGATTATCCCAGTTCCTATTTTGGTCAGTCAATAGCTGATTATTTAACTGCCTACAGTGGGTCTGCATTACTGATGTCATTATAATGTGACACATACCTTTTCTACTCATTTTCTCTTTGGTACCTATAAATCTGTTTCCAGCATAAAGAAAGAATGCTTTGATCTAGAGCAATGCCTACACTGCACCGGATTTGGAAGTTGTCTCATATTGACTGTTATTGGTAATTTGATTTAACTGTAACCTAAATATTGTAGTGGACTGAATACTAATACAGCAGTGGTTATTATTATACTATTCCTTCCTTTAATGTAATCTATAGTTGTCTTATTTGTCATCAATATATAGGTTTGCTCACTAAATTAATTTGAGATTAAATGTGGGATTAGAGCTCACCACAGCAAAACTTGTCCACTTTCTATTCATTCCTATGGCATTTATAGAAGCATGTTTATCAAACAGTGAACTATGATACCCACTGAGAAATACACTTCTTAAAATCCCATAGGAATGAAAATAAAGTGGACAACTTTTGCTGTGGTGAGCTCTAATGATTTTGATAAATTTGGCCCTTTAATTCGGTTAATGTTTTTTAAATCATTTCTTCAATTTTTTTTTTGATGAAATATAATCCAGTAAATTTTCGAAATTGTAATGTCCTCTCTTCCAGAGCTCATAGTCAGGACAAAATGCAAAATGTTTTTTTCCCAGTAATACAAAGTTAAAAAAAAACTTAACTGAAAACTTCATTTTCAAAATGTGGTGTAGCCTGCCATATTTTTAATAAAAGCAGCTTTAAGAATAAAAACGATGTTCTGCTAACCAATTACAGTTATGACCTTGTTAATAAATGACTACACTGGTATTGTCAGTTGAGAAATGTTTTATATTGATAAAGTTCACTCATAGTTAGCTATTCAATTTATGTTAAAGTTTTACCTGCCAAAATTAAACTGCAATGTATTATATAGCTAACAACAGAACAATATTGTACAATTCTGTTCTTTTTGGTCTTTAGATAAAGACTAATATGATGTACATTTGTAATCCAAAGTTTTCTACAAAGGCTTTTGTAATTTAAAAATTACAAAGTACCATTGTTGTTGCTGTTTTAAACTGTTAACAACATGAACATCATCTTTGCAGATTACAAGGCAGTAGGATTTCCCCACTACCTGTTCTTTTTTTACAGCCACAGTCTTGGTATATACTATGTAGCATGAGTGTATACTGACTGGTAGTAATTATTGTGGCCTTTGAACTCATTTAATTATTTATGGGGCTGGCATATTTGCAAATCTGTTTTTTAAATTTATTTTATTAACATTTAGTTTCTATTTTCAAACATTAAGCAGTATTCTCATATAGATTTTTAACACAATTTCTTATAGGTCATGTTTATAAATCATATTTAAATATTTTTCTATATTTATTAAGAAATACCTAATTATTTTTCAATTCCAGTTGCATAGTTAAATGTGTTATACTCATGTTGAGAAAATAAACGTTTTAAAAACAAAATTACGTATCCAGTTTAGAAAGATTTTCATGGGAAAGCGTGTTCGGTTTAATCTGTTTCCTAGGAAGATCTGATTAATTTTAAAATATTCATGCCTGTCTAAAATCTTACTTGTTCCACAGGGCAGCTAAGCCACCCACGTTTTCCTATCTGCTATTACAGCTGAACTGGATATCAAAATAGTTTCTTAATCTATGACCTTATTTTTCAGAGTGCAAAATAGAGGGATGCTCCAGTGGTTACACTTTCAGAAATCGAAAGGCCTTGGTAGCAGAATTAGCAAGAAGGTACCCTATAAGAAATCATTTATTTGTACACTCATGCAAAATATTCTCTTTTCATGAGAAATGGATAAAAGCTGTTGTGTGATCAGTGAGGTGAGGATCACATATAAAAAACAAAGAGTTATTTAGGTCTTCGAAATGTCGCTACACTAAACCCCTATCAATATTTATATATTTTATATATATATATATATGTGTGTGTGTGTGTGTGTGTGTGTGTGTGTGTGTGTGTGTGTGTGTGTGTGTGTGTGTGTGTATTATGCTTCACCAGTGTGAGATTAAATCTGTATCTATCATCATTACAGTAAAAATATAAGTTTGACTGTGTATCTAACAGCCAGGTATAGAAAAGATTAATTTAAATGCATTTGAGGAATTGTGAAATACAACATCTTAACCAAATACTAATATAATCTGTAGAAGAAGTGTGCCTAAATTTGAGTGAGCTGGGTATCAGGCTAAAGACTAGCAGGCAAGAAGGGCAATTAGAGGATTTGTATGCATTAAATTATCACAGATTGGACAAGATGGTATGCAGTATGCAAACCCTGACCAGGGTTCAAAAACCTTTGTTACACCTCTGATCTTTAGCATCTATTTATTTAGATTTTTTTCATGTATTTAAGATTAATATTAAAACAAATCCCCAAGTGATACATACATTTACAAATATTTCCTAATCCACTCATACGCACATGTGTGGATGTACCTAAATTGCAGTCTGTTTTTAGGTGCATTTGAATAGTGAAAACAAATCTAACATATCTGTGATGTCATGCCAGGTAATACAGCAGATATCACAAATTAATTCTAAATGTGTCATATTGATGTTTAATAATATGATTATGTACTTGAAATGATACAGTGTGTGTAGTTGCACATTAGTATGTTTAAAAGCATAAAAAGCTTGAATAAATGCAAGATTATCTTTGCCAAATTCTATGTTGTATTTTACATTGTTCATCATAGTTTATATTGAAATGTATCTCTTAGTTTCCTAGTATTTTGATGCTAAAATATACTGGTGTACTATTTTTAACATAAATGTTTATAAAACACTATTAAATATTTTACACCACAAAAGAATGAAAGTTGGGGCAAAATAAAAGGTGCATTATAAAGCTCTGTTGTAGTGCCTACATCTGAATCAACATTAAAAATATACTAATATATACTATATTAAGAATATATTCTCAATGCTGCTTTCTATAAACCTTTTTTTTTACACTAACATTTTTTTAATGTCAAACTTTTACAAACTGCTGGACATTTATATACAGCTTTATAAAACATTTGCTATTTTTGGGATTTTATATGCCAAACCATAGAATTATGTTTGTTTGGTTTAATCCCATTTTTTATACTCTTTTATAAATATGTCCCTCCAAGTGAACAAAACAAATACATGCTTCTTTATTATGATCAAACCAATTTTTTTTTTATATCATATACTTGTTTTGTTTGTTTAAAAGCAAAAGCGTGCATTTGCTTTCTATAAACTCATTTTAACATTTAGCCCTTTTCATTCATTTATCTTTAACCACAACAGTTCCCTGAGGCATATAATGCAATTATTCTAATCCTCTTTGTTCTATTATATTTTAACACTTTTCCATCCACCTGTGGCATGTTCAAATCAAATATGTGTATTTATGTGCTTCTTCCTTAGAATGGTTAAATGGTGGTGTAAACAAAACTGCACTCTTAAATAAATGTAAATGAAGGTTATTCAGCAAGTTCTTTTGTCCTCTACCTTCTCTACTCTTGTCTTAGATATTTGAGAACACGCCTGAGTAACTCCACTTAAAGCTGAGAAATTCGCCTTCCTATAACAAATTTGGCTTTTGTTATTTCCTTTGCATTGTGACTCAGTGTCAGTGTTAAACCATTTGTTCTCTGCTCTAACTCCCTGATCTTCTATACTTCAAGGCAAAGGCAGTCCTGTGAAAAGATTTTTAAAAAGTTGAAAACTGAAAAAGATCAAACAATTTGCTTAGGTTGCCTGTTTTTTTCTTTCTTTCTCTCTCTCCTTGAAATTGAAAACAGCTTTATCAGATCGCATAGTGTTAAAAGAATAATTTTTTAAAAACTGATGTTCAAACATGTAATTACAATTTACAAAATCTAAACTAAATCAATTCCTAGTAATTACATAGTGATTGAGCTAACTTTGCTGTCTTGTAACACTAAGGGGCTGATTTACTAAAGGTCGAATTTTGAAGTGGAAAATACTTCAAAATTTGACCATTGAATTAAAATCCTTCGCCTTTGAATACCAAATTAAGGATTCCTGCGGTTGAAGAAAAATCCTTTGAATTGAATGATTTTCTTCGATAAAATAAAACTTAGAAAGATGGTCTAGAAGGTCCCCATAGGCTAACATAGCCCTTTGGCAGCTTTTATTTGGCAAAGTAAAAAAATTTAAGTATTTGTAAAGAGACTACTTCAAATTTCGAAGTCAAAGTATTTAGAAAATTTACTTTGAAAATCGAACTTTTTGCATTCGAATATTCACTTCGACCCTTAGTAAATCAGCCCCTAACTGTATGCATATTCTGTACAAACTTCTTCATATTTTACAAACAATGAAATCTGCTATCAAGAAAGATCTAAAATATGGCAATGCCATTTTCTTTAATATCATGTTTAAGGGGAAAAAACTCTTTAAGTTTTTAGCTGATGTGCATTTATATTTCATTATTTAAAGGTATGGTGCTTCACTTTATGGAATGACCTGTCATTAGAAGCCTGATGATATGATAAACCCCAAAAGACGAAAATTTACAGCTCCAATACATTTAAATTGTTTAACACAAAGGAAATAAGCATTTTCCCTCCTGATTTTAAATATAATTCAAATGATTGACTTTATTTTACCAGTATTACCTTGTAGTTGCAAAGAAAATAATGTAAGGTTATACCCGTAAAATATAAAATTAAAGAGAGCTAAATGGTATATATGTGTATATACAAGATATTACACAACATACTTGACGCAAAAAATATTTTCTGGTTCCCGTTAATATAAAAAAGGTGTACCAGTTCCGATGCAAAGCAAACGTCACAACTATAGTGCAAAAATGTGTGTAATCTTTAAGCTCTTAAGAAAAGCCTCCAGTTGAAAGCAATAGATTTTCACTTGAGCCAAGTGAAGCAATTTCCCCAGAGGATTTGCCTTGATACGGAGAGATATATACATATACATGAAGAGCCACTTTTACAGCTGACACATTTGTGTTGGAATAATTGGCGATTGTTTCATGCCTCAAGTCATTAGATTTTATGGCATTTTTGTCTTCACTCGTGCTGTTTTGTGTATTCCCCTAATTGTGCACAAAAGTACTTCTTGTATAATTTTTAGGATCATTAGGGAACTAGCTAACAAAGCAATGAGTAAAAAGTTACCAAAGCAGCCTATTTCCTTACTAATATCCCTTCCCATCTCCATACTGATTCAAATGTTATAGGATCCACTGGCCCTTTAATGTTATATACTTAACTAGACACCCAATATGCATTTTGGCATGACTAGAGTGAGGGGGTATTATGATGCAAATCATATAATCCCACCACATATCCCCCATCCTCCATATACTCTGGACAGCAGTTATATTATTTGGTTGGTAGTGCATGCATCTGTTTGCATAACACATGACACCAATCACATGCCAGTCCAGCAACGGATGGGCAGCTAAAGAGATAATACAGCAAAGGGTACTGTTTGCACTTCCAATGGACTTGGCTCTTTTAAAGCAAGTAAACACTGCAAGCAGTAAAATTGTACATCTTAGCAAACCTGCATAGCATTCAAATGTTTTTTGCAATGCACATTGATGACAGCACATATCTGCTTTTTAGATATACTTTTTAGATATATATCAGCTGAATACAGTTACATTCAAAATTGAAGGCAAGATATTTCTCATTAACTATTCCCAGTAATTTTACAGAAGAAAACCTCAACATGTGGAAACATGGTACCTTTCCTAATTTCCTTTAGTGACAGGTCAGTCATTTGGAGTATAACAATCACCTATTAGATGTCAGTGTTTGTGTTCACCCATTTTATATTTTAGAAAGTTATGCAGTTACAGTATATAGAAGCAACTTGAGGGACATACTTTATTCTGATTTCTGTTCTTTATATACATTATACAGCAAACATACACATTGTTTGTCTCTTTGCATGAAGCTTGGAATTAAAATAGTCTCCCATTTATAAAATACCACTAAATGTTTCATATGCCATCTTGTAAGGAGCGTAGGTGATAATTTATCTAGAAAATGCTAACTTTAACTTCTGTACTGTGCAGTAATGAAATCTCACTGCTTTCCATGTGTACCATTTTGTGAACCTTTTGAAACCTCTCTGGAGTGCTTTCATGGGTTGATTCTATCTGAGAGTAGAGCAGAGATCTAAAACTCCCTTTGCAAGTAAACTGGCCTCCAGTTGGACAGCCCTGATCTACAGATGCACACCAAAAAACTTATATTGCTAGATGAAATTTAGAGTTTATTAGAATTACATTTTTGCATATGACCTGTTAAACAGATCCAGGATCGAAAGATGGTCTGCCGAAACTGATGTTTGAGATGACATACTAAGTCAGGTAGCATGTTCAAAATCAGCCAAAATGCCTGACCAAATCCAGTCACGTCAGCTTTAATGAAGTCTATCTTTCTTTAGAATAGAGCATTTAAACTAAAGTAGACAGAGATCCTAGATTAAACCAACTGTACACATTGCTACAGGATGCTGAGTTTTCTTAACCATTTTCTCAGGGGACCCAAATTATATTTTGTCTCAGTTTTGCAACTTAAAAAGAATTCTACTTATGCACCTTCTTTTATTAAAGTAAACATTGTAACATAACATTTTACTTCTATGTTTGAGACCCACCATAAATAGAAAGGATTTTTTTCTGGACCCATTGGTACAAGAATCAGTATCAATTAGCACAATGCATGCATTTTTAGTGTTCAGCCAACAGCAGAAGTAGTTGTGGTAATTAATGCACTATTTATAGTGCATTATGACCTTCATTACTCTTACTTCCTGTAATATAAACAAGAAAGTTTTTGTGTTCTACTAAAAAAATGCTGTGGGTGTACATTTATTCTAATTATATGTTGTTATTGTGTAATTATCAAGAGTATAAATATCTTTTTGACCGTTTATGTTTCTCTTCACTCCTCAACAGGTGTTCGGGTTGCACTTACTTTCTCCAAACTAACAGGAAAGCTCAGTAAAGCACATTAAGAGCGTGTCCCAAAATAGCATGCCAATCAAATAATTGAGTCTGCACAGGCAACTCTATGTGCTACATAATGAAAGAAAAAGCATCATGTCCTACCACCATTCTCCTCCCAAATGCAAAATTACTTTAAAACTTCTTAACCCATTAACTTTACTGTCAGCAGCTGAAATGTTCTCCTTGTTGTACTCTAATACATTGTATGGTACAATTTAGATAAGCAAAACTAAAAACCTTTTCCATTACTTAAATGGGGTTCACTAATAAAGAAATAAATAAATTACATTTGGAAGAATGTTCCAAGGAAAGTGTATAATTTATCATTAAAGGGGTAGTTCACCTTCAGGTTAACTTTTAGTATGTTATAGAATGGCCAATAATAAGCAACTTTTCGATTGGTTTTCATTATTTATTTTTTATAGTTTATGAATTATTTGTCTTCTTCTCCTGACTCTTTCTAGCTTTCAAAAGGGGGTCACTGACACCCTCAAAAAACAAATCCTCTCTAAAGCTGCACATTTATTGTTATTGCTACTTTTTATTATTCATCTTTATTTCCTGACCCGATCCTATTAATATTCCATATTCTCATTCAAATCAATGCATGGGTGCTAGGGTAAATTGGACCCTAGCAACCAGATTGCTGACACTGCAAACTGGAAAGCTGCTAAATAAAAAACTAAATAACTCAAAAACCGCAAATAATAAAAAATTAAAACCAATTACAAATTGTCTCGGAATACCACTCTCTACATCATACTAAAAGTCAACTCAAAGGTGAACAACCCCTTTAATTATGCCTCAACTGAACCCTAACAATTCTTCATGCAACTTGTTGCCTTAATATTCTAATATTGGAAGCATAGAAAATAACACAATAAATGTAAAAAATATATACAAATGATTTATAAGGTATTCAGTATATTTGCTTGTACAGAGACACCATAAAATGCATATAACCAATATTCATCAGTCACAATAACTTTCTAACATAGGACAAACATTTTACTTAAAGGTGTGGTTCACCTTTAAGCTAACTTTCCATATGTTATAGAATGACCAATTCTAAGCAACTTTTCAATTGGGCTTCATTTTATTTTTTAACGTTTTTTAATTCTTTGCCTTTTTCTTCTGAATCTTTCCGGCTTTCAAATGGGGGTCACTGACCCACATCTAAAAATGGTCTGTCAGGCTACAAATTTACTGTTATTGTTTTTTTATTACTCATCTTTCTATTCAGGTTCAGTTTCTGGTATCTTAACAGACATGACCAGTCAGCAGCATGTGCAGTAGAAGCTTATGGACTTTTCAGTTTGGATGGTGGCAGGGAGGCATCTACTGTGGGTTATAAGATAAATGATTGGGGGGGGTTGTTCTCCTGTTATTATGACTACAGCCACAGGTACCTATGGAATTTTGATTGAAATTAGGTCTGGAACAAAAGTGTACTAAAATAAAATCATATATATCATAAATAAGTATATCATAAATAGACTCCACACAACAAATGTATTCTTATTCCACACAAATCTATATTAATAAAACTTAATTAAAAATTAAAAAAAATGTTTGTTCTTGTACACAAACAATAGATAAAAAACAAAGACAGTTTGCTTAGAAAGACAGGCAGAGAAATAGAAAGTGATTGGTGAAAAAGAAAGATAGGTCAATAACTGATGGATAGAGAGACAAACACACCCAAAGATTTAGATTCACAGATATTTAGCTAATTAGAAGGGCTTTCTGCACCCCAGAACGAATCCCAGTAATACTATATTTTTTTTAAATTGTCTTTTAAAATGTCATACAGTTAATAACATTTTATAAATGCATCTTTACAACATATTAGATATCAATGTAATTTAAACCTTTGTATCTAAAATATCGGAATAGCTAATTTTTTTTTAGACAGTGCTTAAAATGTATGATCTATTCCAAATAATGTCACATGTATTTTCATATAATTGCTTGAGGGTACATTAATATGGATCTTTTCTGTGTAATGTAGCTTGTGGCCTAAATGTGTGAACCTTGCAACAATTTGGCACAGAAATTCCACAAAAATAAGTTGCACTGAATAATAAAAATGCAGGCAAATAACAGAAGGAATTACAAATGCTAATGAATATAAAGGATTTTCTAGCACCTCAGTCTGAACTGTGTAAGAATTTTTTCCTATATTTGTTAGCATCAGAGGCTTGGATCATGCTTGAAAGAAAGGTCACTGTCAGATTTACCAGAAAATGTAATCTGCTTCAATTGTGTTTTTATGGCAATCTAACCAAGCAGAGAAGTTGTAGCACCACTTGATATTTATAGCATAAAACAGTGTGTTAATTAGTGAAATCCACAAATAAAATACCAGAGAAGAGCAGTGTATTTGGAAAGGGATTGTAAGCAATAAAATGCTGTTGAATGGAACATTTAATTGGACAATTTTGCTCCTTAACTGCTGATCTTGGGATTGAATCACAGCAGGACTAGTAGTTGTTCCAGAGTTCATGTGGCGTAGATCAGCCAAATGTCAAATGAATGCCAGTGCCCAGGTTTTGTTATAAGAATGAATCACATAGAGAGATTTAGTCCTGTTATGTATTTAAAGGTGAACTCTGTGGAATCAAATAATAAGATACTTTGACCTTCTGCATTTCTTAAGAATTAAAGTCTGAATGCAGCTGTCATGCCACCCCGCCGCCACTTCCTTTATAATTTGTAAGTCAAAAAGCTAGACTTCCTAATGCATTCTTCGGCACTGCAGAATTACATCCTGAAAACTCTTAAAAGGACACAGATCATAATATATCAATACAGCCTGTTAGAAGCAACAACAACAAATATGTTTCTGTGTTGTCAATAATGCTCAAAGAAAGTACAGAATTCCAAAATGGGCAGCACCCGACTTTTAAACTTGGAAATGTATGGCAGTAACACTTTTGTTGGTGAAGTAGACAGGCAAGGAATTAGGACTATGTCACAGTGTGTGCTTTTTCCCATGGTGATTAACGATGAAGGGAAGTGCATGCAAAATGAACAAAGGAGACAGGCATGCAAGCTCTTGACCCTAACTGGCAAAGTCTTCTGAAGAGGAAAAGTCAATGGTCAATTTTTCTGCACTCAGCAGCACCAATGCATTAGTGCCACATACAACTATAAATTCATCAACAATGATCAACATTCCATAACAAATTTAAATGTTACATGCCTAGTGCATTTTGGTTAGAGAAAGAAATAAACCAATGGATAAGTATTTCTGACTTAGAATAAAGTGAGCTCCAAAGTAAAAAAATCTTGAATGACCCACATACAACAAACAGAAAACAAACATCCGTTGAGAGAATTGGTTACTTCTTTGAACTTTAAAATGTATTTTAATACATTATTATATGTAAGTTATTTATATTGTGGAAATATCTTTACACATTTCTTTACAGAGATTGTACATCATACTAATCAGTCCCTGCCCAAGTACAAATCATCAGAAGGCAATTAACCTGCCTGTATGTTTGTGGAGTGTGGATGGATCCCAGTGGTGCAACATAGATGTGCTAACCACTGAGCATATAGATCCAGAATTATGGTGCTTAAATATAGGCAACTGTTCTGCTATTCTGTCAAGAGAAAAGTGTTCTGAACAGTTATGACAACCCATTTAGAACCCAGTTACAATGCAGATTAACTAGGCTAAATAGTTATTTAGACATTGGAAGGAAAAGTTTCTGTGCAATAAAAAAATGAAATGTAACCAGCTGAGATGAATAAAAGAGGTTGGATGCAATCTACAGAAAAACATACTATACGTTAAAGGAGAGTTTAATTAACTGGTATTTGTAAT
Organism: Xenopus borealis; assembly: GCA_024363595.1. Classification (NCBI taxonomy): domain Eukaryota; kingdom Metazoa; phylum Chordata; class Amphibia; order Anura; family Pipidae; genus Xenopus; species Xenopus borealis. The sequence continues at coordinate 117,869,431 of CM044431.1, read as the reverse complement.
TTGTATTTCCTTCATGGATTAAAAAGAAGAGGGATGTGTATATCTAAACAGAAATAATGTAACAGAGACATATAAAATTAAAAATGTTTTGCAGAATAAGGCTAATATTGAAAACTTCTTCAATTACTCAGATGTACAAAACAAAGCTTAACAGCATGGATGAAAGGTCTGTTAGGCAGAATGTTAACTTGGGTTTTCATGCGCACTTTAACAACCTGCATGTGCACAGTTGTGGATATAAAACTAAGCATGCACTGACACTACTTAGAAATGTATTTGTATCCATACACGCTCCTTGTGGCATAGGTCAGTATGCCCCTTCAGATTTAAATGATGAATTATGCACAACTACGTGCACTGAAAAAACTTTTGCAGTAAATCCAATGCTAAAAAACTTTTGAATATAAACTTAATTAGTAAATGATCTGTTTAAGAATACAGTACAGACAGGAATTGTAGTTAAAGATCGCAGTACAGTGTGTTAAGAGCTATTCAGATGTATCTATAGTATTAAAGTGATACTGACACTAAAAATTACATTTTAACATATGAATGCACAATAAATGTTACCTGTAGGTCATGTTGATCATTTTTTGCTGAGAGGTTTGTTTTGTATATAATTGTTAGTTGAAGCCTGACTCTCTAACACTCTGACACTCTGACTTTGCCAGCCTGGCTGTCCCATCTCATCCTGTTACAGTTTGTATTACTAACAGACTCCTGCTGCACAAATATGGCAGCCCCCTCATCCAGGAACATGGGGGATCAGACAGGTAATGTAAAGGCATCATGCAAATACTTTATGGCAATGTTAGAAGTAGCTTTCAAAGCCAATATTATAATAGATGTAAAAAAGAGTTTAATTACAGGTGTCAGTACAGTATATATATATCAAATATATGTCAAATATACTGCTCTTGTTTTTTTTTCTTGAAGCAGTTTCAATAGTCATCCAACTGGCTTTTTTCAGTTCAGAATAACATTCTCATTCTGATTTAAGAAAGCTAGCTGGATGACTATTGAAACATCTACAATTGAAAAAATACAAGTTGATTTGACTTATTACTAGATATACCATGACCTGGCCAAGCTTTGTAATGGTTTTCAGAAATTTAAAAAAAAACCCCTATGTTCAGCATGGCTTTGCAGCTTGGTAGATTTCAGTAGAATATGTAGTAAATTAAGTAAATTTGATGATTATTCGGTAGCTGAAGTGACTTCTGGGACAAGTTTTAGGTGGTGTGGTAGTGGCTTGGCTCTGAAAAAATTGCCTGTTGCCTTGCTGCCTCCAGGTCGGCCTTCCTTCATACACGCCCTCTATCCAGCTGAGGGAAATTGCTCATTTGAGGGCTATTTAAGCCTGATTCCCCAACACCCTGTGCTGGATTATTGGCCCTACCGCTAACTCCAAGCCTCATGACCTTGATATCCTGATCGTGTTCTTGATCCTGTTCTCCTGTTCCTAAAATATCCTGGTAATTTTGTCTTGTCCCTGCCTTTTATCCCTGCTGTTTCTTATCTACTCCCTGTTACTTCTGATTTTTGGATCTCCTGGTATTCACCAGCCTGTTTTTTGACCTTATATGAACTCTGCCTGTCCCAACTTTTGGCTTGTCCCTCATATAGTTGTCTGCTACCTGCCCTGGAATTTCAGCTTGAATGTGGACTAGTGTTTTTGCTGCCTTTTAAGTTTCCGAAAAGGTCTGTGCACATTTTTGTTTAATAAACACCTTAAAGTTATTCAGCACATAGACTTCTATCTGTGAATCCTTACGATGAGGGAGATAAGATGTTAAAAAGTGAAGCTCTAAGGTGATTTTCGGCTATTTCATCAAAGCCAACAATTTTGGGAAAGTATTGTTACTCAGTAGTTTGGAGTAGGAAGACAAGGTTATCCATTTTGTATTTGTCTGAATGCATAATTCCAAAATATGTGTATTTTGGGTGTTTTTACCCCGAAAAAAATGCAGTAAATGTGATGATTATTCAGTAGCTGATATATTATTCAAATTGCAGATAAGTTAACTGAATAAAATATAAACGTACACTTAAATATGGAGTGTGAGGGTTGTCTGAACAGAAACGAAATCTGGGGATACTGAGCAAGGTAACCCATCTATTGCCCACTGGTCAGCAAATTCATTCAACTGACCAGTAAATATTGCCTGGGTGTACTCAACAAGACCTCAGCTGGCAGAAGATTGCCACCTTCCAAACATTGCTTCCAAGACTTAGGAATGGCTAGGAGCAAGTTGGAGAGAAGGTCTTTCTCTTGATTGTCCCAGGATCCTGGGGGGGAACATCGTTGTCAGCCGCAGGGACATCGCCAACGTTGCCAGGCGCAGGCGACAATGCACTAGTGAATGAGCCCGCCAATAGCGTTCTTTCTTACTCTATCACCAGGAGACTATTTGCTCTGGCGAATTATCATTACGCCACAAATACACTAAAGTGTGGATTTTACTGAAAGTTATCTCTTTCACTAGAGTTGACTTCGCCACCTCAGACCAGATGAAGTGCTAAAAAGAAACTAGATCTACCTCAGTCTTCTGTCACTTACATCATATCCTGTCTGCAGAAAATGCATTAAAGTTGAAAAAATGCTGGTGACTTTTCCTTTTTTTGCCTGCAAAGCATACCCATGACAAAACTTTGCATATTAGTGAATGAGCGTAGTCGTTTGCTTCTGACGAAGTGATGCGATATGTGAGAATCTAACACTGGTGAAAATTTACCCGTTAATAAATCTGCCCCTGGGCGTATTAAATTAAAAATATGAGGGGGAAAAATGTATAACTAAAACTGCAAAAAAAAAAAAAAAAGCATGAAACACAGACTCCCCTTTGCTACAGAATAGACAAGCAGTAGACCAGTCCTCCAGGCAAAATATAGTAAGTCTCTTATCAGAAAGACATTATCAAAAACAGTCTGTGCAAGGACTGTATAGAACTCAGCACAGATCTGAGCCTGAGTGATAGCTTTGGGCGATCTTTTAGGTTGGTGGCAGATTCCGGTGATATTAGTTGCCCAGCGACAATCTTCTTCGGGTGACTAATCTCCCTGAAATTCCTTCCCACTAGCAAGAGTGTGAATCACTGGTGAGATGGCATACAGATTGCTTCAGTTTTCCGAAGTTTCGCAAGGCTTCCTTGTGAGATAACTTCAGACGTCTTCAGTTCGATATATATATCCTAGTGATCCGGGATTGAGACACATGAACATTTCTCACCCTGACATAGGTGAAGAAATCTGGATCTGGGTATTGTTCTCTCCAGACATCAACCAAGGAGAAATGGGCAATGAGTTCTCGCAAAGCTAACTCTGAAGAGTCCTGTGTTTTAATAACTGAGAATTAGTATAACAGTGCTTTATTATCAGGCTCATGCAGCCATTACACAACAGTAACCTAAACTCTAATGCTCTTAACAGTATAGTAAGTATGCACACTTGCACAGTATAAGTCTTGAACACAGTGACATCTACAGGCCATTTGTATAAACACCACATTCCCCCTATAGTAGGAAAGCATTTGGACAAATATAATAAACAGTATGTATCTTAAAGCAATATTATAAATTCTTCACATCACAAAGTCTTTGGTCCATGCAGGTAGTTTTCTGATTCTCTCTGTTACACCTAATAGGTTCACTTTCTTCAGGCCTATTGCAGTTGACATCAGGAGTAGGAAAATGTCCTTCATCAAATGTAAATAATCATATCTAGCAGGAGCACTTGCATTCCAAATGCGTCCATCAGATAGTTAATATGTGTAGTCTATGTCTGATATTAGAAATTTATTGAGTGGTGAACCCTGCGCAGCTTATATAAAGGAGCAGCAACGTACTGAATGTGAACCCACGTGTTCACCAACTTAGTAAAGTGTATCAATAGTAGAAAATGGTGCGCTATGTCTGATATTAACTACTTTGGATTACCTTCTCTGCTGAAGACTGTAGACAGAAATGTTATTACTGTAGCTGATGTTATGTGAGAAACAAATGCAATTGGCCATTTACTTTAATAGTCTATCAGAGTTATAGCACATCTGCAGTCTATAGGACCCACAATTTTTCCAATGCTGAATCAGGAAATGTTACTGGCTGAAGTGGTGGTGTATGTGTGATTTGTCATGATTCTGACAAGTAACACAAGAATGAATGGCAGTTATCACATTGGCATCCATTGCTGGCCACCAGTATAGATCTTGCAGTCTTTGTTTTGTACGTACAATTCCTTGATGATTATCATGTGCAAGTTGTATGAGCTTTTCTCGCAAGGTTTCTGGTACCAGTAAGCGGTGAGTTTCACGGACAACATAGCCATCTACTAAGCACAGTTCGTGTCTAATCCTATAGTAAGGTTGAAGATCAGGACTGAGTTTCTTCTAAGCATTTGGCTATTTGCTTTGTAAGATGTCCCGTAGTTTTACTTGACTTGGACATGTGAGGCAAGCTTGCTTAAAATTAGCAGCAGTAACTGTAGCTGATAATATATCAGTCAGTGCTACAACTTCTATGTCCTCATCCAGTGTATCAGAAGCTGGTTTGTATTGCATTTTGTAGTTGAAATTCAGTAGCCTTGCTGACCATCTAGCTCAGGGATCAGCAACCTTCACTATCAAAAGAGCCATTTGCACCCTCTTCCACTAAAGAAAAATAGTCTGGAGCCGCAAAAAATAACACAGCTTATAAACTTTTAAAAGTTTTAACTTTTTAAAATTTTAACTGTTAAAGCAACAGAATACAAAAAACAAACGGGCAGTGTGCATGTGTAGGCCTACTTTGAAATAAATTAAACTCTGAATAGCCCTATTAAATGCTAGTGTTCTCATCTATTTAAAGGCGAGGGCTATAGACGTCATTCAAATATGCATCAAATCCAAGTCTATAGTCCTCGGACCTGCTGCAGTTGGACTTTGGAGGCTTCTCTCTTGTCTTGAGTGTGCAACTGCAGTGATGACTGTGACTGTGGTAAGCGAACCATTAGCTTACCGTGGTCGCACACTCAAGAAGCCACCAGCAGGTGCAAAGGCTGTATAGGTGACGTGACAGAAAAAGCAGCAAGACCGAGCCACAGCAAGCAGGATGAAGAGCCACATGAGACTCTGGAGCCGCGGGTTGCCTACCCCTGATCTAGCTATACGCATTCCAGCTCTTCCTAATCCCGTTGTTGTAACCAGTGTAGATAAAGGGCTATGATCTGTGCATAAGGTAAATTCTTTACCCCATAGGTAAGTTCTCCCTTTTTCTCTTGCTCAAACACATGCTAGAGATTCTTTTTCAACAGTTCAATACTTACGCCCTATCTCTGTAAGTGTCTCTGAATGATCAGCATGGACCTGTGTGAGAACTAGACCAACGCAATAGTCTGAAGCGTCAGGCATTAATCCCTCTTGTGAAATTATATGACCCAGAAATGACAGCTGAGTTTGTCTGAAGTGACATTTGGAAAGATTCAGTTTCAGTCCTGCAGAATCAATGCATTTCAGAACCTTTTCTAGGTACCTGTCATGAAGATCCATAGTAGGAGCATAGACAATTATATAATCCAAGTAGCATTGTACACCAGGTATGTCATGGAGTATAGAAGACATCAGTCTTTGAAAACAACTCGGTGCTGAAGCCAGTCCATAAGGTACACACTTGACCTGAAACAAACCATCATGTGTGATACATGCAGTGAGGTCCTGGCTTTCCTTATGCAGTAATACTTGATGATGAGCACTCTTAAGATCCAGGGTGGAAAAGAATTTTGCTCCTCGGAGTTCTGAAAATATTTCCTCTATGCGTGGCAAGGGATTATTATCCATAACAACTGCTTTATTAAGTTCACAGAGATCAACACACAATCGAATACCACCAGTTTTCTTCATTGTTACAACAATTGGTGAAACTCATTCGGAGGATTCTGATTTTTCAATCAGAACTTGCTCTACCAGTTCTTTAGTTCCTGTGAGACAATCTCCCTTATAGAGTAGGGCAATCACCTCAATTTCTGGCGTACTGGTTTTACACTTGGTCTCAACTTAACTTTGTGCACAAAGTTCTTTGCACAGCCCAGTGAAGTGTTGATTTGTGGTGAAATTTTAGACACTGGTTGTGTGGCAGGCACTGGTGCTATAGTAATGAGACCATCAGCTAATTCTAGGTTTAATACAGCAAAGAGATCCCTTCCAAGTATAGCAGTACCCTTATTCACAATGTAAAAGTCACATTTTGCAGTATTTGATTCAAATGATACAGTCACTGGCAACCAACCAAGCACAGGGATGGATCCTTTAAGTAACTGACTAGGCTCAGGGCAAGAGCAACAAGCATATCTTTTGCAAAGTATTTCAAGAAAATATCCTTTGGTAGTATAGAAACAGCGGAACCTGTATCAAGCATCAGGTTAATGGAGTGTCCCTTGTCAGCAGAAGCAATATTGACATTGACAGTGTATATAAACTTGTCTTGAATAAATGTACCAGCTTTATCCACACTTAATACTGTAACATTTGTAGTAGTGACTTCATGAACATGTTTAGCAGAACTACGGCAGGTTTTAGCCAAATGACCTACCTTTGAGCATTTACGACACTGTACCGATTTTGCAGGTCATGTAGCATAATTTGCAATGTGTTGTGTTGAACCACAGTGAAAGCAGTATTTTTTAATTGTATTTGCTGCATGGTTTTTCAGTGAATCCCTTTCCTTAGCACTGTATTTTGCCTATGACTGTGCATTATTAGGCCACAGTACTGGATTCACAGTCTGTACATTCCCAGCAGTTCCCTGACTGAGAGTTTTAGCCTCTGCCACTGCTGTTTCAATTTGGCTAGCAACTGTAATAACCTTTGCAAAGGTTAAATCCTGCTCCAGTCTCTCTCTAATGCAATGTGAGTTTGTTTTTTCCACTATTTGGTCTCTTAGCATTTCATCTGTTAGATTCCCAAACTCACAGGTAACAACCAGTTCTCTAAAAGCTGCTACAAATGTTCTGTGGATTCACTATTACGCTGTCCACGTTGGCGGAATTTATATCTTTCAGCAACCACATTTCCTCTTGGCACAACAACGTTCTTTATAGCAGTAAGAGCAGTTTCATAGGTAATGTATAGAATAGGTAATGTCTCTCTGCTCCCAGGCAGTGAATAAGTAAATCACACTTTCTAGCAGCTGATAATGTAATTATCAAACATGCAGATCCAAGCAGTAAAAGGTATGGTAGGGTTTGGAAGAAAAGGTCCTGGCTCCTGCAGAGGTAGAATAGACATCCTGACACCACTCTGCTGTGTTTTAGTAGCTGAGGATGAGCAGGGTATAACAGGGCTTTATTAGCAGGTTCATGCAGCCATTACACAACAGCAGTAACTTAATCACTATTACTCTCAAGTACTGTGTATATGCATAGTACAAGTAATGTGCACAGTGACACCAGCAGGCCATTTGTATAAACACCTGGCTCTTTCTGAAACCACATGACCAGGCAAAACACCTGAGATGGCTGCTTACATGCCAATATTATAAATTTAGAAAAAAGCACTTGTTGGTTCAGGAATTAAAATTTATATTGTATATATGGTTGCAACCTGGCCTGTATTTTATGTGTCTGGCCGGTAAAAATGGTGGTTGATGCCAATGTTATTGATAGGGAAAAAATATAAATATATATATATATATGTATTTTTTTCCAGAAAAGTTGGCACCTGACCGGTATTTTACCTTCTTGGTTGGTAAAAATGAAGGTTGATCCCAATGGCATACCTCCCAACCTGCCGAATTTTGTAAACTGAACATAGTAATTACGGGTGTGGTCACAAAAAAATGGGCATGATCAAAAAAATTTGCCGCTCTACATGCGCCAAACTTTTTTGTCCCTCTTTTATTCGCAAAATATTGGGAGGTATGCAGGGCCACTCCAGTCATGAGGCAAGGTGAGCATCTTGCCTCAGGCGGCACAGAGTGGCCAGTTACCAGGGGCGGCAAAAAGCCGCCTTTAGTAACTTTAGGAGCCTAATTTCCGTTTTATAAAACAGAAATTTAGCTCTTCTAGTGCAGCGAGCGCAATAGTGCTCACTGCACTAGTAATGCGGCCCCTCCTCCACCCACTTCGATGATAAAAATTAGAAGCGCAGAGCGGGAGGTGGGTCGGCAGCAGCAGCAGCTCGTGGAGCGCCCCTGGAGGTATGCCCAAAGGTTTTAATAGGGAAAAAAGATAAGTATATTTTTTTTTCCAGAAAAGTTAGTGTAAACAGTCTAATTTAGAAATAAAAACTACACCATAAAAATCATGACAGAATCCCTTTAACATTTCCAACAATGACAGACACTGGTAGTGTTATAAAGGCTTTGTTTTTGGAAACTTTTATTTTATTATTACATTTTCCCTTTGGAGAAACCAACGTGCCCTTGTAAATTGTATTCTTATTGTTTTCCTTCGTCATTTTAACACGTTGCTTATCTGGAATCCGCACACAGAGATTCAAATGCGGCTTGAATGAAACGCTGGCTTTTGGCCACGATAGCGTTAAAGAGCCTTAAATGTCATCACTGGCAGCCCGCCTGGCTCTTCCTACTGTTACGTCATCGGACGGCGCTCAGGAAGCGACACGAGCAGTTTTCCATGCTTGTGTTTTGTGTGGCACTGGCCTGTAACGCAGTGAGTAGTGGAAAGAGGGTAACGTGATAGTTCAGTGCCTGTAATATGTCGGCGTTTTTATCGATTTTACTGTGTGCCTTTATTTTCTTTGATTAATTGCAAATTATTTCACCGAGGATTGTTGTTAGAACAACGTGTGTTAGAACAACATTTCTAAACCTGGTGAGGCTGAGTCTCTCCAGCTGTACATAAGCAGGGGTTGAAAGTAGAACGGTGTCACTGTATGTCATGGAATGAATAACAGTAGCCTAAAATTGTCAAATATTTAAAAGGAGTCTCCACGTCTTTTGCATTTTTACATAATGAAAGAAAATGTGATTCTTAGCAACCTTAATATATGCGTTCATTAAAAAGATTCACAGATTTTGAAGTTGTTTATATATGCAATTGTCATTGAAATCAGTATCCGTCTGGTTGTCAACAGTGCTAGGGTTCAGTGTTGGACTGGCCCACAGGGATACCAGGAAAACTCCCGGTGGGCCCAGGTGTCAGTGGCCTCTTGCTTCTAATAATTTGGCCTATTTCATGTTCATTAATTATTTCTTTGTGGAAAAAGAGGCTTAATAATGGAAGAATAGAGTATAGTAAGTAGATCTAAAAGAATAGGAGAATAAAGAGGTTAAGTGAGGAGAGAAGGAATAATAGTTTGGAAAGTTGGGCCCCTTGTTTCATGGTGGGCCCCTGGCATCCCAGCCGACACTGCTAGGGTTCCTAGCTCTGACTACTGAGACAATGTAGCAGAAACCAACTGAACAGGCCTGGAGAACTGGCATGGTATAGGGTTGCCACCTGGCCGGTAAAAATTATGGTTGATCCCAATGTTATTAATAGCAAAAAAAGCTAAATATATAGGAATGCCTGTATTTTTTTTCCACAAAAGGTGGCAACCTTTGTTTCAAGAGTGAGAACCAAAGAACAGAACATGATAATGAATACTGTTTGCAGTAGCAATTTAAATGTGTTTTTGCAGTTATTTTTAATTGGAATTTATGTTGTAATGTTGCTCAGAATTCAAGTTTATATCCAAAAGGAGTTTGAATGGGCTTCCGTGTGTTAGAGCAACATTTCAAATCCTGGTGGGGCCGAGTCTCTCCATCTGTAGAAGGGATTGAAAGTAAAACAGTGTCACTGCATCTAATAGGATGAATAACGGTAGCCTATTGACACATAGATACCATTCATTTAAAGATATTTTCCACCCAAAACCATTTTTTCAGCATTTAAAATATAATTCCAAGCAACTTTCATTAAAAAGGTTTACAGATTTCCAATGTATTTATAAATGTAATTGCCATTGAAAGCAGTAGCTGTCTGTCAACATTGCCTGGACTTCTAACTCTTATGAACTGACTCATGGGCCGATCAGCAAGATCTGTCAAAATTGTATGAAACATCAGTGAATGGTGCTGTCATAATATTTTTAGAAGAATATAAAACCTTCAACCCTACTACTTAAGGCAATTTTGTTTTTAGATGATGCATTCTTGCTGACATGTACATATGCAAATTAGGGTTCAAATTCAGCTTGATATTTGGTTGCATGTTTCTGTATTCAGTGGAATCCATCCAATTAACTAGGGTTTCCAGTTTGTTAGATACTGCTTGTAAATTAAAGTTCTTACTTTTACCCTAGGTGCTCTTCTATATACTCAGCCATATTGGTTTTTTTTCCCCCAGGGACTAGCATATATTTTTCTTTCCCGGGACTAGCATATATGTAGCATAATAAACTTACAACATTTGCTATAATGCACGTGTGGCAGCAGTTTTACTTAGTGGCAGGTACCCAAAACTGTTGTCTTCCCACCCAGTGAATTTTACTTTACTTGTTCTTTAAGGTTTATATTACCCAAACACTTAAAATTGCATTTATATCTAGGACAAAATGTTTTACTTACTATTGGAATACTTTATATGACTGCCGTCCTGGTTATACTAATTACAGCTAGGCAGTTCTCTTAACATAGTTAGCGATCAGTTATTTACAATTAGTTAGATTTTCAGTTGTCTTTAGACCCTCTCATCCAAAATGCTTCTTTTATAGCATCCATTCATTTTAAACTATTATGACTAATGCTGTAGCACTATTAAATGACTAACTTTTTGCTACTCCACATTTATAATTGTAGTTTTTATCTAAATAGAGCTTTCATCAAAATGTTTAACTGTGATGAAGACTTTAAAGCTTATGAGGATGAACTGTACCACGAGGAGACATCCAGTGATGAGAGCATTGACAGTGAATTGGAATTCCACCTCTACAGTCAAGTGCATTATTCTCAAAATCTCAGTGAATCCAAACCTGAAGAGGAGGAGGAAGAGGATACTGGTGGGGAAAGTGTAACATGTGTGCCAGGTGCCAAGCAACAGAAGAATTCTTGGACAGACAAAGATGATAAACAAGTAGAAATTATTATTTTGTCTGATAGTGATGCAAAGGTTTCAGACACCTGTCCTGTCATAATCCTGTCTGACACTACCGAAGAAGACAGTGTATATAGCAGCAAGTTAAAAAAGAAGTCGTCCAGTACTTGTGTACAAAGAGAGTCACAGTGTGTTCCATGCTCCCATTCTACTCCCAAAGTTTCTACACCTCAAAGTAATAATTTTAAAAGCCAGAAGTCCTGCCAACATAGTTCCAGTAAAAACTACAGTGGTGGATATGTCCAAGAAGTCCTAGTGATAAGGGGAAGCTCAGAAGATGAAGAAGCCAACAAATCAGAGGAAGATCTAATTCTGTCAGACAGTGACATGAGTGATGTAGAAAACTGGATGCTGCTTGGCAGGGCAAAAGAGGATGGAGATGCAAGTATTCAGCTGAACCTCGAAGGCTATAAAATTTTATCCAACGAGGAAGGTCAGTCCTTTTTGTTAATGGAAGCTTAAATTTTCACTTTAATCTTAACTTTTAGGATGTTGTATTTGGTGAAACTATAAGACAGTTTTTAATTGGTCCTTCTTATTCTTTGTGGGTTTTGAATCAACATGTGGTTCTGCATCTGGTTCTGAAACTGTTAGAATTACATTTATCAAAAGTAACTGAAAGCAACTGGACTTGCTGAGATATTTTAATGAAGACTTTAAATATATATATATATATATATATATTTTAATGCTTTGCGTTACTTTTGATAAATATACCATGACCTGGATGAATGAAAATCTTCATAGTCATGTTAGAATTACAGTTACAGAAGCAAAAGAGCAGTGGTTCAAGAGGTTGAAATGGAGCAATTAAGTGAGCTTAACAGCATTTATTTATAGAAAAAATTACAGTCTAGCCTTAGAATGATTACCCCCAGAAACCTGAATGCAAAGTTGAGTAATTCAAAACAACACAAAAAATTAGCAACATAGGACCAAATGCAAGCTGGCTGAGAATAACAATATTCACATTATACAAAAAGTTGCCTTCAAAAGTGAACTTTAACTGTAAAGGCAAACTGTTCTCGTGAAAGCTCAGGTTATGACTTTCAATTGTTTACTCAATTATATCTTACATTGACATTATATCTTACAATTATATCTAAACTATTAAATGCATTTTCACTAAAGCAAACTAAATCCATATCCTCCTTATTAAAATGCTATGCTGCCTTCACATTCCATCCCCCCCCCCTCTTGTTAACAGCACTGCTCATAATGTGAAAAACCCATAAGGCTCCATTCTGTAAATGCAGATATGCTTAGTGGAGTTGGGGGCCCACTGTGTTTGGCTGCCTTTCATACAGTATTTTACTGGTAGGAATATCTTGACAAGGACCATGCCCAATGAAAGCCAAAACCAGATTAGCTTCCAGTGAACATTCTTCTGTCAGCGATGACTGCTAGCGAGCCAGATACTGGATGTTAAGTGGCCAACCAAACAAGGGTCTGTATATGAGCAGACCCTGTCTCTACTGCATGTGTAACTTCCATGGCGTGATTCAGCCAGGCATGCATCAATTGTGGAAAGGAGGTGCATGCTTAGTAGAACTTCATATCTTAATGTCATACTTCAGCTTCTTACATATTCACATGGGCAGAGGATCAGCAACCCCCTTCCTGAGGGAAAATGGGGGAAACCTTTTAGATGGGTGATACAGTGCTATGGTGTTTACCTTGATAGCTGATTAATTTTACTGTATACATCAACAAATATTGTCATATGAACACGTTACCAGTTCTCACAGTCCCTTTAGTACATTTAAAGGGGTTGTTCACCTTCAAACAACTAGTTGTTTTCAGATAGATCACCAGAAATTACGTCTTTTTCCAATTACAGTCTATTTTCTATTTGTAACCGATTTTCTAATATTGAAGTGTAAAGTGTCATTTTTCACCTTCTAAAACAGCTCTGGGAGTTCTAAATGGATACATTTAATGGATACATTTATGTTTGTCACTGCTGAGCAGAATCTCTGGGTTTCATTACAGACAGCTGTTGAATTGATACAATAGTTGCTAATACTTCTGGGATGCTGCTGAGAATTGTATCAATTAAATGTTGCAAAATTGTATCCGTTTAGAGTCTGCACCTGAATTA
>CM044431.1:117845476-117855904 GCA_024363595.1 Xenopus borealis | reverse complement strand
TTTTTTTTTTTTTGTTTGTTTGTTTTCACTGCTCTTCATGCAGCTGGCTGCTGTGGATTATTGTCCATATGCAAATTTTCCCAGTGTTTATAAATGAGCCTTATGGCATGTCAATGTAGACTGTCCATTTATTGTATATATATATGTACATGGGGTGCCATTGCCCACAATGACTGGTGCCAGTGCAAATTGGCTTTTAGTGTGTTGGGTACCTAGGGAGCTAGAACATTTTCACTTATTCATACATATTTTAGTCCCCACCATGATCAACGTGTACATTCTTTGGACCTTATCCTAGGCTATATGTAAGTTTTCAGCTCACTGCAGGTTTTTCTGCCCTGTGTGTATCTGTTGCTCAACCACCCCCTGTTCTGTGCGAACTGCTTCCCCTTAGACATCCTCTGTGCTTTTTTATCATCACCTTTCTTATATTGTAAAGAGTAAAGAGTGGCTTCAGAGCTTTATTGGTAGAGATGTCTGCAGATTTACATTCCAAAGATGTATGTATATGTCTGTTTCTGCATGGTTCTGTGACTTTGAGTATATGTATGTGGTACTGAATGCATCTCTTTCTGTTAGATTATATTAATATGTAGCAGTATGCTTCCAAGGATGTCTGTGTTTGTGTATCAGTCTATGGCTTTATGTTTGCATGTCTGTATGAGTACATGTAACTGTATGTTGCTCTGGCTGAAAGCTTTATGACTGTAATAATACTTGTATATGCAGCTGCACGAGCATATGTTGTAGTATGAGTTTAACCGAGCCTGTAAGCTTCAGTTGCTGTAGAAGTATTTGTCTGCAGTATTTTTTTAAAAAAGGTTCCAGCATCCTTTCCAATTAGTGGAATCAACCCATTGCTGACTGGTGGGTAATCAATCATTTAACCATGTACTCTTTAGTAACTATTATTGGCTGTAGATTGAGCTGTACTTCAAAACTTGGTAACTTTTCAACATGCCTTCATATTATGCTACCTGCTCATCAAAATTCTCCCGTGCTACAGTTGCTATAGTCCACTTGTAAGTGAAAGCGAAAGATCACAAAACAGATTTTTAGAAAACATTGGTGTAATAGTCTCCCTGCTATAATTACGTGGATACCAAGGGACTCACCTCACATCCCAGCCTGTATGGCCTTCAGTCTGGTCCTCCTTAGCCCATAACAACATGGCATGCCTGATGTTGAAACTTATTGTTTAATAGTTAATTAGTATTATGCTTGCAGAGAATTGTATTCCATTTAAAAAACAATGTACAAAGTGCCCTATATGTGCCATTGCTTTTAAGCATTTTGAACTTGTTGCACCCAGATGCGTTTTTGACTGTGATGGTTGGTAAAACATTAAAGGCGTTATGTAGTAAAAGGCACTACGTTTGCCCAGGAGCAGTAACTCATATCGACCAATCAGCAGGTAGTACTTACTGGTCACCTGTTTAAAAGCAAACATCTTATTGGTTGCTATGGGTTACTGCTCCTGGGCAAACTTAGTGCCTTTTATTACATATAGGGGTAATTGTTTGGTAATGTATTTACTTTTTCAGGCTCCTGAATTGCAATTTTAAGATTGTATTGTAACATTTGTGAAATGTATAATTTACTGCTTCTCACTAAACAGCTTAGGTATAAGGTTCCTTTATTTATAGAACAAAACTGTGTTTTGCTTATCAGTGTATATTCTAGAATGATGCGGAAGCAAGCTGCCATCAGTCTGTGTTTTTCATTCATTCTCTGTCACATTAGGGGGCATGCTTGAATGCACGTTTAAAAGGAAGCAATATACCAGAAGGGATGCAGCTTTAGGGAGAGGACATTTACAGGTGGATTGAATCCCTGTGAGTCTTTGACAATTTGCAAACCTTTGTTCCTTGTACACAAAATAATGAAGGCAGTTGCTGCTTATTTAAAGGAGAAAAATACAGACTGTGCATCAGGGTATGTGGCCAAGGGCCAACTGGGTATTTAAAGAATGTTAAAATATTTGAATTCAGAGAGCATTCAAATGGGATAGCACAAATAAAATAACTTAAAATGGTCTAAAATAAGTATTCAAGTGATTATGCTCCTGATTGCTAACAACTGTTTTATGCAGCATAAAATGAAGACGTCTGTGCTACACAGTTTGGGTTAATCGATTTACCCCACTTTTACGTGGGATGGAGGGTACGGTTTTTTTTTTATTATAGGGTTGAATTCTTCTTTAAGAATTCTAAATGTGAAAAAAGGAAGACGCGTACCCGTCTCATTTTGTTCTTCATTTAAAAATACATGTTTCTCATTATTGAATTTTTCATTTATGATCTTTTTTTTTTAACTTGTGTTCCCTTTTAAATGTACTAACCCAATGGTCCAACATCACTAAATATTCTAAATACTATGTGTAATTGTTATTTGCTAGTTTATCTGCTACATAGCACAGTCTTTGAGATTCAAGTGCAGTTGTAATGAAAACCAAATGAACATTGTGCCTCTTTGTTCTTCCTCATAGAAACTGTGTAATCTCTGCATGTGACCCAGATGTCTTATACTAGATCTAGAATGAGGGGTGCAGCAATGTAAAATAGGTTTCATTCCAATTATTATTGTTGCATTATTAGATACTTACTCTGTGAGAGGAAAACATAAATCAGAGCTGTGGAGTCTTTATATACATTTTTTGATTTCGAAATATAATATAATGTAATGTACTGTTCCTCTGCTCCAGTAAAACTGCCCCCTTATTTATATAAACTAGTAGTCATTTTGAAGAGAACACAGACTTTTTACCAGTGCATGCTAACAGTATATTATATGTTAATTACTTTAAAAAGCTTACATTTTTTTGGTGTTACTGTTCCTTTAATTATGGATCCAGGATTCGGTTTGGTATTCGGCTATGATCCGGCCTTTTTCAGCAGGATTTGCATATGCAAATTAGGGCCAGGGAGAGAAATCACGTGACTTTTTGGCACAAAACAAGGAAGGAAACCGGTTTCCCTTCCCACCCATAATTTGCATAAGCAAATTAGGGTTTGGATTCGGTTCCGTAAGTAGTGGATTCGGTGCATCATTACCTTTAATACACTAATGTATTTTCCATGTTCACTGAAAGAAGTTAAGTAGACAATCTACAAGGCATTTTATCACTTCCAAAGCTCTAAAACATAAACCACATACTTTGGTAATTCTACAACTTGTATATTAATTGAACCTGGCATATAACTGTAGAATAGCTGCTAAATACAACCCAGAATTAACAGTACAGGTATGGGACCTGTTAGCCAGAATTCTCAGGACCTGGGGCTTTCCTGATAATGGGTCTTTCCATAATTTGGATATTCATACCTTAAGTCTACAAGAAAATCATGTAATCATGAGAAAACCTAATAGGCTGGTTTGCCTCCTGTAAGCATTGATTATATCTTAGATGGGATCAAGTACAAGGTACTGTTTTATTACTAGAGAGAAAAAGGAAATCATTTTTTAAAAATTTGGACTAAATGGAGTATATAGACGACAGCCTTTCCCTAATTCAGAGCTTTCTGGATAACTGGTTTCCAGATAACTGATCCCATAACTGTATTAATAGTATTGTTCTTTGAAACAGAATTGCTTCTGCCACATCCTCCTTCATAGAAGCTCTTAAATCTGATTTGATTATTTTCAGTGCTTGTGGAGTTGTTACATTTTTGGCGACTCCGACTCCAGATACAAAAAATTGCTTCTGACTGCACAGCTCTGGTATAAATGCACAGCACAGTAATGTTTCAAGTGGGATGTAAAACATTTCACACCTTGGTTAAGAGGAAACATGGCCTTCTGCTCCAAAAGTCTGTCTGTGCTCTATTGCAGATCAAAGGGATACTGACACATTCTAGCCCATTTCAGTTTTTCATGTAGCATGGGTCCTGGGGATTGCACTGCTGAAATCATGAAATGGACTGACATATTCTGACATGTTTTACGTTATACTAGATAAATGAGCAGTCTTAAAGGGATTGTTCACTATTCAATATACTTTTAGCATGATGTAGGGAGTGATATTTTGAGTCCATTTTCTATTGGGTTTTTTTTTTTTATTTGGTGTTTTTGAGTTATCTTCTCATTCATTAGCAACCCTGCATTGATTTGAATAAGAGACTGGAATATGAATAGGAGAGGACCTGAATAGAAAGATGAGCAATAACACTACACTTGTAGCTTTGAAGATGGTGTCATTGGCCCCCATTTGAAAGCTGAAAAAAATCATGACAAATAATTAAACAAAAAACCTTAACAAATAAATAATAAAGACCAAATAAAGGGTTGCTTTGAATTGGCCATTCTATGACATGCTAAAAGTCAACCTAAAGAAGAACCACCCCTTTAAATATTGGAATTATCTTGCAGATTATTTGCAAGCAATTCAGTGCTTCATCCCAAAAAAAAAAAACTAGTAATAGAAGTATAAATTAACATAGAAGTGATGTGTATCTTAACCAACAAACTACATTTTATGTACTGAAAAAATAACCCCTTTCTTAATTTCTTTAATGTTATGGATTTTTATATTTGCATAACTGTAAACATACAGCATGTGTGAGCTAGTTTACAAGAGTCAAGAGCATTCCATTAACCAACTGCAGTTGAATAAAGTAAAAAAAATACAATGTTAATTCAGAGAAATGCAAAAGGAAAGATAGACAAAAGACAGTGATTTCTAGAAAATGCAGCAGTAAATCTAGTGCATAGCTTAAAAACTGCATAGGACATAATATATAGTAGCCCATTATTTGCTGTTTATTCCCACTATAATTCGCATCCATCTACCCCAAACTTTATGGTTTTTCCCATTGTATTATATGACCAAGTCCACATTTGTTCCATAAAGAGTTTTTCCTATATTCATTAAAAATAACTGATCTAAAGAAAATTAACAAGCATCTTTATACTTTTCAGTTCAGGACAAGAGGGATATTTGATTGAATAAAGTTTTAAAAAGATCTGTTGAGTGATGATCCTTAGTGCTACATGTACAAAAATGCATAATAACATTCTCTTGGTACAGTAACTATGGGTAGCACATTGACACATTGCTTAGCACCGTTGCCTTGCAGAGCTTGGGTCCTAGGTTAATACAGGCAGATTCATTGGGTCTGGATTTAATGGACCATAGGCGTGAGTGTATGTAACATGGTACTTAGAGTGTAAACACTACTGAGGTAGGAACTGAATTTAATGATGTATAATCTCTGTAGAAATCTGTTGAATAAATTGGTGCTATATAAATTTGGTGGTATAATAAATATGACATTGTCCATATTATCATATACATAAATATACATTTCTGTTCATAATGATATAGTAAACTGTTAATGCAAAGAAGTCTGTGAAGACTATGGGCAGAATTTTGACTGGAATAATTCTTTGGCTGTCCACAACAGGCCTACTGATGTGCAGTTGCTCAGCCCTGAGCTAAAGGCTATTCAATGCCTCCTACTGAAATTACATTCTTGCCGCTGACAAGTAAAACATTAGAGAACAGCCCCCATTTTGGGCTCCAGTGTGCAGGCTGTCTAGTATTATAAGTGTGAAGGATCTGAACTGCAGCAGCTGACATGATGCAGATGAAAGTTTCAAAAAGGAGTGTGGTCTGAAACAAGCACAGGATAGTGTCAAAAACCACCAACTTGGCATACTGTGGCTCCCCCTGCCATTGAGCATAAGGGGAACATTTCAGCCCAAATATCCCAGTGCCTTCAATGCTCAATTGTTCCTAACAAGCAGAGGTCAGGTTTCATTGATGGCTCTCTACAAACCTATAGATTTGAATCTTCTACAAACAGGCCAGATAGCAGCATGTGAATGTATATAAAGTGCTCCTCTTTTTATGAAATGATCTTTGAGAACATATATATACAAGTAGACTGACTGATTCCATTCAGTGTGTTCTGTATGATTTAACATTGATCTATTTTACATGACTTCACTGACCATCAGAATTTTGTAAACATTATCTGTATTCGTACCAACACCTATTTATATGGTTTGAATACATTTTACTATTTTAAGCAAAGTATGATGCTGAGGCAACAAAATGGAAGTTTTGCAAAACACCATTGATACATATTTTCACGCTCAAGGGTGGTCTGAGTATTACAAATTAGTTTTGAGATAAACTCAAGTTGAAGTGTCGAAGCTTTAAACCTCCTCCTAAGACAGAGACAAAAAAGGAAAACAGTAGGATGATTACCAGATGCCTTTTTCGTTCTTCGCAGGAAACCCTGGTTACGTCTGGTAGCACTAATTCCTAACCACCCCCTCCAACACACAGATGCACTCTTATTTTCAGTCCCGTGTCCAAGATGTACCAGTGGTCAGTAGAAGTTGGGACATTTTGAGTTATTCCCCATTCCAAAACGAGTCAGGTAAAGTTCCGAGTCTGTTGATTATAAGATGTTCAGGTTCAGTGTCCGTTTCTGAATGATTATGCATTTACTACTGATAATTATAAGCATAGTGCAGTTCAGTATTGTCTCTGCTACTAACTTATCACCATTAAATCTAATACTGTCTGTTTTTCTTCCTTTGGGATTAATAAGTAGAAAATGATAATTTATTGAAGTGCCAGTAATGTTTTTTTCAGTTACCATTTGCTTTTAGAATCTTATGAATCTGTAGATATCCACATGATTAACCCATTCACATAACTGGCAGTAGCAATAACACTAAAAACAAGAAGCATTACTACTTAATACTTTTTTTGACTGCTGTTCTTTGTCTCTCTCCCCCTCTAATAATAGACTATGCTCTTTGGCAGCAGGGATTTCTTCCAGTTGCATCATGAATTTCCAGTCCTTGATTTTTCAAGTCCTGTTTTTTTTTATTAATCATTAAAGTATGATAGAAACATGATTGTAAGCATTGCAGCAAAGAGAGTGGCTGTTACTGCAAGTGGGAAGACTATTGCTCTTAATCACTGCAGTGATCTTTAGTCTGTGGCTCTCTGTTTGTAGCTGAACTGCAACGTCTAGCATCCCCATGACTGCTACTAGCAAATGGGTGCTTGTAGGTGCAGTTCAGGAGCACCTTTGGCTGTCACCTGTTAAAGATCCCTTCTTTACCTTTTATGTAACCATACTGGGTTTGCCATATGTTATATTTAATCATGACACATACATTTATGAATACTGTCTACAAGTTTAATGCTTCCTGGTCACAGATGCAATTGCTGTAGTAGTAGTAGCAGAAGCAAATATACATTGTGAATGCGGCATACTTTTTTTCTGTTATTCATGTTAAAAAACAGACTTTTTGAGTGTGACTACCAATAAGTAAGGTATGACCATCCTGAGGCCCTCTAGTTTTGTACAACCATAAGACAAATATATGTCAACCAATTGCACCAAAATGTACACAAACAGACAACACCCCCCTCCCCCCATCCATCCCAGTATTCTTGCTTTTTATTCAAACTGCATGTATTAAATACATCACTTAGAGGTGATTTGAAGCAGTTTCTGTTTTCATGCAAGGAAGACATTGCATATACATTATTATATTATACATCAGGTTAAAAATTATTTCTAGCTTAATGGAAATGTCCAGCAAATTATTTATTTTAGAGGCGTCTACTGGTAGCTATATATTTCAATATTACTTCCATTTATATTAATATAAGTATTGCAATGAATAATAAATGCTGCCTTGTATTAAATCAGCTTGCAAATACCCCTTGAACTGTAGTAAATGCTTTAGAAGCACTTACACCGTTATAACCAGACATTTATTCAATTTCCTGGCTTAAGGTGCCAGTAACACAGATACACTGATGTTGCAAATCCGTTATTTTAAGTCCACTGAACTTAATATATTCTTTAAACTGTTTATGTTTTTGTGCACAGATGTGTATGATATAAATTGTCTTAAACAAACTACTTGTAGTCAATTGGTGTGAAGATTGTGGGAGAGCAAGTGCTATTGGCCAATAAAGATACTTGAGCATAAATTCCAATAAAGTTATGGTATTTGTTATCCAGAAAGCTCAGAATTATGGAAAGGCCGTTTCCTATAGACTCCATTATAATTAAATAATTCAAATTTTTAATAACCATGTCCTTTTTCTCTGTATTAATTAAACCGTAGCTTGTATTTAATCCAAAATAAGATATACGTTCATCCTTATTGGAAGCAAAACCATCCTGTTGGGTTTATGTAATGTTTATATGATATTCTAGTAGACAAGTTAAGAAGATCCAAATTAAGGAAAGACCCATTATCCAGAAAACCCCAGTTCCAGAGCATTCTGGATAACAGGTCCTATACCTGTAATATGATTTGTCTATTCATAGAAAATGCAGAGACCAGTCGCTTCTATTAAGCTAGGTATTTTAAAGATTGCATTATTCATTCTTTTTTTTCCAAATACATGAAATCTGGAATCGTTGACTACCATACTTGGGGCACCCAGTATTGATTTCCATCCTGGCGTTAATAGTTTGATCTGCCCCATGAAATAGCCAGGCACACACAATCATGGTGATGTATCTACTAAACCTGATCAGTTGAAATAGAAGTATAGTTAGTCTAAACATATTATGATCTAGGAAAGAGGGATGTCCTCTTGATTCCTAAACCTGCAGTGTTTTTTTTTTTTTTTTAAACCAATGTTTGTAAACCCTGAAATATACATAAAAATGCAATCAAAATGACTTTCAACAAGTAACCCTAATTGGGCCATGTAGAGAAAGGAAAGCGATTTTGGGGCTTTAGCTGTAACGACATAAGCTGGCAGAGGATTCTGGGGGTTGTAATTCATGTATATTCTTTTGTTTATATCATACAGCTGATTTGGTTCAGTTATAGCTGTTAGTTTTTTCTTTGAATTGAGCACTGACCCAATAATACATTTTAATTTAGGATATTTATTATAGGTATTGGATCTGTTATCTGGAAACCCATTATCCCAATTATGGAAATGGCCCTCTCCCATAGACATAATTTTAATCAAATAATTAAAATTTTAAAAAATTTCCTTTTTTTCTGTGCTAAAAAAATCCATTATCCGGAAATCCATTATCCAGAAACCTCAGAATTACAGAAAGGTTGTCTCCCATAGACTCCGTTATAATGAAATAATCCAATTTTTTAAAAAAAACGATTTACTTTTTTTCTTTGTTGATAAAACACCTTGTACTTGGTCCAAACTAAGATTTAATTAATCCTTACTGGAAGCAAAACCAGCCTATTGGGTTTGTTCAACGTTTACATGATTTTCTAGTAGACTTAAGGTATGAAGATCCAAATTACAGAAAGATCCATTATCCAGAAAACCTCAGGTCCCAAGCATTCTAGATAACAGGTCCCATACTTGATTCTAAAATATGCTTAATCCCTTTGGAGGCAGAACAATCTTACTGGGTTTAATTCATGTTTAAATGTACAGTGAAACCCTGCAATACATTTTTTTTATTTGTCTTCCCACCAATTTATAATGCATTTCAATGAGTGCATTTCCCTGTTTTTATGTCTTGTTTTCCTGGATTTTACATCTAAATTTTGTCCTGCTGTTCCCAAGAACTGATTTTTTTCCCACTATTGTGTTATTATTTGTGAAATAGAGGTTTAAAATACTAACCAGATGTATTTTTTGCCATGGTTCTGCCTGTAAATGGTCAATTCCAATTAGTCTGCCCCTTATACAGTCCTGCAGCAATCACTTATTGCTTTGGCTTGTGTATGTGACTGACAGAAAGGCCTTGCACATGCCCATC
The DNA here is from genome assembly GCA_024363595.1 of Xenopus borealis. Taxonomy (NCBI): domain Eukaryota; kingdom Metazoa; phylum Chordata; class Amphibia; order Anura; family Pipidae; genus Xenopus; species Xenopus borealis. Next base: position 117,846,173 of record CM044431.1, on the reverse strand, counting down.
ATAGTGTAACATTAACACTGCAATGTTTAACCCTTGTTATTAAAACATGAAATATTGTATCTCAAAGTAAAAAGACTTCAGTGCTTGTATCCTTTCAGTACTTGAAGAAAAAGTCACTTTAACACATATCCCTGATTTTACAATTTCCTGGATTTTACATCAATTTTCCCTGGTCCCCTGAAAAACGTAAAATGGGGGTTCTACTGTATTTATTGGTAAACATAGTTATGGAGATCCATATTATGGAATGATCTCTTATCTAGAAGACCACAGATCCCTAGCATTCTGGATTACAGGTCTGATACATGTATATAACATGGAGTGAATTGTAGGGAAAAATGTCAACACAAGAATTTTTGCTTTTTAAGCTTTTAACCCACAATTTTCACTTTTAGGGGTAACCGCGAATAAGGGGATTTAAAACATTTGAAACAGATGCCCATTCAGTTTGAATTGGAATCACCTGCAAGTGATGTTAAGGCCTGTATCTCCCTACCAGCAATGTACTGCATGCAGGAAATTCCAACTTAAAGTTAATGGGAGATGATTTTAAGGTCTTTACCTTGCTCTTGGTGTTTATACTTTAAATAATTAACTTTTGTAATTACTCTTTGAATACCTTTGTACCGAGTTTCCTTTGCCTAAGGTTAAACAGATATTTAATATTTCCCCAAATGTAATTTTTTTTTTTTTTTTT
>CM044431.1:117789176-117813751 GCA_024363595.1 Xenopus borealis | reverse complement strand
TAAACTTGGATTAACCCTTTCACCTCAAGTGATCTCTGGTCTTTGAATTATTCCCCAACACAACCAATAACATATGGGCAGTACATTATACCTGCTGTCAGTGACTAGACCTGTAGCAAAGTTTACACCCTTTACTGCATTACCCCTAATTGTGCTATGATGTCTGTGCAACTATAGTATTGTTGCCTCTCAAATTTCTAAGTATATTAACTCTATTTTTCATGTGCAAAGTGTTTATCTTATTAAGTTATCTATAAAACAGAACCTGTATTTGCTTAGAGAGAATACAGTAATATTCAAAAGTAAATAGCGTGTGTTTTTTGTGGCCTGGTGCTGTTTTTATTTCTAAGGCTACAAGCTCTGTTAGACAAACTCCATTTATGTGTGTTGTATTATTTATAGCAGCTGTGAACCCCAAAGCTGTGATGCCCAGGTGGTAGCTGTTTGTATTCCTCTAGAGAATTCATATCCTGCAAGAGGCTTTTATCTGTTTTGGCCCTGGTGTTGTCAGGTGGTCGTGTGTAAAGAAGAATAATTACACTAGGCCATGCACAAGTTTCACTTCCTTCAATATCCTCTAGATGAAGGAATCTGTAGCAAAAGCTAAAGCAGTTCATACATTAAGCATCCTTCAACTCTAATAGGTAATATAAATGAAATGCTTCCAATTTTTTTCATTAAATACAGTATTGCTACATTACTAATTGCAAGAAAAATGATGGTACATTAGTGTTTATGGGTGTTTCTCTAGTTATACAGAATTAACTTAATAATAGTGGTTGGCACTATGGGAAACCCAATAAGATTTTTGAAGCCAGCTTTAGGAAATGTATGTGGCATTTGTGTCTGCACACAGCCAGAACACAATATTATCACAATCACAGCACAAAACTAAATTGGATTTTTTTTTCTTGTAAGCCTCTAAAAGGCATTGTAGACTATAACCATAGAAAAAAAAAAACTCTGTCCCTCACCCAGTAAAAAATCATATTTTAGACCTTATTGTTGAAAAGGAAACACTGCTTTAATGGACAGTTTGGCAGTATCTGTGTACAGGGTTGTACACTATAGGACACACTTATATCCCCTTGAAATAAATAGGAGTACAATATTCTTTATTACTGTATACGGATGTTTTATTTAGCTGTGGGCACCGATTTATATTTCCTCTTATAGTGCTGATACCATATATGTCATATATGCCATCAATATTTGTTCGCTATATGCTATTATAACGTCCCCATTTTAGTGGTACAGGTATGGGATCCATTATCCAGAAAGTTCTGACTTACAGAAAGACAGTCTCCCATAGACTCCATTTTATCCAAATAATCCAAATTTGTAAAAATGATTTCCTTTTTCTCTGTTAATAAAACAGTACCTTGTACTTGATCCAAACTAAGATACAAGCAGTCCTTATTGGAAGTAAAACCAGCCTATTGGGGTTATTTAAAGTTTACATGATTTTCTAGTAGATTAAGGTATGAAGATCCATTATTCGGAAAACCGCAAGTCCTGATCACTCTGGATAACGGGTCCCATACCTGTACCACCATTTAATCATTTAATTTTACTTTTTATAGCTCTTATCTTTTTTTTGCCTTTGACATTTTTGTTTAATAACCTACTTTATATGCAAGCATGTTGCACAGTTGGCAACGCAGTACTCTTGGAATATGGATTAGGTTAAGTAATTGCACTCCAGATTTAATATGTTGAATAAAGCATTAATTAACTTCTCCGATCATAGTGGAGATAATTAGAGGGAAATGACTATGGAGAACCCGAGCATATTTGATCTTTTTCTCCTCCCACTCCTAAGTATGTGTTGCATGCCATTGCTTTTTTTTAGTTTTTTTTTTTTTTTTTTTTTTTTTTTTTTTTTTTTTTTTTTTTTAATGTGTTGTTGTGTTATCGCTAAAGCACAGCCCAGACTAGGCAACATATTAGATTTTCAATTGGGTGTGTGCACCCAAGCATATAAATATTGTTTGCATGTGTAATGCTTGTTTCAAATTTACCACTTTTTTTGCTCATGTGCAGTATCTCTCTGCAGCATGCTTCTTCATGACGTATTTTTAGATAATGGTGCACTTAGTACAGCTGCTAAAGTCTAATACAGATAGTTGTTCATGGAGTTTCAGTATCTGAAACACTTTATGGCAAATCCATGCACAGAATCATAATCGTGAAAGCCAAAATGTAAAACCCCCACTTTAGTGGTACATCCCATGAAAATTATAATTATTAAGAAAAATGCATAAAAAATACCATTTGATCCTAAACTGCCTTAAAGTTACCATTAATCATCTACACTGACATATACCAATACATTACACACACGCACACATATATTTACATGCACACAAATAACGCTATAAAAGTTTCTAGTGGAAATGTTGTTTTTGCATTAGGGTATTGAGTTGTGAATACAATTGGAGTGCTGAGGCACATTGGAGCACATGTATCTCCTATTACGTATAATAGATTTTTCCTAGTCTAGTTCTACATAATTTTTTTTTTCATAGCGTGTTGAAAAATAAATTCCATTTTTCTATGAGAGGGTACAATATACTAACTTAACGGAGTATGCTAAAGTAAAGGAGTGAAATTGTGGCACCGAAATTTAGTAACCACTAAACGGACAAAATATTTGTATAGATTTTTTTCCCTTCTGTGTTCATTTTTTTCAAAGTAAAATAAGTTCCTAAATGGTTAAGGATTTGGACCTCTTAATAAATTGTAAGCTTGAATATTACAATATCCCATTCCAACCCCATTACAGTTAAAATAGAAGGAGTGTTTTAATTGTGGTTCTATGAGTCTCTCGGAAGTAATTTAAACACACCGGCTACATATAATCAAAGGTTTTTATTACATACATAGAATGAAAAAGAAGTAAATTGCCGAATGAGGGAAGTATGCAAGCGCACCCTCTCTGTTTCTCAAAGACTGGGAGATCCACAAACACAGTCATCCACAGATGGGGCTCAAACGGTCCCTAAGATCCTATGGCTTCTCCCTCAGGTTCCTGCAGTTGACCCGTGTAAACCCCACAGATGAATCTTGACTAACTGGACAGAGATCCCCAGTTTTTCTAGACTTAAAGAAGATATGATTTAGTTAAGAACAGATCTTGATTCCCATGCGCTCATCAGGGTCTGGCCAGACTCCCAACAAGCACATCCGAAGCAGAGATCTTATCTTAGCTAACTATTAGCTAAATAGCTTATTGTGCCCTTAAGTACAATAAAGAAGAGTCTGATAAGGGCTTCAGAAATCACAAACATTAGATAATACATATAAGAATATCCAGAGTGAGAAGAAAGAAGAAAGAAAGAAGTATTATGTCATCAAATTGATTAGTTCCCATGATTTCTCTTGCACAAAGATTAATTATACGGGATTGTAGATTATAAAGATGTCTTGTATACTATATTGGGTTCAATTTACGACATTGGGCTCAACAGTGGAACAGTTCTTTGTGTTATAGTTTTATATAGTTCTGTAGCAAAGTATTGCAATGAGCTATTGGGTTTAATCAAAGTGTTACCATGAGCCAATATTGAAAAAACTCCAATTACTACAGGGAGGTAGCGTAAGTATGAGCTGCACATGTCCACTTTGTATATTTTTATTCAGTAATAGTCAGGATGCACTGAATCCACTTTTTTGCATTTGGTCAAACCCCAGATCCTACTTGAAAGATTCGGCTGAATACCAAACTGAATCCGAATCCATATATGCATTGCATATGCAAATTAGGTCTGGGAAGGGGAAAATGTTTTTACTTGTTTTGTGACAAAAAGTTGCACGATTTCCCTCCCATCCCAAATTTGCATATGCAAATTATAATTCCGTTTGGCTTGGGCAGAAGGATTCGGCCGAATCCGAAACCTGTTGAAAAAGCCCGAAACCCGAACTGAATCCTGGATTCGGTGCATGCCTAATTAATAATGATGTTCCATGTGGATAATTATCCGCTTTACTTGTCCTTTAAAGGGGCAGTATACCTCCATTGGTTGGTAGAAAATCTACATAAGGTTTTTGTTTTGTGTTTTTTTTTTTTTGCTCTAAATGGGGCACAAACTGAAAGTAAAGTAACTTTCTATTGCTTGTTTTTCAGTGAGCACTATCATAAAACATCTGAATTTTCCCATTATGAAACAAACTCATACTGTATAAACAAACATTTTCCAACAGCTACACCCTGTTAGTCTTGTAGATAAAGGGTAGCTCATTATACAGACACTTTTTAGTGCATTTTCCTTTTTATTTTGCTTGTTGGAACAGGTAGAACAAATAAAATGTGTTTTTTTTTATCTAACCATACATTGAAAGATCTTCTTGTTTGGCTAGACCTTCAGGTGCCTAAAATCTCAACCCCCCCCCCCCCCCCCACCTGACACAATACAATAATAGTAATGAGTTGTGAGTTTTTTTTTTTTTTGCTTGTCAAGACAATGGTGTTGATATCATTGTATAGTACAGGTGTAGGATCTATTGTACAGAATGACAGGCACATGTGGTTTTCTGTATAAGGGATCTACCATCATACCTTGTCATACCTTGTCAGCTAAAAAAAAATTCTGTAAACTTAAAAGGATTGTTTTTTATTAATATGGATTCATGCAGCTGAGTTAGGATTAACACCTAGGTACTTTTTTTTAATATTTCAGAGAAATAGAAAATCATTTTTTCAATGCTATAATTTATTTGCTTAAAACTGAAGATGACCGTCCTGTCATTTGGTGCTCTTAAATCATAATTCTGGAAAACAGATTTAGGGGATCCCCTCCTACATGTACACTAGTGGACCTTTACATCCTGTTTACAGAATCCTGGAAAAACCTAGACTATCTTGACTTATATTTATATACATTGCAGGTAGATTTAGTGGTCATGGTGGAGAAACTATATCAAATCTAGGTCCTAACGTTCACATGTATAGTATAAAATGTATAAATAATGCATTTAGGGCTTTAAATAGACTTTCCTTACAGTGCCCTGCAATTTAAGCCTAAAGGAAATACTTTTGTTTTGTGAAGCAACACCCATTATTTAGCTAAATGAATTGAAATATTGTGTATTTCTTATTTCTAAGGCACTGCAATAAATGCATTTTGTGGAGGAGGGGGGAAGAGAGACTCGAAGGAACCTATGCAGTCATTCTAAGAGTGGAAAATTGTAGGACAAATCATTTTCTGTACATAATTAATCAGCCTTCTTTATGAAAACCTTTTACACAAACAGTTATGAATATGAACACCTAATTTGCTAGCTGAAGAACAGAAGGGAAAAATCTAAATTAAAAGTTTAACCACCACTATTTAATTACCCCAAAGGCACTGCCTCTGTTAGAGGGTGTCTGGGATTATTCTGTTTATCAATTTGTTTTAATGCTTTCTAAGCAAAGCTTGATGCATTCCCAGGTCCATTGCAGTCACTGATGAACTATACAAAGATAAATGGCATTATGGTAAATTCCACTTAATGACACATATTTAATTTTTAGAACACAGACGTTTTCTGCCTGGTGAATGAAGGCTAATTACTTAAAGATTGAAATAAAATAACTCCTCATTTTCTGAGATAATAGAAAAGAAGCATGGCAGATTAATGATGCTAAAATAAAAAAAAAAAAAAAAGAAATTTGTTTTTATTTTGCTAGCAGGATCCCTAAGGAAGCTGGTTATAAAATGAATCAGGATCTGCAGATTAATAGGTTATTAAAACTGTTTGAGTAGAGATTACTTTTGATCATATTCCCATAATTTAAATAAAAGATAAGTACTTTATTATTTAAAATATGGTAAATTTGTATATTACTAAGAGAAGGGGAACCGCTAAAGGTAAAGTACAGGTATAGAACCTATTATCCAGCATATACATAAGATTTCCCAGGTAAAAGTGTCTTCTGTAATTTGGATCTCTATACCTTAAGTCTACTAACCCAGTAAGGATTAATTATATTTTAGTTTGGATCAAGTAGAAATTCCTATTTTATTATTACAGAGAAAAAGGAATTCATTGTTAAAATTTTTAATTATTTTGTTATGGGAGGTGGCCATCGGAGCTTTTTGGATAATGTGTTTCAAGAAAACTTATCCCGTACCTGTAATAGTTTCTTAAACATTTGCATTATTGTAATAACAGCAGACTAACAAAAATAAAACTACATTTACATTTTTTTTTTTAAATAACGTATTATTTTAAGGTATGAACAAAATTATTCGATTCCCAACACAAACAGGAAGACTCGGCAGTCGTTGCAGGACTGCACAGTTCTTTATTTAGGCATTACACAGTATTGTATAATATAGTGTATACTGTACTAAGTTTTGTACAAAAACAAAAAACACTTATTCTGAAAATCTGAAATCTATAATCATAAAGTGTATAGTGTATTCAAACTATCAAAATATGTCAACGCATTCCAGATTAGAAAGTCTATTGCATTTGAATAATTCTTGTTAAACTAAACGTATATCATATTAATGTTAGCACCAGAGAAACTTGCTATATTTTCTCCTTGTATGGGTTGATTAAACAGAGGTTGTCAACTCTAGTTATACTAATTTAGAATGCAATTCACTATATAAAAATATGACTTAGGAGAGTCTTTCTTCTAAATGTTGGTCAACACTAAGCTGACAATCTTTTAAAAAAAATTTTTTTTGAATTTATGATGTCATACTAGCATTCTGAAGCAAGAGCTTAAATGTCCTCTTAAGTACAGTAAATCAGTGCTGCCACATTTGTATAGTAGACCTGCTATTCATCACTGAAGTGCCCATTTGTGAACCGTGGGCCAAGAGGAAATACACAGGCAATATATTCTCAAAGTAAAGGTAGTTCACTGAAACAGCTGCTAATTTAACATAACATTCCCCCATATTTTGCTGCATGTGGAGGAATTAGTCGTTGTTAATGTGCATAATATTAGCTAATATGGTGCATTGAATTTATTTTCCCAGTAATCCAATGGGGATACAAATTTGTGATAAGTCCAATTTCTTAAAACAAAATTATATATATTCCCTTCCAGTACCAGAATTCCAGAATCTGTAAATAACAGATTTATTTTCCATTTAAATGATCATTATGCTGGAGGTTTTTCTGCCTACATTCCTCTTGAAATTTAACATTTTTAATTATTCCTCCATACAGCCTGCAGTATCTTCACAACTTTCATTGTTTGATAATATATAAGGTGAAGAACCAGGTAATCTACAATCCATCTGACATTCATGACTTTCTGTGTCAGACTGTGATGCTCACCCGAGAAACATGATTATCGTACATTTTACACTTACTAAGGACTATAGTTGTAAAGGTATAGGACCTGTTACAAATTTGCAAATAAATAACCAGAGTGTGTTCAGTAAGATCGGCACATTTTTTCATAATTGCGAATTTTCCCACTTGATACAGTATTATGGGAGATAAATTGATGATGTTCTTCTCATATGGTCGGGTACACCAGAACAATTTGGTCAATTTGTTTCCCTCATTAATAGTTATCAACTTAAGATTTACCAGCAAATTTAATACGCAATTTAATAATTTTTTGGCTATTCGCCTATGGGGCGAAAATGAAACAGTCAATACCACTATATATAGAAAAGAATGCTCAGCAAATAACATTTTGGAGGCAACCTCTTGTCATCCTCAACATTTAATAAATAGCATTCCTTATGGTCAATTTTTAAGATTGAGACACATATGCACTAAAAACGTAGACTTCATGGAAAAAAGTAATTAAAATAACCTGAAAAAAAGTTCTCTAGGGGAGAATTTTTCAGAAAACAATACTTGTGTCTTAACATATAGTCCCCAATTTCAAAAAAATAAAAATAATGTTAATAAAAATCTGGCAATGTTGGAAATGGATCCTATCTTGAAAACTATTTTGGCCAAAAGACACAGATATGTGCCAAGAAGGACCCAGACTCTTGGTAATATACTATCTCCTAGCCTAATAAAAACCAGTACTACAGGTCAAACATGGTTACATACAATAGGTAGTTACAAATGTGGTTCTAAGAAATGCATTACATGTTATTATATATCGTTGACCAATAAATTCACTTACACAACTACAACAAAAACCTATGATATTAAACATTTTATCAACTGCAACACAAAAAAATGTGCTCTACCTTCTTACTTGGGAAAAATGCAAAAGACAACATGTAGGCGAAACAAGCCGGCATTTAAAAGAGAGAACACATCTTTAACATTAACATTATTTTGTTATGGGAGGTGGCCATAACATTAATAACAAAGAGTCACTTTAGTTCTTTATATTTAAATTTGACAAATTCATCAGGAAAATAAAAATCGACCTATAGTATGTATTTAACTTTGCAATATGTTTTGTCATGTATTTGGTCCTTCAGCAGCCCACATCAAGGGCATGTCTGTACACACAGTATTGTGGCAGTCCAAAATGCATTATTTAGGAAATACTATGGTGTGAATAAGATTGCACAGAGCATTTCATCTTTTTCTTTAAGATATGCCCTTCAAATGTTCTACCTTCAACAAAAAAAGAAAAACAGAGCTAGTGCCTTGCATAATTCTAAAGATAGTGCTAACAAAGCAGTTATTGTTCACGAAGAATTGAGAATGATGTCTCTTCTGATAGTTAAGCTAAAACATTTTAACAGAGAATAAGAGTTTTATGTAAATTACAATTTTGCCATTCCAAGTAAAAATCAGTTTCCTGCTGAGTCAGTAGGGAACATTGACATTGGAGCTGTTCTTTTTGTCTTTACCAGTTACAACTCTCCTCTTTTAGCTGCACTGAATCTTAGTTTCTGACATTTTTACATTTGGCACCATTTACACCAAGGAGGTGCCACTACCTTTTTGCAAAAGCTAGAAATTGTAAAAAATGTAATGCTAAATTTAAAAGGGGACTAAAGCCTTCCATTTTTTGGGCACCATTGCACTGGCCCCAAGGCACTATCTCACTGATAAATTGCATATCTTTACTGTGCCCCTTATAACGCCATGATTGGTAAGCAAATGCATAAGAACTGCAAGCGACCTGTGCTTCTGGAAATTGAACCTGTTTTTTTTTTGCTCATTATGGAGATTTAAGCTGAGAGCATCAGTGCACAGGTCTCCACCTCTCTACACACTACATGAATACAGTGAAGTTATAGCAGTTGCCAGTGATGCAGTTTGTGAGGGGCTACTGTGTGCCAGTGAAAGGTTGCTAAATTTTCAAATTCCAGTTTCCTGGTTAGTACCCATGTTTCAAGCAATATAGCATATATATGTATTATCCTTAACCCACACTAATGTAGCTTACAGGCATGGGACCTGAGGTTTCTTGGAAAAGGGATCTTTTTGTAATTTGGACCGCCATAACTTGTTTACTAGAAAATAATTTAAATGTTAAGTAAACCCATTAGGCTGGATTTTGCTTTCAATAAGGTTTAATTATATCTTAGTTTGGATCAAGTTCAAGGAACTATTTTATTATTATTACAGAGAACAGTTAAAAGTTAGATTATTTGGATAAAATAAAGTCTATGTGAGACAGTCTTCCTGGAAGTTTTTGGATGAGACTTCAAGGTAATGCATCTCATACCTGTACGTGGCACGGTATGCAGATAGGAGCACAGTCATATGGAAGACAGTGTTGATGCAAAACAACTGTGCACTTTAGTTCTGTTAATATCACAATCTACATTTTCTTTCACAATCAAACATTTGCTGCACAGTCATGGAGAAAATGTATTCTGTTTGTTTCCAGTGGCAATACAGCTTTGGGACCTTTTATCCAGAATGCTCGGGACCTGGATTTTTTCGAATAATGGATCGTTCTGTAATTTGGAACTTCATATCTTAAGTCTACTAGAAAGTCTTGTAAACATTAAATAAACCCAATAGGCTGGTTTGCCTCTAATAAGGATTAATTATATCTTAGTTTAGATCAAGTACAATATCTTCAATAGTACAAGGTACTATTTTCTATTATTACAGAGAAAAAAAATGTATCATTTTTTAAAATTTGGATTATTTGAGAATAATGGAGTCTATGGGAGATGGCCTTTCCATAATTTGTAACTTTCTGGATTAACGGATCCCATACCTGTACTCCAGTGTTAACTACAGTACACTTCTTTTGCCTGTTAAACATTTAGACATGCTAATAAAACTTGAGTTACATGTAAGAGTTGTTAAAACATTGTGTTCCTTTATAAAAACTGGGAAAGGGCCTCTTAATCCTGGGATCTTGCAAATAACATCCTAGATTTTGTTTGGTCAGAACGAATTGTGATCTATAATTTGCAAATTTAAATGTTAGGAGACCTTTTATCTTCCACTGGTTGCATTTATGAATTCATGGGCCTTCCATGAAATGTCCCTACCTGTCAAAGTTGAGGTTAATTTTGTTTCTCGTGTATCTTTGCATGTAACTGTTTTTTTAATTTTTAGGCTATGGTTGTTGGTGGCATCTATGTGCAGCCACCACACTGGTCTCAAGGTTGTGCATTGCCTAGCACTAATTTTAAAGCAATACTGACATACCTTCTCAACATTTCTAACATGCAAAAGTACCTTCCAAGGACACGTTTTGTTTTATTTTTGAAGCAGCCAAGAAAAAACACTCATGTTCTTTGCTTAGTATTGGGCATCAGACTGCTTCCATTGAAAATAATGCTTGGTGCAGTGATTTGGGCACACGAAATACCATCCCCACATCAGTCCTTGGGATGGCACTGCCTCAGTTTGAAATTTTAAGCAAGGGTGTCGCTATGTTTTTAATAAGAGGCTTGTTTACATAACCTTGTTTAGATTACAATTGTAACACACTGTGGCTTGATTGAAACATTCTGACATTCTTTATTTTATTAGTGTTTTCCATTCTGCACATATTTTTATTAAATGCATCATCACACTGGAAACCAGGGAAGCTGTTAAAAGCCAGTGATCTTCATGAGTCTGGAATCCCCACAAACCTATTTGGAAATCCAATTAAAACTCTGCAGGAAACGAGTAATTTCACTGATCATTGGTATAAGTTTGCCTATACAAAACTGGTAGGTGCCCTGATATAGAGCTTCTCTCTCTAACAGATGTTCCTTCAAGGAAAAAGGGAGGTCAAGGTACTCTTCAGCAGACAGTCGTGATTGTTCTTGATGTTGTACTCTTATTGAAATTAACCATAAAGAAAAAAATATATATAAATTCTTAGTATCAAACAGCTGTAGAAGGGGGTTTATTATGTAACCTTTTCTATGCATTGTCATGTAACTAGACCTGGCATAGATTAAAATGTAGGAATACTGGTTCTGGCACTATTGTTTTTTTTTTAATCTGAGCCCTGTGGTTCTACATATTATGGTTATGTTATGGTTAAACAATGAATCAGATTTATAAGTATGATTGTAAACAAAATGCAGAAACTATGTTCACTTGGTAAAAAGCCACTGCTCAAAACCTGTTGAAAAAGTATTTGAATAAAAAGTTTCTGCATAGTTAGACCTGTCTACAATTCTGCTTCTTCAATCATATAATCATTTATACTGTCATATATAAAGAAACATAATTTTTTATTTGTTTTATAAACAATAGAAGAGATAGATATACCAAAACAGCACTGTGTATTTTACAAAAAGCTATATTATGGGCATGTATATAGAAGAGCAAAGAGATTATTTAGCAACCATCAAGGTAGCATTTTATAGTTTTTTGGGATGTTAAAGTCTTTATTTCATTTTATATCCACATTTTGTAGATGACAAAATATTTTAGATATCCTGGCCCCTCCTATACATAAATAATTTTTGTTCTATCCAGAAAACAGCATAATTTCACCAAATGATTTATTAAAATGTTGCTATAAAACCATAACAAGAAGCAATTGCGTCTACAGTGTTTATTGTAATACATGTTTTGTTTCTATTTTAGGGCATATAGTACCATTTTTCATTAGATTCTTTACATTTTTAAGTGATAAATATGCAGCATGTGTATGGTACATTTTCATATTGCTATATATAGGCAAAGCAGTACATGGGACACTACCGAAAAAATCATTAGAATACTGTATTCCTCTATTTTTAATCTATTGTAGTGTTCCTATCACGCTTGAAATTTTCATGATTTTCTATAGGAATGTCTTTAAAGCTTTTTTATGATGATTTGTGTCCGTCATTGTCTCTAGTCAGTTTATCAAGTTATGTATCTTTGATATAGTCAGAGCTCTCCCTAAAACAGTTTTTCTTGCTCCCTTTCCCACCTCCTTCAAACTCTCTTTTGTTATGTATTGCCTTGCTAATCCTTGTGTTGAGCAGTATCAGACATCACCTTTTTTGGGAGCAGATAGTCCACTCTTCCGCTTTCTTTGTCCTTGTGCTCCCTTAATAGGAGAAGTCAACAGGGAGGATAAAAAGAGACTGAAACTTGTATTTAATCAGGGTCAGAGGGGTGGTGTTCAGACTGACGGGCCCACAGGCAGACTTGCCTTTTATGCTTGCCGACACAGATGGCCCAGTAGCATTCATTTAAGGGAAGAGAATGTGGCCTAGTCAAAGCCATTGTAGCCCAGCATCGTTACACTTGAGGAGGGTTGCTAATGGCAACAGACAAGTATCACCAAAACCGTGTGATCACTAGGCTGCACCATTCAAAGCATTGAGTTAAAGCACGAATCGCCTCGCGTCTACTTGGCATGTTGATGCTCATGTGGGATACATTTACTTTCTTTTATCAAATGTAATTTGTTTCCGCACCCTTTTTTCTTCTTCCATACTAGAAAAGGCTTGCAAGGAAACCGTTTTGCCAAGTTAATAGAAAGGCAAACGTTGTTTATATTATGAATGTAAACTGTTTTATCAATGGATCATTGAGTAGCTATGTGTCTCTTTCATGATTTTTAAAATAAGAAGTTTTGTATTATTTAAGTTTTGTATAACTAAATGCAGAATATAATAAAACATGCTGTTTAATATATGTTCAATTCTTTGTTATTACAGCAATATTTTGGTCTGCATTGAGAGAACATGAAGAATAATTGGCTTCTGTGCTTGGTTGTATACATTTCCTGAGCAGAAGATTTTGACATTCTTTTTGATTTGTTATTTGAGTTTAAATTTATCCATAGTATATACCCCCTTTTTGTGTTTTTACATCTATAAATAAACAGGATGTATTTTAATAAATTCATATGTAGATATTTCAGTAATTGCTTTAGTGATTGTGTGTTAAGCCACATATATCTGAAGTCCTTGTGTATTACTGTCTCACAGTCATTGATTCTGAGAGAATATTATATTATATATGTGAAATGCAAACAACACTTTGAGAGTTATGTACTCTTGTAAATGATGTAGGGTTATATGCAGTCAATCTCCTTAATGAAAGCATCAACATTATTGTCTGTCTCAGAAGTGAACACTGCCATTTGTGTTAGGGGTAGTAACCGCATTTTCTTAATTTTCTACTTCACTCATTTCATAGGGACTAAGTCAAAGTCTATAGTTTTGGAATAACAAGAGAGATGCAGCTGAGCCATAATGTTTTTATATAGAAATATGAGTTGTAGTAGATTTGTGTCACAACATTGTGGTGCTTTTGGTGTTAAAAAAAAAAGCTGGGCACTTGGTAAGTGGCAAAACCATAAATCTACCTTGTTTGCAATATATCTAATATATAAAGCATTAGTGGTGTTTTATAACGGCTAATACTTTAGTTACAATTGCTAAAATTTCCCCAAAAAGAAAACCACTCTAGTTTGGATAATGCATTTGAGCACAATACATGCAGCTTGATGAAGTTTAAAATATATATTTTTTTAAATCTGTACTTTATTGTTCATTGATTATTTTAAAACAAAATTCCAGTCCCATGCAATAGTTTACCATGATAAACTGTAACTGCATAGTCTTTTTACGTCATTCATCCCACTGTTTGTAAAGTTTACCATTGAGTATCCTTTATTATTTGTTATTTAGCTTTTCACATCTGTACTTGGCATGGTGTAATTATTATTTTCAAACATTCCTATCCCATGCAATATTTTACCATCATAAACTGTAACTGCATAGCCGTGTCATGTGTTTGTAAAGTTTTCCATTGGTTCTACTATATTATTTGTTTTTTAGCTTTCTGTTGCTGAACTGCTAATTATTTTATTCTATCATGCAAACAAACAAGGTATTGTAAATCAAGATTCTATATTATTTTCATCATGACCATCAACAGAAAAATTTTGAGGTCTTGTAATAAGCCACCTTCTCAATCAAAAAATAGTTTGGGCTGAGTCAAAGCCAAAAACATAATTTCAAGTTTCTGTAGACAGCAGGTTTTATATACATGATGATGTAATATTAATGACTGCACTTTTTTTTATGTAAATATCTTAGGAGGTTGGACTGCTATAAGGTGTTTTTAATTGAAGTACATAAGGGAATTTCCTTGTTGTTTGTTTTCTTTGCTTTGTAATAGATTATTTTCCTTTATTAACTTTTTGCTTGCGCCGATGATCCAGACCAGTGGAACTTGTCCCTGCTTTATGCGTGTTTTATTTTTCCAGATAGGCATTTTTCCCTAGGGTGAAACAAAGGTTAACTGAAATTTCCTCTGTTCTGTACCTGAACAAATCAGCAGTTTGAAGAGGAAATCCCATTGATGAGTAGAAAGAGTGACAGACCCTATTTAAAGAACTCTCCCAACTGTGTGGTAGACGAAGCATGCCATGAATTTAACTCTTCCTGTGGTCTTTATAGCCAGAGTTGTAACCACAAAAAAAAGAACAGATAAGACTATATTCATCAGAAATATTGTACTTGAATAATTAAAAATATAATACTAATGTTTAGACCAAGATAACTATTACAACTATTACAAAAGTGGTATAAAAATATATAACATACAGTCATCTGAAAGCTTGTGTTATTTCCACATTTTGATTTCCTTTTTAACCAGAAAGGCTTAAAATACCAATAACGACAACATTTTGAAGTTTTATTAATTGACAGTAAGGGTGTAATTTATGAAAGGTTGAGTTTGTGAGTTTTTTTTTTTCCTACCGCAAATAAACTCCGAACTTGAAAGCTTGCTTGTTTATGAAAAAACCTGAATGTAAAAAACTTGAATCCATGCAATCAGAGGAGAAAACTTGAATACTCAAATTGATTATTCGTGTAAAAAAGCTTGAATTGAGTTTTCGAGTGCAAATCGAAAAAAAAAACCCCGGAAAATCATGAAGGCTAAAAACATTTTCAAATGGTTCAAGGGACCTCTGCCATTGACTTATACAGGTTTTAGCGTTAGAGTATTTTCATATTTGAGCTTTTTGCAACATCGGGGCATAATACATTTTTTTTAATCTTTTTTTTTTAACCCTGAAAAACTCGAATTTTTAATCAAACTACCTTCGAAAACTTTATTTTTTTTCACAACTTGACCTTTAATAAATAACCACCATAATGTCCTACTTTACATATATAAAGTTTGTCTATAGTCCAGTAGAAAGCCATACTTTTTTTTTGTAAGAAAAAACCCATAGTAGTCACTTATCTGATTTGTAAACATGTGGCTTTTTGCCCTTTTCAAGTTGCATGGCTTTCCCTATTGCTACACAACAGCTTATTTATATAAGTATGGGTATAATTTCTGAAGCAAACAATTTCTACGAGGGCATTTAATTGCATATAAATCACTTAATTTATTGATCATACTGGCCCTTAAAACAATATATAGGGTGTTGCTATTTTTTTCACTATATTTTAATAATGGTATCTCTGCAATTAAAGCCAGAAAACAGTTATTGGTTATAGAATACTGGGGGGATGGGGGGTAGTTACTAAAACTCGTCTCATCTTTTTTGTTAAAACAAAACCTACCAAACTCCCATCCACAAATTTAAATCATATCAAATAATCAGCTTGAAAAAAGTCTTGATAAAAGAGAACAAAAATTTAAGTCATGATTTTTTTTAATGTGACGGCCAAATTGTTGATTTTTTCGACTTGTCTCACAAAAACCCAGAATTTTCGTATGAAACCCAGCGCAGATCAAATCTTCAAGGGACATCTACTTACATTGACTTCTATACGACCGTGACCAGTTTTACCCTGAGTATTTATGAATTTGGAGCAGCTTTTGTGTATAATAAATCAAAAAATTTAGTTTTTTTCCCCCCTCTAAAGATTAGAGTTTTCCACTTTAAAAACTCAACCAGAAAAATAGGTTTATCAAATAGGCCCCTTGATGTTTGTAGCTGTTTTCCCAAAAGAGAAGAGAAGCAGCTTCATAGGACAGCGTCACCAGTGATTCAGTAGCAACTTAATTTTTCTAAAATTGAGACTGTAGAAATATATATAGCAGTTCAGTAGCAAGTCATGAAACTCAAGGCTTATAAATCATTATGCAGTTTCAAACAATGCTGTATATGTTAAAGTGCATTATTGATAACAGACCAGAAAGGCAGTAAGGTTGAATAAAGGGGGTGGAGGGCAGTCTAAAATATTCTAGACTACCTTATAAAAGATATGTTGTGCTTCTGAAACATCCCACTGTCCACACAGGTTAGCATAACTCATTACCTGATGGTTGCTGGTTGGTAATGAGGAACTGCAGGGGCAACAAGTTAGTTTAGTACATGATATTAGTGCTAGCAAACTAATATACCTCTCAAAATCAGGAATGTGTTAGTATTAACAGGGCTGCAAACATGAACCTCTAATAAAATGATCACATAGGATATGAAGGCAGAATTTCGTTTCTATGGCCTGTTAACCAGTCGGCATTTTGATAAGTGGCACCAAATCACCATGGATTCTCTTTTTTCCCACTGACATTAAAGAGAATCACTATAGACTGCCCTTTTAAATTGCTGTGTGTATTAAAAAATGTAAGTGGGACAGAGTTTAAAATAAGTTTGTAGCTATTAGTCATTATAATATGCACACAGCTACACCATCTGCAGCCAGAAGATTAATAGAATTTGTTTTTTTTTTTCAAATTGAAAGGTTAAATGAACCAACTGTGTAAATTGGAATGAGGGTCTTCTATATGAGAACAGAGGTCACGGGGCTCATTTTCTAACATAGGTGCTAAATGGTACCAGTAGAAAGGCTTTTCATTTTCATATAAATATATATATGAATATATAGCAGTTGGTCTTTCTTGGAAGGCTTAGCCTCCCTAAATCCTTATTATTGTCCACCTATAACTGCACCAGAGCTGTTACCCATAGCAACCAATTAAATGCCTGCATTGTCAAAACAAACCATGGTTTTGTTGCTAAAAGGTTTGTATTGTACTGCATGTTCGTATATAAGCTCTCAGATATCTAAATTCACCACAAAGTAGATGCCCATGTGTTATTCCTCTTTTACCTGGAATTTTTTAGTTTTCTTTTAATATAAGTGGTATGGAAAACCATTACCTATTTTAAAAGAGAGGTGGTAAATAATCACCCTTCTACATGATGATATATTCATTAATTTGATAATCTGCTATTTCTGCCTCGAATGTCTTTTGTTTTGACATTTTAATTTTCTTTGTAGGATTATTTTTCTAATTACAACTATTGTCAATATCCTTTGACAGTTACATATATTTATATCGTATTTCCTGTAGATATGGGGAGTATGCTTAAATGTATTTGGCTCAAAGTAAATTCTCATTTTAGCATGTATGTGTTTATATTATGCATATTTATTATATATTGTTGCCTACATAAGGCTTGGAGATGCCTGAACCACCTTGCTGTCTTACCGATTTTTCCCTTCAGCAGAACAACTGACACAAGGCATCCATGCCGTAAAGTTCATTAAAATAGGTCCTGTCCATGGAGTTTGCAGGTGCCATCTTCTCCCCAGTCATCTTCTTCCTTGAGCCATCGTTGCAGTAGGAGCATTAATTGGTTCTGCGGTACTGCGCATGCGCCGAAAGTCACAAAGTTTTCCAATTGAAACTTTTTCTGGCAAATGCGCCACCAAATGCTGATGGGTCCAGGAAGAAGACGGCTGGGGAGAAGATGAAGTCTGCAAACTCCATGGACGGGACCTGCGGCGAGGGGTAAGTAGCAACTTAGGGGCATTTGCCCGGGGGGGGGCTAGGGGAGGGGTTTTGCGCCAGGAGTGTAGACTTAAAAATTATAGCTGGGGAGGCTCTGTCAGGAGTTAATTGCCTGCCTGCTTTTTTTGACCATGGGGCCCCCCTTTAAAGGACAAGGAAAGTTAAACTAAAGAAGTAGGCTAGAAATGTTGTATGTTATGTTTTGTGCCTCTGTACCAGCCCAAGGCAACCACAACCCTTTAGTAGGGAAGATCTGTGTCTCCAAAGATGTACCAGTAGCTTCCCATCTGCTTTTCTGATTATTCACTGTACATGCTCTGTGCTGCTGTCACTTATTGAGCTTAGGGACCCACTCACAATATACAGTACCCATAGAATATAAATATCACAATAAAAGGCTGATTAGACATTAATATAGATAATTACTACATGGCAGCACAGAAACCAGTGCAACTAGCACAATAATTTAATAATGAGCCCTGTAACATCAACTTATATTACAGGCCAACCTCATTTTCAGCTTGATAATTAGTGACGACTACTAAGCTTAGCTTCTCAACAGCTGCTCAGAACCCACTGAGCATATGAGTGTCACAGATACTTTTCAAGATATTGACCCCCTGTGGCAAGTTTGAAGTCTTGGATCATTGCTGCTATTGACAAGTTTAAACTTTAGGCTGGTGCAATAAGTTCAGTATATAAAGCATGGCATTTTTAGCCCTGTTCATTTTTAGGTTTTAGTCTGGGTGATTGAGGAGGGACTCTTCTACAAGGGTTCCAATGGGTTTATAAGAGCATATCTTTCCTTTTATATTCCTTTTTTTATACCTTGAATGAACTCACAACTTGAATGGTTTCTAATTTCTAAGAACAAACTCAAATCGAAAAAACTCGAATCTAAGATTTCGGAGTTAACCGCCTAAAAAACTCGAATTAATCGTATTGATCCAGTTTTCAGGCAAAATCCTCAGGAAAAAAAACTGGAACATCATGAAGTCTATTAACATCTTCAAATGGTACAAAGGAACTCTGCCATTGACTCCTACATGACCTCAACAGGTTTTAGATGGTGTATTTCCAGATTTGAGCTGTTACTAGGGTTGGAGTATAATAAATAAAAATTTTAATTTATTTTAATAAATCTAAAAATGTGAGTTTTTTTTAAAAACCCAAAAATATTATTTTTTAACCTTGAAAACATTAATTTTCATGAAAAATACAACTCTATATTTAATAAATATGCCCCTCAGTGTCGACCTCCTCCATGTTGTAAAATAGTCATAGTAAATGCATTCCTGATAATTAACCATTAAAAAATAGATCCCTAGACTCCATTTTATCCCAATAATCGAAATTTTTAAAATGAATACCTTTTTCTCTGTAATAATAAAACTGTTCCTTGTACTTGATCCTAACTAAGATATAATTACTCCTTATTGGAAGCAAAACCAGCCTATTTGGTTTATTTAATGTTTACATGATTTTCTAGTTGATGTGAGGTATCAAGAGCCAAATAACAGAGAGATCCATTATTAAACCCCAGGTCCCCAAACATTCTGACTTGGTAAAAGTGCATAAAATGAGCATCTTTTCAAAAATAATTGTAGTATTTAATCTAAACTCTGCATTTGAAAAAAAAAATATGTATTTGAATGTTAAAACAATCCCAGTCTCAAGATTGTCCTACACTGCCAGAATGCTAAACTGTTTCAATGAACTATGTCTATGGCTGATACTGTATGTTAGAATGAGATCATACACTAGCATTGCAATAAAATCACTGAAAGAGTTTATTGCAAAGAAGGGAATCTCTTAGATCAAGCTCCACAACATAAATAGTTCACCTATTGATTCCCATGTGCAGTAGATGCCACTGTTGATCTATAATTGGGTAATATGGCAGTAAATGACTGTGAGATCTGATAGGCCTGTAACTAGCATATTTGGACTTGAATAGTTGTCAGTGTTGAATTCTTACTGATTTCCTCAATTTCTGGCTTGCTTCACTCGTGATGCGCAAAGCACAGCAGGCTTTTCTCACGGTACATAAATATAGTTTGAGTGGAAAATCGCTGCTTTTACAGGTCTAGTGCAACCCATCTTCTTACATGATTTTTTATTCTACTGCAGTCTCCCTGGGATCAATGCACAAAAGTTCATATAACTTGCTGAATCTTCTGCTTCCTGTCAATTGCTGACCTTGACCAGCATATTGCAACCATAAGAACATACGACTGTATTCTGAAAGTGTTATTTCCTAGGTCTTTATTTATAGTGGAACCTGATATTCTTGTGTGAGAAGCTTCATTTAGATGCCAGTTTTAGACAGTCTCCTTTTGCAGATGACTTTCAGAAGACCACAAATACACTGAAGTATGTGTCCTTACTAAAAGATGTTTGATTGTATAACAGGGTCAGTAAGCATAATGTTGCACAAGAAAGTGTTTCTACCTATTCAAGAAACTATGGGCAGCTTTATTAGCTCCATGTTTGGCTTATACAAACCACAGATATCTCATAGTGGCTACAGAAAGGTTATAACCCTTTATTTCTGGGGGTGCCATATATCTCTTGGTGACTACAAAAAGAAAATGACTATTAGTTGCATAACCTCTGGCTTTTCCGACATTTTCTATGCTGCTGGCCATCGTGAAAGTCTTATAAATAATGCATTGAGTAACTGTCTAAAAATGCATCAAGCTACCCAAAGCGAGTTTACCATGTAGTTTCTGTGTCAGACTTGTCTTCAGGATACCTGCATAGGAAATATCGTTGCAGTTTAAGAAATTAAGAAACTAATGATGGATTTTTAAAAAAGTTTTTACTTGTTATTTAGCTTTTTGTTAATTTGCATTTTTTAGGGAAAATTATAAATTGTGCTTTATAATTTGAACAGAAATATGGCATTGAATCTTTCACATTCAATTTTAAGGTTCACCTTCTTTTCATCAATATATTTATTATTCAGGAAATAAAAAAAAAAATTCTAAAAGAATATTTAAGCTTTGCTGTTGAAAAACAGAGGTTGTTTTTTGTGATGGCGGATGGCAGAGTCAATCTGAATCTTCTGACAAAGTCAGAGGCACTGATTTATGCTTTCTTAGTTATGAATGCAGCTCATTTGAAATTGTCGAGTATAAAGTACCATTATGACCTATTCCCTTCATGTTTGTGCATAAGTTGTTAGGTGCCGCTCAAAATTTGACCCCTGCATTTATAATATTTTTTTGGGGAGGCGGACGGAAAATCAACCTTGAGCTATTCTTTAGTCTGTAAAATACGCTTTCCAGTAAAATACATCTGTACCACATTGCCCTACTAAGGCCCAAAGATTTAAGATTGGTGTAAATAAAATTTTATTCACTTTTTATTTTCTATAGTTGTATGGTATCTTTTACTATATGTTTATGTTAAAATGAAAATGCTAAATTAATAATGCCGCTTACATTCACTTTATTACTGAAAGTTTATTGAATCATATCCCCATAGGATATTCTGAGCAGGGAGCACATACATCATCTCCTCCATGCCCCAAGGCACTAACAGAGGTTAGATACTGCTGACATTTCTAGTTTTGATGACCTAACTGCAATGCAATGTGATCAGTTGTAGGTCATACCCGTCTCCCAGGGGCTCACATAGGGCTTATTTATTAGCATAGGTGATACATTGGACTTACATTGGTGATAGTTTCTTACAGCAACTACAGTGGTGCCATTTAGCACCTTCATTTGAAAATCTGGCCCAGAGTATTGGCCAGATAATTTAGTTGAAAATGGGCAAATTGCATAAACATATGTATACCTCTGTGGCCAGCTGTAGATAATAAAGGAACATATTCATTAACCATATTTTAAACAGTTTGAGATTATTGGATTTATATTTAGTTTAATTTTTTTTAATTACAATTTGGAAACCAACTGTTTCGTATGCATATGTTATAAATAAAGGTGCAACAGTAGAAAGGTTAAACTGTGACCTATTAGTGGCCTTGCCCTTTAAGTGGTTTGGCTGCATTGCTGATGCACATGGAGCCCATTGTATGTGGGAATGTTTGAGCAGATTTATGATGGCATGCATAGTATTGTGCTGTAATTCTGAACTTTCTTCACTTCTGAGATGGCAGAGATGTAATTGTAGGATATAGTGCTATAAGGAGCAAAGCAGTTCTAAAATCTTTATTCGGTCTCTACAAGGCAAAAGTATCAATTCGAATAAAAGATTTTTGCTGTAAATTGTAATTCTGGAATTCAAATCTTCAAATGTATTAAGTGCAAAAAAACCTGAAAACCCAAATTAAGTAAAACATTTTTAAGTGGGTGTTGTATTGGCACAATTCAAGCTATTTTTCAATTAAGGTTGAGATGAATTCAAAATCTGGTAGGCACATTGATAATGATGGGTAGAATATGATTTAATTCAAGCTGTTTTTTCAAATTTTAATGCAAGTTTGCAAGATTCATGCTTTTTCATTAATAAGAGCACATTACAGATTTTCAAGTTTGAGATTTTTCAAATAAAAAAAAAAAATGCTGTGTGAATAGAAGTTTATAATTTTTTACTGGAGTGGTACTATTTACATTTCTTAAGACTATTGCAGGTTGTTGTGAACATAAGTACAGTAAACACACGCTAAAACACATTTTCAAAACTTAGTGCTAATTTGTCACTATATACCATTAATTTAAACTTGTGGTTATCATGACATTAGGACAACAATTATACAGGGTTAAAGCTTTCACATTACAAATGCACAACAAGGCTTATAAAAGTGGCATGTGCCAGAATAAAAGTGCCCACAGAGGGATGCTTTTTCTTTTTTTAAACTTTTTTTTTTTTTTTGAGTAAGTTACATGGTCTATTTTTGTGGTATTTCACATAGTACACTAATTAGAATACCAGTCAAAACCTTGCTTTCCTTGAATTTTAATTCCAAAACAATGTTGTTTAAATGAATAGTGAATTGTAACGCTGTAGTACCCCATTGTTTTAACATGTTCTCTCCTTCAGTGATTACAAGAGGTCATTGCCCGCAATTTACACAGGCCTCTGTCTCTAACTCTACTGCATAATCGTGTGAATTAAGCATTGCAAGCAGTTTCTTGGCAAGCATGTGACATTGCGAACGGCATGATGAACCTGTTGTGTCCTAATTCAATGCTATACATTGTCATTATTATCATTATTGTTGCAAAAGAAAGGCCTAGTTTGCATGACTTTCTTCTTGAGGACATTGAATGTGTACAAGACAATTTTTAAATTCACTGTTTATCATTTTTTTAATGTGGGCAATATTGTTAGGGTACTAAAATATCTAATGTCGACCTAGTCTCTTTGTGTATATGCACCATATAAATACAGACCTATGCAAAATTTTCTTTCTTTCCACCCTTTATTTGTTTGCAGTGGCTCTGTTGCTCAAAAATGTAGAACTCCAATAAACCATAGTCCAAATGGCACTCAAATGACTAGTAATGTGCAGTTGTTTTGATGATTTTTATTCAAACATTTCGGGAGCAATCCCCGTTCTTCGAGTGCTCTTATCAACTGAGATTAGGTACAGGTATTCAAAGGATAAACAGTCAAGTGTATAAAACGCATTAAAACTACTGCATGGTGATGGTGTTCATTTCAGCGAGATTTGGATTATGGTTTATTGGACATTCATTGTTGGACATTTTGCAGTGTGTGCAGGAGGTGCAGAGTCTGATGGGGCTACAACAAAACCTGAGCAACCTTGAAGTTTAAGCACATGCATTAAGGAGCCATTTTTATTTTACAGCCTTACGCTTTCAGCACCTCTAGGGACCTAACGGATACAGGAACTTAGTTTAGGGCTTTTTCTTTCAAATGTGCATAGATTTAAATGATTCGTTTTAGCAGATTTCGGCATAATTCTAAGCAATGTATTTGTTTTATAGGAGAAAACGGAAGAGAATGGTCCATTAGTGAAAAGGATGCAGAGGTAAGAATAAACAGTGTATTGTTCAAACTTTAATATAAAAATCATGTTGTGGTATATCTACACTTCCATTCTTCAGATAAGTGATGGGTGCCTTCTGAGCAAGACAAAAAATGTGGTGTTCTTGTAAGTTAGAACTAAAACACCCTATATGTATTCCATTGTGTCCTGAATTGTGCCCTCAATGCTATCTAAGTATAGGTCAAAATTTTAATAGACATAAATTATTTGTTCTGAATGGTTTCAATATAATTATTCCAGTACCAAGTTTATCTTGCTCTACACTATGACAAATGGTATTTTGCTTCCTTTAAGAGTTTTTTTAATTGTTCATAAGATTTGTGCCTATGTCCTAGTCATGGTTTTTCCATACTTTACAGGTGAAGTACTCAAATATATGATGCTATATAAATGGCTAATTTAAAATGTCTGTGGTCTAGAATATTAATATAATTATGTTTTCAGAGTAAGAAGTCTGTATTTCAGAAGTAGAAGGCCTAAGATGTGGCCTTTGGTAAGCCAGCTAGAAGTACATGATGTGTTGACAAGGTAGACTATATCA
>CM044431.1:117775090-117787893 GCA_024363595.1 Xenopus borealis | reverse complement strand
TTTTTTTTTTGTTAGGGTAGGAACTATTTATAAACTACATTTACCGGTGCAGGTATGGGATCTGTTATCCAGAAAGTTTTGAATTACCTGTATGTTGATCCAAATTACAGAAAGATTCCTTATTTGGAAAACCCAGGTCCTGAGCATTCTTTATAACAGGTCCCATACCTGTAGTTTTTCACAATTAGCACTTTAAAGTATGTACATATTTTGTTGCCTGTTGATTGATTTATTGTTGATTCTTTTTATGTCTCAATGAATTTCAGAGCAAATCATAGGCAGCAGTCTTCTGATTTCATTTTGTGTTGCAGGCCCAGATTGGTAACTATACTCCTCTAAGACGGTCAAATCGCTATTATACAGACAAGAATGTTGTATGTAGAAACTGTGATAAACGGGGACATTTATCCAAAAACTGTCCTGTTCCTAAGGTAAAAAAAAACTTGTTTGAATATACACAACTGATATTAATGAAATAATAGCCCAAATTTACTGTGTTCCTTTTTATTTTGCTTTATCTATATATGCGATGAACTGCATTTTCCAACACACAACACTTTTTGCTGAAAGTAGATGGGCTTATGCTGATTTTTTTTATGTTCATGTTTTGTATTTTATTTCATTTTTTTGTACCTGTTAACACTTTCGTCTTATGTGTTAGAATCTATGAAAGTTGTATTACAATTACAAGAATTGCAATGTGTGCAAAGTATTACTTTTGATGTGTATAATACACAAATAAGGTGCAAACAAGAATTGAAAGTAGCTTGCAGCACTTGTTTTTTTGGTGTCACAGATGTACTAAATGTAAATAGGTAAACAAAGGGAACACAATTTGTTATTGATACTTTCGCAGTTGTTAAAAAGTCTTGCAATGCTTGTCTGCGCAGCATTAGTGCAGACTATTAGATGTCTTACAGTTGGGATAGGGAAATATAGAGGGGCAGTCAAGAAGTTAATCCATAACGTGAATTCTGATGGGGCTAAAGTAGCTGTTGTCTTGGGTATAAATGGGAAGAATATGTAAAAAAAGGCAGAATGTGGTGAAGAAGCTCATATTAAGTAAAACAAGTAGCCTTAGACACAATGTTCCTTACTGTTAACAAGGATTCCTCATTTACCCATGACTCATGATGCTGTTGCCAGTAGAAACCAATCAACAATTTGGCTTTGAAAATGCTACAAGTCAAAAAATATTAAAGCAGTGATCGGATTGGTTGCTACAGGTAAATGTAGATAATCCATATGGTCTTTTGTGAAAATGCCACAGTAATTTTATTAGTTATGTGGCCAATCTTTTTCCTCCATTTGATGTTTGATTATAATGATTTCATCATCTCACTCCATTAATCTTTAGTGGTGTTTGGCAGATATTCTATTGATTTGGAGATTAATATCCCCTTTCTGTTCCACCTCCCATCCACTTATCTCAACAATTTTTGAAATTCATGGGAAAGTGCATCTTTCAGTAAAGCAATCATCCAAGACACAAAGCCAAAGGGACCTTTGGGTGGCTCCAGACAACAACCATTTCTCCGTCCAATAGTGAAACTGTGGACTTATTTGAAAATTGAAACTTAAACCTAAACAACTTAGAATGGGCTCCTGAACATTGTGCATACTTAACCCAAAGGGTTTAAAGCTCGTATAGCTCAGAATGTTGACACTATGTTTTTATTACCAAAAATGGTGTAGTTGTTTAATTTTTCATTAGAATTTTATCCAAAATAATCCATTTATCCAAAATAAAATAATGTAGTATAGAAAATAGAGGAAAAAAGAACAAAAGAGAAGCTGTTTCCCATATTTCTTTTTAATTTAGATAAGGAACTTTACAATTAAAATTTTAAGTCAAGTAAATGTCTAGTGTGATACTTTTTTTACATTTATTTTTGACTATTTTTATTCCTAAATGTTTTCATGTGTTTTCTGCTTACACAAATTTTATTTAATTTGATTTTGCTTTGTGTCTCATTAGAAACTGCCAGCCTGTTGCCTCTGTGGTGAGAGAGGGCACTACCAAAATTCTTGCCCATCACGGTATTGTTTAAACTGCTCTCTGCCCGGGCATTTCTTTAAGGAATGCATTGAGCGAGCTCATTGGAAGAAGACTTGTCATCGTTGTTCATTGACAGGTCACTATGCTGATGTGAGTGTAACAATATATTTATTGTATATGTTATTTAATATTTTACCCTGTCACTGACATTTCTATCAATCATTTACATTTTATCTTAGCTAAAATTTGTAAAAAAAAATCTGCAAATAGGTCTTAGTAAGGTTTACTTACTAGCTCTGGGTAGTTTTGCCATGGTATAGTAACCAATAGCAGCCGATGAACAACTACCCTTCTGCAAGAGAGCAAATTTATGTTTGCTAAGAGATACTCCCCTGTAAATGAGCAGCACTCATTTCCTATTCTCTGTTTTCCTTTGAATGGATTAGTACAATTGACCTACTGCAGATTGCATGCACCCATGTGTCTTTTGTGTTTACTTTTGGGTCTGCAGTAGGGATGCACCTAATCCACTATTTTGGGATTCACACAAATCACAAATCAAATCAAATCTGATTCTTAACTTGCAAGAAAGGGCAATAAGAACCTTTGTGCACAGAAAAAATTACAAGGTTTCCTTATTCCTGTGATGAACCAAATCCTGGATGTATGTAT
Source organism: Xenopus borealis (assembly GCA_024363595.1). NCBI lineage: Eukaryota > Metazoa > Chordata > Amphibia > Anura > Pipidae > Xenopus > Xenopus borealis. Next base: position 117,785,222 of record CM044431.1, on the reverse strand, counting down.
GTCTGCATGTATGTATGACTTTATTTGTAAAAAGCTTTTAAGGAGCCGCAGTGCTGTATAGCTCATAAAATTACAATATATATGTATATATGGGGAAGACCAATCGCATAATAAATATATATAGAGTCATATCAAGACAAAGAGCTTAAGTGCTATGTGGTAAGAGACATAGGGGCAAATTCACTAACGTCAGAAAATTCGCTAGCGTTGGCTTCGCTAGTGTTCGCCACACTTCGCCAGCGCTACGCAAATTCACTAAAGTCCAAATTTACGCTCAGGTCGGCGAACGGTAGTGTAGTTGCGCTAGTTTTACTTGCATTGTTAATTTGTATACGGCGGGAACTTTAACTTAGAATAGAAGTATATGTTACAGCGTCTACACAAGCCCAGGAAACCTTTAATAAATTATATAAAGTTGTCCTATTGCCCTACATGTGCCCCCTGTATAGTTGAGTTGCCATATGTTAGGAAATGTAGGGGGGAAGGAGGGTAACCCCCCCCAAAAAAATCGATCTTTTTCAGGCTATCACCCTCCAATGGTAAAACACACCAGCGGTTTTTTTTTTTTTTTACTTTTTTTTTCAACCTCCTATCTATTGTATTGAACTTCGCCTGATCTGACCACGCGAAGTAAAGTCTAATGTAAGTGCTAACGTTCAGGAAAATGTTCATCTTAGTGAATTTGCTAATTTACGATCCTTCGTCAGTGCGCAACTTCGCCTGGGGTAAGGGTGCGAAGTTGCGCAAGTCTATCTACTTCGCTAGCCGGTGTTAGGGAATTTCCGAACTTACGAATCAACGTCACGCTGGCGAATTAGCTCTAGCGTTGGACGCTTCGCGCGTTAGTCTTTTTTATTTTTGTACTTTCTAGGGTAATGGAGCTATTATCTGGACACCTGTTATTCAGAAAGCTCCAACATAAAGCAGCACCAAACAATACCCATACTTATAATTATTTTGCCGTCAGTCCATGATTTCAAAGATCTCTGGACCTCTAGTTTTTTAGTCAGTATCTGGAGAACTACTATATTTAGGAGATGACATTTTGATTTACAAACAATCAAATATTGTTTTGTTCAACTTAATGAAACATTTAAGGAAGTGAAAACACTCGTATTCACCGTGTACATTGAGGTTGTCTGTGTTTTTCATTTAAAAAGGTTTTCGTTTTATTAAATACAAGGTAGACTTGCCACAGCAATTGCAATTTGTAGATCATTTCTAAGATGGCCTAATTGACTATTAAAAAAAAAATGCCTGGTCTATACATGCATTCAGAAGAGGATGTTATGCATTTCTGCTTCTGTCACTTGAGAAAGACGTTTCTATTCAAAAACGCAGAAATGAAATCAATATATATGTAATTAGTATTGTCTTTTAGGCTGGTATGGATATCTTTGTTGAGTAAGCCATGCAGTGTAAATGTCAACACACTATAACTGTTTGATTTACATTTTTTCTGTAAATACTGGCTTCTTGTGCGCAGTCATTAAAGTGTGAAACAAGAATTTCTAAGTTGAGTTGTAATTCTTCTCAATGGCAGCTGCATGAATTAGGCTAATCCTGTTCAAGTACAGGCCTCAAATGGGTCAGCACTTTGAAATCCTAGATTCTGGACCCATCAGCTAAGCTGTTAAACCACAGAATGCCAGAGAATTCAACTTATGTTGATCATTTGGGGAAAATAATTATCTTGTAACTATCTTGTAACTCTGCTGAAGTATGTTCCAAGATACTTAGCAAGGGAACAAATGATGGCAGATTACATAGTTACATAGTTAAATTGGGTTGAAAGATAGTCCATCAAGTTCAACCCCTCCACTATAAAGACCCTATGCTGCAAGATGGCAAAAAATGTAAAGCATTTGAGCAATTTGAAGTTGGTGACTCCCTACAGAGCCCCCTTTCCCCCAGGTTCCCCTACTGTTACTTCAGTAGTTAGTAGAGGAGTTTTGGAAGAATTTTTTAAAATCTTAAAGCAAAGGCAGCTCAACATCTTATTAGCTTATATATCTTCCTATCAATTAACTAAATGTTACTCTTTCATGTACCACTATTGTGTGCTGCATGTTGGTAAAGCCTTTATTTTACAGCAGAGGCTTGTACTGGGCAAGCTTGTAACAGCAAGCGGCTTTGACAAAGCACAAGAGGATTCTGTTAAAAAGTTGTGTTTAGTAATTGTCGGCGTCGTGTCAGAGCATAACTGACTGGGAGCTGAAGGATTTTCTCTGCAAGATGAGTTGCTGTGCCAGCAGGGACTCAAGTCTCCTGGGCCAGCCGCGCTCTCATTAAGATTTGCCGCCAGCAGTGGCGGTGTTTTGCCAAGTATGTGACGTCCTGTTATTGTATGCTTGGCTTGTCAGCCCACAGCTTTCTGACACTCACTTATGTCACCCTTTTTATTCAGAAAAGGAAGGAGCTTTTGATAATTTGACAAGACAAGCTCTTAAACGATCTAGGTCATGGCCTTCCCTGTCTGTGATTGTGAACATATTTCCTGAAAGCCCTGTCACTCATCACAGCAACATTTTCTCCCAGGGAGCACACAAGCTTGTCCTAAGTCTCTTTCCAGTACAAGCATTTTGGCTTTTTCATATATCAAATACTGAACTAGTATTTTTCCTCTCACTTTTTGCAAGTGGTAGCATGTAAGTGCAGCTAATCCTTTGTTTCCTTGCTGTGTTCCCAGAAGGCTGTGTACATGGACTCTCACTACTACAAGGCAGACGACTGACCATGAAGAGTTGAAAAAGAGGGAAAGGCCACTTAGTGGTGTTTTTTTGTGTTTGCTCACTGTTGTGGAAATAAGAGAACTGGTGGCAAGGGCCTGTCTATTGAGAACTCTGGTTTCGGTCTGCTGTCAGGGGCTGTTTAAGACTCTGTGTTGTATTTTCTTTGATGCTCACATTTGAAAATGAGGAAGTGGAAATCAAACAACAGATGCTCAAAGCCATTTTGTATAAATCTTTCTGAGAACACAACAGTTTTGTTCTTCAATGTGGTCAGACCATATGAAATTCAAGACCACCAGTTCTTTTATGGTGGCAGATGACCTTTAAGGCTTCATCAGCATTAGTATTAGCTGATGTTATTTTACAGGTATTTGTGGGTTCTGAATGGAAGTTTATGGTGCAGGACATTATATTTGAATATATTCAATATATAGTTCAATATATTTGAAGATAAACACAGGATGAGACCAGATGTAGATTCAGGACAAGAAAATGCTAGGAAAAGGCTGTGACTTAGTTGACATTTTGCATTAGATTTTTCATGATGTACTACTTTATAGTACATTGTTAATTAGGATGCAGGGAAGTATTGGAGATTCCTTCAGGTCTGGATCCTGTAGAGTACAGGTACTGTTTTTGTTATCCTGAAACCCGTTAACTAGAAAGTTCTAAAACATGGCATCTCTCATAGACTCCATTTTAATCAAATAATTCATGTTCATTCATCAAAAATTTCCTTTTATTCTGTACAGGAATGAGATCAGTTATCCGGAAACCTGTTATGCAAAAAGCTCTGAATTAGGGAAAGGCTGTCACCCATAGACTCCATTTTATCCAAATAATCAAAATTTTTAAACAGTAGCTTGTACTTGATGCCAACTAAGATATAATTAATCCTTATTGGAGGCAGAACCGCCCTGTTGGCTTTATTTAATGTTTACATGATTTTCTAGTAGATTAAGGGTCAAATTTACTAAAACTCATCTAAAATCCCTCGAATCCCCTCGAATTTCGCTAAGCATTCGACTATCGAATGCTTATCAAATATTTTTAGCCTATTATTTCCTCGATATTCGTTTTCTCGATGAAATTGTATGATCGAATACCGATCGTTCGATTTCACGAAAAAATCGTACTTTTGCATTCGAGCCTCCAAAAAAATCCAAATGGTATTTGGTAGGTTCAATCTGGGGAAGTAGGCATTCGAAGAAATTTAAAATCCTTCGATCATCGATTGGTCGAACGAATATTCGATCTATTCGGTATTCGATGATCGAAGTGGCCAAATTTGCATATTCGAATATCCGAAAAAAATCGTATGATCGAACTTCGATCTCTTCACACGAATTTTGTAAATTTGTCCCTAAATGTATGAAGATCCAGATTACAGAATGATCCCTTAACTGGAAGACACCAGGTCCCAAGCTTTCTGGATAACAGATCCCATACCTGTACTTAAAAAAATGGTAGCTTTTATTAGTAAGGGCTTTCGGTATGGAGATCCAAATTAGAACAAATAAAATAAAAGCAAAGCACTTCTCTCACACTCTATCTCTAATTTGGATAAAATGGAGTCAATGGGAGATGGCCTTTCTGTAAAGAATAAGTGCATGTGTTGAATTTGTGAAACTGCAAAAAATTATTTTATTTTATCCTTCATATTGGCCATCAGTCATAGCAAAACAACTACATTGCACCAGAAACTGGATATAGTATCATGCATTCCAGCACTAGTGGGTTAAAGTACAACAACAATAAAATAATTACTATTAAACCAAAGGTCATGCAACTATGGCATTTTGCCAGCATGGGACAAGTCCGTAATTGTGATTTTTCAACCATTTTATTCTGTAACAGTGTGGGTAATCGGAAACTAACCATAACTAAAGAATAAATCACACAATTCCATTTTCATAGCCCATTGAAAATGGTAGGTGTTTGCTATGTTTTCTGGTTTTCATTTGCCTCTTTCAGGTTGTTTTTTCAATGTCATGTAAGCTTATCATTTGTTAACTCTCTTGGCATGACACAGAGTTCTCAAGAATGTTTAAAGGTTTAAGGTGTTTTTTTTTTTTTTTTAAAGCAATGAGAGACATGGATTTTGATTTGTAGACAGATCCCATTTTCTAGTTCGGTGTAAATGAAAGAAATTGAAAATGTACAAAAGGTCACTTGTATAGTAGTTGCTTCATCTGAGAGACCGAGGTTGAGCCTTCATTATATATTCTGTATTTATTGGCAAGTAGCAAACACAAGTGCAAGGGAATAGAGTGCCAGGGAGACTTTTTGCAATAGTGACTTCAGCTAAAATATTTTCCTTAAGGTAATTTAAATATGCCCTGTTTGTTTTTGTATGCAATTCTTTATCCTATCTGGTTCCAGGAACCTGTAAAACAAATATTCTCATGGAGAGGCAAAAATATTTCATTGCGATGTAGAGGTGTAGTGCATGATAGTTACATAGTTAAATCGGGTTGAAAAAAGACAAAGTCCATCAAGTTCAACCCCTCCAAATGAAAACCCAGCATCCATACTCACACCCCCTCCATACTTTCACAAAAATTATATACACCCATATCTATACTAACTATAGAGTTTAGTATCACATGAGCCTTTGATATTATGACTGTCCAAGAAATAATCCAAACCCCTCTTAAAAGCATCAACAGAATCAGCCATCACAACATCACCCGGCAGTGCATTCCACATCCTCACTGTGAAGAACCACCTACACTGCTTCAAATGAAAGTCCTTTTCTTCTAGTCTGAAGGGGTGGCCTCTGGTGCGGTGATCCTCTTTATATGTAAAAAGGTCCCCTGATATTTGTCTATAATGTCCTCTAATGTACTTGTAAATCTAATGATGATGTCACTTTGCCCTGAATTCAAAATGAACACCAAATTTCTAAAAAAAAAAAAGTTTATTTTGGAGTCACAAAGCTCTTTTCCTTTTTCCCCAAACACTAGCTAAAGCCCTGACTATTCAGGCCCCATTTTATACAACAAACACATCTACCATTCCTATTGCAGATCATCTAAACACAATTGACATATATTTACAGCTGCCACTTAGATGCCCATTAGAAAAAATACAGCCACTCCCTTAAAGGAGATGGAATAGCATTTTACACTTGGGGTGATCAGGGTCCTTCCTTTGAGCACAGCCAAGAGATCCTCTTCCTGTTTTGCATGTGCAGTACAGTGAAAAGCCAAAATGTAATGAAAAACTCTATTTTGCTCTACTGCGCATGCATCTGCCCTGGGAAATTCAAAAACCAAAAGAAGCAGGTAGAGGCTCTCTCTGCCGCACTCAAAGGAAGAACCAAGGACCGGTGCGGTTTACAGGTGATAGGTTCACCGGCCTGGGATGTCGGGTAAGTAAAAGAAGTCACTTGGGGTGCCTAACTTTTGGCACTCCCAAGTGTAAAATGCTATTTCTTCTCCTTTTAATCTCAACTTATTTTCCTAGCAGTTGCTGGAGCAGACATATTAAATTAATTATTCTCTAGATCAATGAAGGTTAACAAAACAGAAATAAAATACAGTTGGTTTCATGCGTGCATAGCCAGCATGTGTGATTTCAAAATGGCTTCCCTTCTGCTTCTGTAAACTAAGTTGCTCAGTTGCACCTGCTGTGCCAGTTGCTTCTGGTTTTATTATTTTGCTTTTATCAAACAAAGACCGAATAATTACATTTTCAACCTGACTTAACAGATGGCAGCATTTTGCTTCACTGAATAAATGTCTTTGTTGCACTTAGGTTTGCTTTAATATGAACCAATGAATATAAACAATTCAATTTTTGTTTTGACAGTAAGGGACATCAAAAGGCTGAGAGACGGACCCACAAGTATAAAAACACATGTTTTCATGAAACTCTTCCTGAGCATGTAATGAAAATATTTAGTGATTTACAGTGATATACAGTTCTCCCACTGGCTGTTCTTACCTTACAACTTCCAGCATCCTGCCACAGTGAAAGGCAGCAAGATACCATATAGTATGCATTTTTATAGATAGGGGAGCTAAATATTCTGTGCCACTGCTATCTCTCCACAAGGGATGCTGGTAGGTTTAGTTAAGAGAAACTTGTGGGACGTGTATTTGACTTCTCAAACACTATTAAGCTGGCAAATATCGATTTAAACTGAAAGTTAATACAATAGCTTTAGTTACAGACAGCTGGAGAGAGGCACTTCTCTCATCCCATTTTTTAATCATTAGTTCTGATATTTGAACTCAGGCTCTTTAAAAGTGCAGACAGCCAGGAAAGGTTCCCAAAACTTTGGATTTTAAAGGGAAGAAGAGGTGGGGGCTTTTCTGGCTTATTAGGAGTCACAGGGTGTGTGTTAAAGCAGTGTAAAATTCAATTAAACAGTGCAGCCAGGTTTTGTGAAGCTGAAATCCTGACCCTTTCAGTTAAGCCTCTTCTTTCTCTCTCTGACCAGCACCAGCAACTGCTGTGTCATGCCAAAACCAACAGGCTGTAAAGCACCTTGTTTCACGCTTCTGGCTGATCAATATTTTTTATATTCTAGGCTTGCCCAGAAGTCTGGAGGCAGTACCACCTAACGGTAAGTAGATAACCTGTTTTTATTCTCCCTTACTCCCACATTATTGACTTTTCATGAACTTGCAACCACAATTGAGTAGTCAGGCGTCTTCACTAGAAATCTGATCAATAAGTGCCATTTTTCATGGCAGTTCACTGGTAAGCATCTTCTACTCTTTGCCATGTATCATTTGCAAAATACTCCCTAAAAAAGAATAACCTTTCTGCCGTACCTTAGTGATCTAGACCTTTATAGTCCAACCCAAAGCAGGTTGCTACTTACTTGCAGATTTTCACGGCCCAAAATTGTCCAAGGCCCCAACACATTATATATATTCCTTCCTTTTATGATATCCAACACACAGATGTGCTGTAAATCACAGGTATGCTACTTAGAAAAAGCCGATTTAACAGTTTAATATCATTTGTGTAAAGAAAAAGTTAATGCTATTTTCTGTAGCTGGGCCTTTTACTTTAAGAAGAAAAAAGTATATGAATTTCTGTGAACCAAAAAGTATATAATTATTTTAAGATTAAAAGAATAACAATAGCAAGGCATTTACTGCAGAAATGCAACAACTTAATTTATGACTACTTACAAGTGCTTCATTGTCATAACATAAAGCAAAAAGTAATTTAGTATAATTATCTTAGGTATAGTTGGTTTCTTTGACAGCTGAAAACATGCTGGATTTGAATACATTTAAACCAAAAAAAAAAAAGAAAAGCTTCCATTTGTATGCACAACACAATTACTCTTTACAAATGATCACTATAATTAAGTGATTGTATGTATTGTCCTGCCATTGTATTGAACTTTTTGTCAAGTTGGCTAATTGTGCCGTCACTGGCAGATTGATGGATTTATTTTGCCAGGCAAATGTAATTAAAAAGGTAAGCAAGGGGGGGTGTCTTTGTCAACTTAGGTTTACTGCTTATCGATACCAGTTACCCATGGTGTCTACCAAGCTGATAATTGTTGTGGTTTGTGCAAGAAGAATTTAAGATCTTTACATTTAGAATGAAACCTAGTAATAACTTCCATGATATTTATCGTTTGCTAAAACATACTGATGAACACCTTGGCTCAGCTGTTGATTTTATTCAGCACCAGCTTCATTGCCAAGAAGCTGGGTGACATCTACTGGACTGCGTTATAAGTGCACCCTTCTCCATGTAGGCGTTAAAATAACAGTTCACCATCTTCTCTCAACAGTAGTTTTGATTTAGGAATAAATGATTGATCACCATCTGAGAAGCTAGACTAACAAAGAGGCCTATTTGACATTTATTAATTCACCTCACAAGTCACTAGGTTGACTGCTGTTCATTTAATTGTGATCAATGGCTGGTAATCATGCTCGTCATTAGCTAGCAGGGTGCCTGCATTACCTAGGCTATAGTATGATTTATAATCAACAATGATTTCTGAGTGCTCCTGGTTAACTGAAATCCTCATTTTACTGTGTGTGTTAGACACAACAATGATTAGATTCATTTTTTTAAAGAAGGCAATCTGTATTCTCTTGATTTCTCATATTTTTTAATCAAACATTGTAATTGCTTACTATAAGCACCTTCTAGTAATTTGCCCTTATGGTTGTAAAGGGCAGGATCTCTGTACAGTTTTCCTTATCTTATTATTACTTGTTGTAAAAACATTGGGGCAGCCAGAAAATAAAGGTTTATATTTTAATTACATAGTAAAGTAAATTTGACCCCATTGAGTTCAACCTTTTTTTCTCATATTCAGTGTATATTTAAATGCTACTTTATTAATATGCCACAACTGATAAACTTATTCAAAGTGACCTAACACATTATCTATATAAAGTTTATACCTATATACCTTAAATGTATAATTTAGCTAACCAGTTGGTTATTTGAAAGAAATAAAGCAGTCCATAGGCCTTCTCTTTTTTCAGCATGTAGTATGAATATATTTTATTTGGTACCTAATACATATACATTTATTGGACCTGTTATCCATAATGCTCTGGACCTGGGGTTTTCTAGATAAAGGATCATTCCGTAATTTGGATCTCCATACCTTTCATCTATGAATAAATAATTTAAACGTTCACTAGACCCAGTAGCATTTTATGCCTCCAACGAGGATTAATTATGTCTTAGGGATCAAGTACAACGTACTATTTTATTATTACAGAGAAAATGGAAATCCTATTTTAACAGCTGATTTTTTTCTTGAAAATGGAGTATATCTAAGATGGCCCTCTTGTGATTTGGAGTTTTGTGGATAACGGATCTCATACCTGTATTATAAATATTAAGTAATTTACATAGACGGCACAGATTACTAAAAAAAAAGTCTTCCTTTTTTTTTCTTTTGTTATATTGTCTTATTTCTAGCCATTTGCTAATATTGTGTCACTATATTTGTGAGTGTGACTTTGTTTTCCCATTATGCTGATATCTTTAAGATCCTGGTTTAATAACACAATATTGGCTGCAATAATTATGTTGTAGATGGTTTAGTAAATACCTTTCCAGAGCCATGCTAGCATTTCTTTAATTTTGGCTGTCCATGCATAGGCAGGAACAATTCACATAAATATACAGAATTTAAGTAGATCTAGAGAGAACTTATAAAAGAATTATAGAATAATTACTAGTTACCCATCGTTAATTACTGATAAAGGCATACAATTTAAATTACAAACAAAAAACATGCATAAATATTATAAACACTACATGATGCAGGTGAACATCTTACAACAGCACATGCTCTGTGCTACTATTTACACACTGGATATATAATCTTTTAAGGAGCAAAATGTATGTTAGTATAAATGTATTAGGGTGACTTTTCTTTCCATATATATATATAT
>CM044431.1:117717878-117732119 GCA_024363595.1 Xenopus borealis | reverse complement strand
GATTGTTTTGCCACCAATATGGATTTATGTAACTTAGTTCGGATCAAGTACAAGGTACTGTTTTATTTTTACAAAGAAAAAGTCAAAATTAGATTTGCTGAAAATGGGAAATGGTCTTCCTGTAATTTGAGCTTCCTGGTTAACACGTTTCTGAATAAAGGATTAAAAAGGTTACTGTTTATTTTTCCTAGATTTGTTGATTGAATGTAAAATAATTTTATTGAATGATTTATGAAGACCGTGAAGCACATATTACAATAAATATTGAGTGATTGCTGATTATGGGGCACCATAGTATGCCAACTGCCCACTACAACTCATTCTGTCCTACCCAGCTACCCCTCTAGTCACATGCAGGGCACACAGGTGCCCATATTGTAATGCTGTACAAAGCACAAGTTGAATCTGGCCAATCGAATGAATTGGTTTATATTTCATTGTTGTGCCCTTTTGTGCAGACCTCTAGTGCTAATTGGGTTTGGGTGAAACTTGGGTGACCACTGTAGGTTTGGGTTTGGGTGCAGGTCAGACTGTGGATGTACATTCCTCCTATGCTCCTAAGGATTCCCTGTCTTTTCATCCAGTATAGCACACAGAATTAGCGTAGTGAAAAGACACAGGTACTGGTTGGGCATGGGTCCAACAACTGCAACATGGTCGGTACGTTTATCCTCCTCCTCAAATCAATACAGGTCTCCCCCTCCAGTCTTATAACGATGTCTGAGAAATACAGCTGCACTTTGATATAAAACCTACCTGCAAAAGATTTTGTGGCTTCTTGTAATGCTTGACAGCTTGCCCACAAAACTCACAAAGCTGGACAAATGGTGGCTTGCCATTAGATGCTTCCAAATGTTTCACTGGGATATGATGTGTAAGATCATCTGCAAATGAAACAAGCTGATCACTGTTTTTGTGTTAAATGTGGCACCTTTAAATACAGAGAAAGTGATATGTAAAATATAGCATTCAAATATATTCATAGAATTCAGATTCATTCATACTGGAAAAATTGGTGTGTTTTCGGGGCTGGTGAACAAGGGAAGATGTTTTAGGGTATTTTGATGCCATTGGTTTGGGTTGAGCTGGCAAAGAAAGCCAAACTCTCTCCATATGCCACTGCCGTAGTCCCTAATAGAAATTCACAAGGATAGGACAATATGTACAAAATAAAGCAAACAATAAAGCATCATTTAAAAAAAATAGATTTCAAATATCACCATTTCTTCAGAAAACAGTGCTGGAACCTTACTTTCAGCTTCTCCATTCCCACTGGGTATATTCATAGTTAACATGCGACCATGTCACACTTGCTTCTTTAAAGACCAGGAAGACCAGCTGTCTGATGGCCATATGCAAGCGCCAAGCAGTCCATGGAGTGGGAAAGGGCAGGCTCACTGTAAATGAATCTTGTGTATTAAGTACTTAATTACCTCAACTGACCTTTTCTCTAATTTACCTTTCATTCTCCTTGAAGCCAGTAATGTCCTCACACTTAAAGAAGAAGGAAAGCGCCCGTTTGTTACCAATCGATTAGCCACAATAGTGCAAGATAGAACACTATATTTATTCTGTAGAATTTACCATACCTGAGTAAACAGCTCTTTTTTTTTTAGGATACAGCTGCCATATTTGCATGATGTGACATCACTTCCTGCCTGAGTCTTTCCCTGCTCACTCCTAGCTCTGGGCTCAGATTACAGCAGTGAGGGGCAACAAGCATGCTCAAGCCTTGTAGGTTAATGCTAAGAGAAGGATGTCTGATACAGAAGCCCATGTGTACGCAATTGAAGGGAAGAAATGCCATCTTTACTTTGACAAATGACCCAGAGCAGCATTATTTTGAGGGATTACTGGTGTATTTATAAAGACCTTTCTGATAAAGTTTACTTAGTTTTAACATTTATTTCTCCTTTAAGATTTTCAGCATAAGCAATCTTTAATTAAACCCTGAGTGAGCTTTCTAATGTTGCTGAAAAAAACTTGTCAATCTTCACAAGTTTGCCCAGAAAGGGCTTTTTGTAACTAAGAAAACCATCAGCACCTAAAAGCCTTTCACAATCTATAATGAAACTCAGCATGAATAACCTCTGCGTCATCAACCCAACCCCTTTTGGAGCTTATAAAAAATGTTATAAGCTTATTTGCCATATTCATACATAACCTTGTATACGAGTCATTTGTATAGGTTTGTGGCACACAGCACAGTTATAATGTTATAATATTACACAGGTGCATTAATGAACATTGATAGTATCTGACTTTATATTGTAACAGCCCTGGCACATGAGACATTAATCTGATGTTTCCTTCCCACAGGCATTAATGTAAATCACTGGTGGGAAAACATATGCATTGTGTAGTAGCCTCTTAAAGGAAAACTTTACCCTCAAAATGAATACTTAAGCAACAGATAGTTTACATCATATTAAGTGGCATATTAAAGAACCTTAATTTAAATATTGCTCTTTAACATCTTTTCTCTTGAGCCACCATTTTCAGGTATTCTCTTTGCAGCCTCAGAGATCACCTGACCTGAAATAATGCAGCTCTAACAGGAAGGAAGTAACAGGAAGAAGTTTGGAAGCAAAAGACAGAAACTTGTCTGTTAATTGGCTCATGTGACCTGACATGTATGGTTTGTTTCTGTGCACCGTGAACCCTGGGATCCCAGGGGGTGGCCCTTTTTTTTTTTTTTTTTTTTTTTTTTTTTTTAAACATGGCAATTTTCTATTTTGGATTACCCAGTGGCACATACTACTACAAAGTATATTATTATGAAAGTAGTTATTTACATGAAGCAGGGTTTTACATATGAGCTGTTTTAGGCAATTTATTTTTATAGAAACCTACGTTGTTTGGGGTGTATAGTTTTCCTTTAAGAAAGCAGTAGCAGTACATGAAGCTTTGTCACCCATGCTAGAGAGATTAAAGGGGTTATGAAATAAAAGGCTCTACGTTTCCCCAGGAGCATTAACTATCAGCAGGCAGAATTTACTGGTCACCTGTTAAAGGGGTTGTTCACCTTTGAGTTAACTTTTAGTACAATGTAGAGAGTGATATTCTGAGGCAATTGGCAATTGGTTTTTATTGTTTGTGGTTTTATAGTTATTTAGATTTTTATTCAGCAGCTCTCCAGTTTGCATTGTCAGCAATTTGGTTTCTAGGGTACAAATTACCCTAGCAACACTGCATTGATTTGAATAAGAGACTGGAATATGAATAGGAGAGGGACTGAATAGAATGATAAGTAATAAAAAGTGGCAATAACAATACATTTGTAGCCTTACAGAGCATTTGTTTTTAGATGTGTCAGTGACCCCCATTTGAAATCTGCAAAGAAACAGAACAAAATTGCAAATCATTAAAAAACTATGAAACATAAATAATGAAGACCAATTGAAAAGTTTCTTAGAATTGGCCCTTCTACAATATACCAAAAGTTAACTTGAAGGTGAACCACCCCTTTAATAAGCAAAAACTTATTTGTTGCAATGGGTTACAAACTTAGTGCCAGGGCCCTAATGACAATTTGTTATTGTAGGCAGATTAGCCCCAGGAATTAGCCATTTTGAAGAAAAATAAAGTGACATCCTAGGTCACAAGAATCTAATGTTAGACATTTATATCATCAAATAATCAACATTTAATACATTTTAAGTCTGAAAACACTGAGGCATGTTATATTAAAGCAGGCGCCTCCATGACATAAGACTCCATGGCAATTGTGCCACCTGGTGCATTCACAACTTCATGAAAACATGGCTATAAGTGAGTCCTAGTATAGAGTATATTTCTCCTTTATAAGACTTTGAGAGGCTAATTTACGAATACTGGGTAATATTTGCTATTGCTACCAATCAGCGCTTAGCTTTATTTATTTTTTTTTATTCATGTTTTTGATGGCTTTCTCTGGGTTATTGCACTAAACAATTTTTCAAGAGTTTGTAACCTTTACAAAAGGCAATTTCCTCGCAGGTAAGGATTTTCCTGCTCTATCTGTGACTAAATGTGCATTTTGCTGCTGTTTCAAGCTAAGGCGCATATCTCCGGAAAGAAACCCAAACAATAGCTCTCATTTATAGTGAGGAATGTGTCTCCCCACTTCCGTGAGCCCGCCAGGAGAAGACACAGAGAAGGAAGTCTGTGTGAAATCTTCTACTTTAAACAATTCACACAGGATTTTACAGACAGGGAACATTCCAAACAAGATGGTCTCTTTCTTAAAGCTGTGCATTAAGCAGCAGAATATCCAATGCAACTGACAAATGAATCAGAGATGGGTAGGAGGTTCTTTTGTGCTCATGACTAAATGATGTCTGTGACAAAAAAAAAAAAAGCCCTTCCTTTATTTCCAATTAGAATTCACCCTTTCACTTACCAAATGTTCTGCTAAGACATCTGCAGTACTCAGATGAACTCCGACACTAAACATCCTGACAGCCTGTAATTGCCTTTTTTGCAATGCAAAATGATTATTAACTTCTCAGTTCATTACCAAAGCAAATGTAATTCTTAAATATTGCAAAGAAGCCATTGTAGAACAAAGAATCTGTGTTTATATAGGGAAGGGGAAAACGATTATACTGTGACAGATGTGGGAAAATAAATAGTCTTTAACCTGGACAATATTTGACTGTGTCTAATTGCCCTTTGCCAAAAAAAGCCGAGACGATTTGAGAGCAAGACAACGGACTTATTTTGTAAAACCAATGAAATCCGGCAGCTTGGGAACTACTTATGGGGAACAAGTGCAGGCATCAAATCAGAGGGTTAAAGAAAGACCCATAGACTGCCACATAGCAAAGCAAATGTCTGGTAAGCCTTTTCAAATCTGCAGTAACCAGAAAACACATTTTGTGCAACCCATAGAATATACTGCAGTGCATCTGTGCAGTGGAAACAATCCAAATTAAAATGCACTGTGACATTACAAACTGTAGAAAAAAGACATTTGGACTTATTGGAAGGACCCATTTTGGGGGACAGGTATGCTCCTAATGAGCATGTGCCACAGCTCACTCTTTATGTGCCCAACATGGCCACCGACATTGAGAAAATGCGGAAAACCATTTGTAGGTAATAGGTGTCCTTTAAAGGACCTTAAATAATGGTTGGGATGTTGTCATGTGCCCTAGCAAATTTGGAAAAATGGATCCGCACACACAATTCTCTTGCAGTTGAGGAATTTCCCCTTTTAATGTGCCACCAAAAAAATCAACGTTTCGGGGGTTTACCCTCCCTTCATCAGGATACAATCCCCAAATGCACAAACCACCTTTAAGCCATAAACTCCTCCCTCATCTCTCATAATGCAACACATCACTTGTGGTGAGACAACCCTTCATAACTTCAAACACAATTCTTGTCATCCAATTATATTCACATAACGTCCATTATGAAAAAAGTCCATTATTAAAGAATTGTCCATTTAAGAGTCTAATCCTGAGTTATGTAATTGAAGAAAAACTGTGTATAACATACATATAAAAAATATTTACTCACAACCAATGGGGTTGTTACTTACTTACTTTCTTTATTAAAACATCCCGGCATCTCTTATCTGTGAGAAAAAGAGGGAATATTAAGCTTTCACAAAAAAACTTAAAGAAAACAAGACAAGCTAAAATTTTCATAGAGACCTCTGGGCCAGAGTGTTTTCAATTTCCAGATCCAGAATGCCTCATATCTTAATAAAGACGTCTTATTCACTATACCTGCATCCTTATGTACCACCTCCAGAATCTGCCACCTTAATTGTGAAATATTTTGTTTTGTTTCAAAAAAATGTTCGGCCAGTAAAGTTTCCTTTTTGAATGTATATTTTTCTTTTTTCTGTCTAGTGTCAATACCTTCACTTTTAACCTCTGGTTTAAAGTTTCTTATGATACTCTTATGTTCATTCATTCTGACCTTAAATGCTAGAGAGGTCTGACCCACATAACCCAGCCCACAAGGACACTCTAATAAATAAATCACACCCTCGGTTTCGCAAGTGGCAACATTTTTTATATGTATGTTATACACTGTTTTTCTTCAATTACATAACTCAGGATTGTACTCTTAAATGGACAATTCTTTAATAATGGACCTTTTTCATAATAGATTTTATGTGAATATAATTGGATGAAAAGAATTGTGTTTGAAGTTATGAAGGGTTGTCTCACCACATGTGATGAAAGGAGGGTAACTCCTCCGAAAAGTTGATTTTTTTTTTTTGGTGGCACATTAAAAGGGGAAATTCCCCAACTGCAAGAGAATTGTGTGTGCGGATCCATTTTTCCAAATTTGCTGTTGCTAAGGGATCTTGCCCGGTCCACGGAGAACAAGCACCACTAAAGCAGTGAGTGAATTGCGGGAGTGCAGTGGATCTACAATATGAATTTGTCATGTGCCATAGAGCACCACTGTACCAACAAGATTTTTGAATTATTTAATTACACCAGTACTCTGCACAAATTTGACTATAAAGGAGGTCCCTGAGAATCAAATTAAATACAAATATTAATATCCAAAAATATACTAGTACTGTAATGTAGGCAAAGTCTCTGGATTTGAATATGATATTGGCTATTTACTTCCCCAAAAGTGTAAGTGCCATTTAGTGTTCACTTACAGAGCACTTCCATTCCTGGGGGTTGTTGGGCGCTGCACTTAGCACCACATCAAAAATGTTTGGTAAGAGCAGCTTCAGGAAGCAGATCAGCCCGGTCCTTAAGACAGGGGGTAAGGATGGGCTGCACCTCTTGTTGCTCCCTACATTTAGAGGGTTATTTATAAAAATCTGAAAATATCTGAAAAAGAGAATCCTTGGGGTTTGATAAATTCCAAAAAATTGTGGGTTTATTTTTGCGTTTTTTCTGATTGAGTGCTGATTACGTCAGTCCCAACTTCTCCCTCAAGTTGCCATCTTACTAGTGCTGCCTGTTTACTAGAAGTGTCTTTTGCAGAAAATGGTCTTTGGATCACCATGGTTTACTCCACAGGTCCCCAACCCTTTTCACCCTTGAGCCACAATCATTTGCAAAAATAGTTGGACGGCAACACATGCATGAAAAAGGTTCCTGGAGATGCCAAATAAGGGCTGTAATTGTCTATTTGGTAGCCCATATGTGGACTGGTGGACTGGCAGCTTACAGTGGGATCTGTTTGGCAGTAAACTGGGGTTTTTATACAATCAAAAGCTGCCTCCATGCCAGAAATTAAAAAATAAGCACCTGTTTTGAGGCCACTGTGAGCAACAGCCAAGGGGTTGGTGAGCAAAACGAGCAAAAATAACTGGGTTCCCCCAGGAGAACCACAGAGATCATAAACCTGGTATTTGAGAATAAGAAACATACTGATAATAAGAAACATCTTGACTGCACCACCCTTAAGTAAAATACAGAATATTTTAAAAGCCTTTAATCAAAAAACAATTGATGTCCTCACCCTCAGCTTACAATACAACAAAACTGGTTGAGTGCTAATGGTGTAGCTGAAGAGGGACTCATGACTGGGTGACCCTTTCACACTCTCAAGCAGAAGGCAGCCTAGTCATAAAAGAACAGCTTAATCAAAGTGTGTAGGAAGCAGGAGCTGTTCATTACAGTTGCAGGTCAAGGAGTCCACCCAACAAAAACCATATGTCACTGAGATGTCGGGAAAGAGGGCTTGAAATATAAGATTGTGCTGAACTCATCTCTTCTTCCACAATAACATAATTTCGTGAACTCTACACCATGGGGCAGATTTACTAAGGGTCGAAGTGAATTTTCAAATTAAGTTTGAATTTTAAAAATTTTAATTTTGAAGTAATTTTGGACTACTTCAACTATGAAATAGCCAAAAATTCGATTTGAATTGAAAAAATCAGATTTTGAAGTACTGTCCCTTTAAAAAAAAAAAAAATTAGGAAATTCGACTATTCGCCACCTTAAAGCCACCGAATTGCCATTGTAGCCTAAGGGGGACCTCCTGGAAGCTTTCCTTTAAATTTTTCTAAGTCTTCGAAAATCTAATTTTTTTTTCTTTAAATCGTTCGAAACTTTACATTCGAACAATGCGATTGGCTGATTTGAAAGATTTGAATTCAATCGAAAACGGGCTTTTGATCTAAAATGACCCCCCACAAAAATTGATGGTCGAATTTCGTTTTTTTACTTCAAAATTCGACCAATAGTAAATCTGCCCCATGTCTATGATTTCCACAACTTTCACCATTCATATATTGTCTAAAGCAAAGCAAAATATAGTCCGCATGTAATTATTTGCATGACCACCCACTCATACCTGCTGCTACTGTATGTTGAGAGTAGGACAGGGACAAACTGGCCATCTTACATGTCCCTATGAGCCCCCACTGCTTTTCCTTTTATAATTTTGTAACTTGAAAATGAGGCACAACAAAAAAGCTATATAGGAAAATGCAAAACATTTGTTTTAATACCTCTTTATATTCTTTTCTCACTATAGTGAAACCCATAATGCAAGGAAGGGAGCAACATAAAATATTCCTAATACATTTCCTGGATTAGACATACTACCAGAAAATATGCTGCTTCATGATAACATAATTTACACTGTGTGGGGCCAGAATACACGCCAAGATGGCAACCCTATTACAGATCCACAGTCACCAGCTTTTTTAATTACAAACAAATTCACTATGCCACCTACGGTAGACCACTGTTGGGGCCCTTGTACTGGACTGGTATCTGACCCATACTATTTACACCCAAACACGCTTTCACTGATAAAAAAAAAACAACTGAATGCAAGACATAATCCCAAAATAAAATTTGCTTAAAAGGCACTGAAAGGGTTAATGACTGGGAAGGTGCCAAGATGTTAGGCAGTATACATATGCAGTAAAATTAAAGGTTGTACTTTACTAAACACTTTCTGGTTTTATCCTACTGCGCCTGCACATGGCGAGGGGAACCCTGGAACACGAGAATATGGTGGTATATGTGGTTAATCACTGGGGGTTACATACCAAATTGGCATATGCCACGAGGTACCACTGGACCAGCATGACAGTTGATCCAGGCTACAGTCCAGGTGGTGTATTGTATTGTCAAAAAAAGAATACCTGGGTGCTTAAAATATAGGCAGCAGGAAAAAAAATAAGTTGGCACAACTTAAGGAAAGTGCATCAAAACTCAAAGGAACACTTCAGTGTAAAATACAAACTGGGTAAATAGATAGGCTGTGCAAAATATTTGTTCTAATTTCTAATTTTTCTAATATAGTTAGATACTGGATGTCTAACACTACTTCCTCTCTAACTCTGAGTTAGTCAGTGACTTGAAGGGGGGCCACATGGGACATAACTGTTCAGTGAGTTTGCAATTGATCCTCAGCATTCAGCTCAGAACCATGTTCCCCCCCTCAAGTCACTGATTGGTTACTGTCTGGTAACCAATTAGTGGAAACCAAGAGATCTGAAAAGCAGAAAGTTGTGTTCTGGTTTTTATGTTACACATCCAGTCACTCCAGCCTTTATACATTACATTTTGGCTAATTATATTGAAAACATTCTTTTATTTTGCACAGCCTATCTATTTACCTAGTTTTTATATTTCTACTGAACAATTCCTTCTCTGCTAAACAGCCTTCCTCAGGGTCGAAAGCTATCACTTTATATATCTTTTGCTCCATATTGATTCTCACACTAAGCAATTCTTCACATTACATGCACCTGTTCTTACAAGCTGAATTTTTGCAATACATTTGCAGGTTTAAGTCCACAGAAAAATTCCTTCTCTCATCTTTTACCAACCAGGGTCATTTGCCTCTTTATTAAAAAGTGGACTTCTCCTCCACCTTTTCTTTATGGGTAATACCCTAAGTTTCTGCTCACCAGTAAGTACCTGGAACATATTTAGATATCTAATCTAAAAACTACTAAGAAACAAATCTTCATTTTAGGCTTTTTTCAAATCCCATTCTTCAGTTTATAAATCATGGCACAGTGGAGTTTGGTAAAAGAATTTCTGTTTATTTACAGTTAGGGCCGGAAGTATTGGTAGGTAGGTAGGTAGGTAGGTAGGTAGGTAGAAGAGGATACTGCCTAGGGTACAAAGCTGTGGCGGTGCTGGCAGGTGCTGTACCTGTTCAAAGGGTTGTTTGCTCCACTGCTCCTCTCCTCCTTCCCCTCATCACTTCCCTACCTCCCCTTGTCACTGCCCTCCCTTGCCTCCCCTTGTCACTCCCCTCCCTTTGTCACGACCCTGCCCTTCCCCTTCCCTTAATCTCTATGGCGGATGTGCACTTGTGCCTGCACACTGTTATGAGCGTCTGCATGTACACTTGCTTACAAAGGGGGGTTCGGGCAAATACCCAATGGGCTGTTTGCTTTAAAGTGTAAATGGGCTGCTCACCTAAAAAATGCAAATTAGGTCTGTCTTTAATATGTAAATTAGCCAATCACCTTAGAAATGTAAATGAGCTGTCTGTAATAGCCAGTCACAGCTAAGCCAATTCCTGCATTTGTTAGTGCACATGCCAGTACTGACATATGGGAGGAACCAGGAATTATGATCAACTTCAGTTAGTAATATTAGAGTTGCTTGCTATATACCCAATCCCTTATGCTTATGATCAGTATGTTGGCAACAGGAGGATCCATGATCAGAACAATCACTTCAGCCTGTATATGGAACACTGTAATATGTAGCATTAATTGCATGAGACGCATCCCCAACCAGTAGCTCGTGAGCAGTGGCCTCAAAGCAGGTGCTTATTTTTAAATTACAGGCTTGGAGGCAAGTTTTGGTTGTATAAAAACAAGGTGTACTGCCAAACAGATCCTCAATGTAGATTGACAATCCACATAGGGCTACTAAATGGCCAATCACAGCTCTTATTTGGCACCCCAAGTACATTTTTCATGCTTGTGTTGCTCCCCAACTCCTTTTACTTCTGAATGTTGCTCACGGGTTCAAAAGGTTGGGGATCCTTGGTCTAGCCTCTTCAAGTATGCCACACTTTGTATCCTGTGATACACATGGTAATTAAATTCCTCTTATCTCCCAGGGTACATGGTCTAGCTGAGGGCACACAAAGGAAAATCTAGAATATACTGTAAGTATAGGGTCACTAATCAATCAGAATAGTTGTGATAGTAACTAGGGTGAGGTATTTGTTTCAAGGCCCAGTTCCAGCACATAGGGTGTATAATATTGCTTGGGATTATATGGTAATGGATTCTTAAAATATCTATTAACAAACACTAGTTCTAATTAACCTTGGGGTTGGAAATATATATCATGCTTTGCATGTGTGTGAATACATGGGCTGCTTCGATACTTTTGCCAGGGCTCCTTTTTCCTCCCAGTCCGGCCGTGGGTATGACTAGAAAGACCTACGCTGTTCAATGCTAGAACAATATGAGGAGTACAATTTTAGTGCAACCACCTATTTATCCTCTACAGTGCAGCATTCCAGCACATTCATATTAGCGCAAAAGCACTTTGACGCAAATCCATTTTTGGAACTCAATCATTTATGACTGCAAGTGCAATGTGTATTTTGACAATAAACACAAGGGAACTTGTGCCTGCACACTCTCCCTAGAACCTTGCACCAAGAGGCAAAAATGTGCTCAGCATGATGATCTATATGCAATTGCACATATCATACCATGATCTCCCTGTACTGAAACTGAATTGTGTTCAGTGCAAAATGAAATATTTATACACACACACTGAAAATTGTATGTTACACCAATAGGAACCCTAATTTGCACAACACTGGAATTCTGGGGAAATGCTGCATTGTTGAATACTGTACTATTTTCAATCAATACCTAAACTTATTTTGTTATCATGTCTGCCCACCAAACACTTCTGCCTTTTTGCATCAATAAGAGATAACATACAGCAACCAGAGATCCACTACTATTTGCCAGATCTCCTCAACAGCCAAGTATGGCCAAGACAACAGTCCTATTGGGTATGGTAATGAGTGATCAAAGGAATAAGTCAAAAGGTAGAAGATGAACACTGAAGGTTTTGCTAAACAGAGGTCATTTTATCTGCTCAAAGACTAGTTTCTAGTACTAGAAATTGGAGTATTTTGAAAGAATCAGGCAGGCCATTCCATTAATTCAGATTACACATTGGAGATCACTTTAAACTGGAAGGCTGTCCTATGGAAAGGTATTTCATTTTAGTGGAAAGGAACCCCCTGGGGGTGCTGCCTGCAACTGCAAGGAACAGAGGGAGCACTTGATCAAGCAAAGGACAGCTGAATGTTTGAGGACCTGCCAGGAAAGCCAGGAGGCTGAAGAATCCCCCGAAGAAGTATCGTGAATACAGTGGTGACCCAAACATGTGTTATGTTATTGGTAGCTCACAAGAGGCGGAGTTTAGTGAGGGTAGTAACCAGAGGGCAAGACTTATTTTTACGAGGTCACCCCTGTGTGTCAATAACAAAACGTTTCTGTTGTTGATCCCGCAAGCTTACATGGGTCATGTCAGTAAAAACAGTAACTGTAAAGCTAGCCAAGAGGGTCACTTAGTGAAACTCACTGCTGCTATCTATTTGAAGACAACCCCTATTGTATGTTGATGTGCAAACCCTATAATTGTAGCACCCTGCTATTTAAATACAGCTAGTAGATAATAATCAGATCCTGTTCAGCAAACTGCTACAAGCAAAATCCCCCATTTGCTAAAACTGGATTTCTAAGCCATTATACAGTGTCAATATATAAGACAATATTATGAAAAGATAAAGGCATGTTAGCTACATGGAAATAATGCACGCTAGCTTTGTGACTAGTGCAGATTCCCCCAATACAAGCCGTTTTCTCTGAAAAGATAAGATGTGAAATTCATTATTGAGAGAACAGTTTTAAATGGAAAAGGTGAGATATCTGGTTGTAATCTCTTTTGAGGGCTTTCTTGACCTTCCATATCAGTTATTAGTATTTACATTTCTGTATGTTCAGTGCATACAGGCTTTTATTCTACAGGGCTGTGGAATACATTGTTACTTTAGAAATATGTGTTGTTATTAATAATAATAATAATAATAATAATAATAATAATATGCACCACCAGGTTAAATGCCTTCTAAAAGAGCATATTTAAGCATTTCTGAAATTCATAGTTAGCTTTTCTAAACCTGTATATAAGATAACAGGAAGTGACCATACTGCTTCGTTTACTCCAGTTAATCAAACTATGACTTTATAATATGAAAGAGCCATTTCATCTCACTTGTAGTTGAACTGTTTGCTACAGAATTCATACTGAAGTATATTAATCCCTGGGTCATCCTGGTGATTAAGATAAATAATCTACTCTCTCAATGACTTCACTTGCCTCCAGTCCAACTATGGTTGAATAAACTTTGGAGGAGATGGATTCCCCATGTTTCGACAAGTCATTAAAGGACAAGGAAAGGCAAAAAATTTTAATCCCATTTTTATTTTCTTTAATGAAAAAGAAGCCTATCTCCAATATACTTTAATTTAAAAATGTGTACAAAAAACCTGACTATATGCAGTGAAATTCTCCCTTCATTTACTGCTGTGGATAGGAATTGTCAGACGGTCCCTTAATGCTGGGCAGGGAAACAATCATATGCAGAAAAATATGTGACACCGAGCACCAAAGGAGTGTTCATTTAAAAAGTCCCGCCACTTCATCAGGAGCTTCTAAACCCACAAACCCCCATCCCCTTAAATGTAAATTAAACAAACTACAATTGAAAATTAACCCTAGTGAAAAGCCTTAAGTAAAAAGTGATACAACCCAAGTCACACAAGTAAATTAAAATACAAATAATAATAATAGTAATAAGGAACAACAGAAAAAACCTTGTTTCGTTAGGTAAGGCAATAAATCACATAAATATCACCCAAGTGCTGAAAGAATTATATGTATAGATAAAACTAAATAAAAACAACAGTATAAACATATCTCTTAGAAAATCAAAAGAAACAAGAAACTTCCCATTCCTTATTCATTCCCCCATATGTTTCTATAGTTTTCAAATGGTAAATCCAATAAGCTTCCCTCATTAACAATTTACGATCAGCATCACCCTTACGTATATCAAACTTGGGTTCATCAATTATCTGAAAACTGATATTCATTTTACTTTGATTTAGATTTTCTTTGTAATAGGGAAACAATCATAGCAGGGGGAGCCTCCGCCTTACTTCCCAGCCATGCAGAACTCAAGCAGCTTGGGGGGAGCCCACACGGACCCACAGAGACTACCACGAGGAAGCCAGCTATACATACA
>CM044431.1:117667412-117683428 GCA_024363595.1 Xenopus borealis | reverse complement strand
GGTTAGCGACGGGGGGTTGAATTCCCCTTTAAATCTGTAAAGTGATTAAGGACAGCCTGTGCCATAATCTGCTGCTTATTATTTTCCTACCATGTATATAAGTTGGGCATATCTAGCCTACAAAAGCCTACATTTGTATTGCATATACCCTCCATTTTCCAGCACAATCACATCTCCTAAAAATAATTGCAGCTTTCACATCATCAGTAACATTGAGATCTGCAAACAGGGCGTATGCTGTAAAGCAGAATGCAGGTTTACAAAGTCATAACATACTTTGATCAAAAATTCTGCTGGGGTTGAGCACTGTAATGATTAAGTGGAACTCAGGAGAGGTGGTTATGAGTAACAAAATAGGAACAGACAGCTAGTGTTTCTATGGGAACCAGCAATGCTATCTATTCTTTGGCTGTTAGACTGGAGGATGTGTTAGTAATCTGAGCTAAGAAGAATTGAGCATCCTCATGAGCCAACAGCCAAAGCAAATTCCTGAGGGAGGGAGCAGAGTTGCTTAGAGGAGGAGAAGGATTTCTAAGTTATTAAGGGGATACTGCAGCCTGTCAAACGTTTAACAACCAGAGTGGCAGTTAGCTAAAGATTTCAAAGAGACTGTTCTCTAAATATAGAAACATTCCTTGGTTTCGAAAAAAAAACAGTTCACTATAGATCAGATTTTAATCTTAGCTCTGCTTCCTCTTCCCTTAGCTACGACTGGCACGTGCATCCTCTTGTCCGACAAGGTAAGCAGTCTGTGTTAAGGGGCTAGTCCATCTTCCAAACAAAACAGAGATCGGTGGTGATTATGTACTTTAAGAACCTAGTGCACCATTGGTCTGCTAGTGTGGGTAATTTAAACTGGCACAATAAATATTTTTTCTTGCTTATGAAGCGAAATTAAAACAGACCACTTCTAGTAGAAAATATGCATAAAATGTCCTTTAGTGTCCATGTCCTTTTTAGTGACTAGCCATCGAGGATACTCCTTGTGTTATTTATAGCATTCTATTGTGCATTTTGCTTTTCTTGAGGATTGCTGGTCAAAGCCACCACACTTCATCTTAATCATTGTGTCAAATTCCTTTTTAACGCTTATGCTAATAACAAACCAGCAATCTGATATATTTGGAAAATGTTTAAGTGGCCTTATCTTGAGCAGAGGCTGGCCTTTCTTTGCTGTATGCTGCACACATGGCTCTTCCCATTAAATCAGGTTAAGAGCAGTAACAGACAGGGATGTTCTGAACACATCTGTTTTTTGTGGGTGGCTACAGTGGTCAAAACACACATTGCGCCATTAGCAAAAGATCCATATATGCAGTATATTGCTGCACAGCTGCTTGATACCATCCTATTAAATATATACAAACATAATTCTAAATTAGAAAAGTTAGGGTATTACTAAGTATATAAAATGTTCAAGTGACCAAAGCTTAAGTAAAAAAGGCAATCTAGTTTTCTGTCTTTGGCAATCAACTCCTGCTAAACAAACAACGTGGGTGCACAATCTGACAAGCTGCGACACAACGCCGGCGTCAAGTTAGATTGACAGAAATATGGTAAGAGATAGAAATGCCGGATGAAGTTGCAGCGTTCACCCGACACGACTTTCAGATGCAGATGAAGTGTTTGCATCAGACAGTTGTGCGATTGCTGCAACTTCATCCGACATTCCCATTAATTCGCTTATTGCCGTCACTATGACTTGACACTGGCGTTTTGTTGCAGTGTGTCAGTTAGTGCTGAAATCACCTGTGGAGCTCAGCCTTAAATCAAAAACTCTCCAGTTTGCAATTCCAGCAATCTGGCTGCTAGTGTACAAATTACCATAGCAACCATGCATTGATTTGAATAAGGGCCCTTACAAACTTGCATTTTAACCTGCGCTCCCGTGTTCCGTTTTGCTGCGTTCAGCCGCAGGGAATAGACACAATCAATTCTTTTCAATGGGCCTATACGCACACAACCGCATGGAGGCGCCGAAAGCAGGAAAAATATAGCATGTTGCATCTGAACCTGCGTTCGGCGCCTCCATGCGGTTGTGTGTAGACCCATTGAAAAGAACTAAGTCTATTCCTGCCTTCCATTTTGCTGCGTTCAGCCGCAGGGGAGCGCAGGTTAAAATGACCGTGTATAAGGGCCCTAAGAAACTGGATTATGAACAGGAGTGGGATTGAATAGAAAGAGGAGTAATGAAGATTAGCACATGAAAGATAAATACGCATCCATACAGATACCATTATTTTTGATCCCAATGATATTAATAGGGAAAAAGCAAATATGTAGGAAAGACGTTATTTTTTTCTAGAAAAGGTAGCAACCCTACTTACAGAGCGTTTGTATTTTTTTTTTTTTTTTTAGATGGGGTCATCAACCCCCATGTGAAAGCTGGAAAGAGTAAGAGAAAGGCAAATAATTAAAAAAAACAAAGACCAATTAAAAATCTGCTTAGAACTGGCCATTTTATAACACACTAAACGTTTACTTAGAGGTGAACCACCCCTTTATCCACATATCAGGCAGCATTTTTGCGAGAAAAACAAACTATATTTTATTTATATATAAAAAAAAAACACAAGGTAAATGTGGTTACCAGTCAGTGCACAATCTCACAGATTACTACAGCATATCTGAGACCTTCAATTCATCTCCCAGCAGCCACCTACAGCAGGATCATGGGAAATGAAGTCCAATAAGAGCAGTAGTTTACTCATAGCAAAGGAATATGCCCATAGAATGTAGGCAGCACAAACTCATTGTATATACAGACAACATACACGGGTCACATAAATGACAGTCCTTATACATACTGCACAGGCTGTTAGTAAAGACACGTGATGATAGTGTATACATATAGAACTACTGCGCTACCGATAAAGTACCTACATATTTCTCTCGTTAGCTGGACGTTTCCCCCATACATTATACTAACGAGACACGGGGACCTCTAGCTTTGTTTCAAGTACAACTCAGAAGCCAGCAGCGGTGGTTAGTAGTTGTAGCCAACTTGAGGGCCTAGTTCATTCTGGCGATAATGCAAATATTATTATGGCGGAGGGGGTTGAGCGGTGGTTTAGGATTACAGCAAGCCCTGATGAAGAGGGTCTGTCACTTGCAGAGCCTACAGTTCTCCCCTCACCTGTTCGTGCCTGAAGGCCCAGGCCTCGGCCACGCCGCGGCCTCTTTGTGTCTGCCAGACCGCTCCCCCCTTCCCCGGGGTCCTGGTGCTGATTGCCGACCTCCTCAGACTACCGGACGTGACGAGCGAGACCGGGCGGAGGGACAGCAGACAGAAGTGGGGGGACGCTGTAAAGCAAAGCTACCGAGGATTGTAGTTATGAGAGGGCGGAGACTCAGCGTCAGACTGGCGGAGGAGCCGCAGACACCACAGCCTCTTCGCTCCTGTCTACCAACCCGCCGCCGTCTGACAGCTAGAGGGAGGAGACGCTCGCTCCCGCGCTTTGAGGGGGGACGAGCATTACTCGCGTCACTACTTTGGTCACGTTCTTCGTTTCGAACTGCTCCAGCCTAGCGTAGCACTATATGCACTCCTCAATGCCAGGTCACGTTTCAAAAGAAATGAAGCACTTCAGGCTCACTACAAATAATCACCAAATGAATAATACATAGCAACAAATCGTTTTCGCCCGTATTTGGGCCGTGCGCGCTCACGCGTCACAGAATGTAGCGCGCACGCGGCGAGTGAATAAGGCCCTGGCTGGTTAGCGGTCACATGGTATGATCACTTGACCATGACATCACGGAGGTCCTTTCCGAGGATAGGAAGTAGCCGCTACCTTGTGGTAAATGTCGTATTTTCCCCGCCTTCCAGAGACCCATGTTAGTATGTATATAGAGAGGCGCTTGTAGTTAGCTGCTTACATAGAGTTGTCCTCTAGATGTCGCTCTCCCGATTCTAATGCGGCCGGATATGTAGAGTTGTGCCATTGACAGGTCTTGTTTTCTATAGCTCCTCTCATGCAGTAGACAGGAAGTGTTCTA
Organism: Xenopus borealis; assembly: GCA_024363595.1. NCBI lineage: Eukaryota > Metazoa > Chordata > Amphibia > Anura > Pipidae > Xenopus > Xenopus borealis. The sequence continues at coordinate 117,679,429 of CM044431.1, read as the reverse complement.
CGCCACAACACGGTGTGCACGTGGGTGCTAGGGGTAAGCGATGGCTTCCAGAGCAACATGGGAATATGGTGGCTCACAGCAAAGTCACGGAGCTTTACTAGGTAAGGGGCTGTGCAAAAATACTCATTGTCTATCTTTTCTCTTCTTACCATCGGCTTTTTGTTATTGGGATGAGCAGATCAATTTCACTGCATCAGCTTCCTGGGGTACAACCTTCTCCGCTGAGAATGTAAATCAAATCCTTATTTCGATTCTTGCTTCCTTAATGTGCACATGCTTCCCTCATTGTGGTATGCTGTCGTTTTTAATGATGCTTGGGCGGGATTAAGTAATAATCATTCTTTAAAAACGTGAATTATATAACTTGGAGGAATGGAATTTTCATATTCGGAGTTTAGAGCAGATAAGAGTGAGACCTAGCTGCTGTTTGGCTACTATATGACATAGACAAATACAAGATGTCCTCTGCACTCCTACTCTTGTATTTGTCTATGTGAATGTTGTGGTTACAATCTCATGGCACCCCCGCTTAATGTTTTTAAAAATTAATGGTGAGCACAACTGTCCCTTGTCTGTTATGGCTGCTATATAACACCATATATCACAGCCTAATTATCTTATTCAAATAACATTTTCCTTTTATAATAATAATTTGTTTAATTTATGTATACATTTTATGTTGAATTAATGCTTTTTTACCATGAAAAAACATAAGTATCCCTTTAAGAATTGCACTTGCATTACTCACACTTTTAACACACATTGGGCCACATTCAGTTACACGAGAAAGAGTCAATTGAAGGAGAAATAATTTGTCTCCTAATTAAGTTATTTTTTCCCCCCATAGACTTAAAAGGGATATTGCCATGGGGAAAAATTTGTTTTTTTTCAAAATGCTTCAGTTAATAGTGCTGCTCCAGCAGACTTCTGTGCGGACATCTATTTCTCAAAAGAGCAAACAGTTTTTTATATTTCATTTTGAAATCTGCCATGGGGCTAGACATATTGTAAATTTCCCTGCTGCCCCAAGTCATGTTACTTGTGCTCTGATAAACTTTAATCACTTTTTACTGCTGTACTGCAAGTTGGAGTGATATCACCAACCCCCCAGCAGCCTAACAACAGAACAGTGGGAAGGTAACCAGATAACAGCTCTCTAACATAATATAACAGCTGACTGGTAGATCTAAGAACAGCATTCAATAGTAAAACCCATGTCCCACTGCGTTCCATTCAGTTACATTGAGAAGGAAAAACAACAGCCTGCCAGAAAGCAGTTCCCTCCTAAAGTGCTGGCACAAGTCACATGACCAGGGCAGCTGGGAAATTGACAATAGGTCTAGCCCCATGTCAGATTTCAAAATGAAATATAAAAAAAATCTGTTTGCTCTTTTGAGAAATGGTTTCCATGTTTATCCATAACAGTATCCATTTAAATCTAGTTTTCATGCAATAAGCAGAGAGTTTTTCTCCCTGAATTGCATCTGGATCTGTGAGAAAATCTGATCTAATCAACCTGAATCTGGCCAAATATTTGGAAATTAGATGGTTATTAGGTGTAGGAAAAGGTACTTCTCTGCATGACTTCAAAAAATCAAGATATAAAATGTTTTTGTTGTTCCCCACCATCATATTCTAAACATTTTTTTTTCTGCAGTACAATTTTCAAATGGAACAATCCAGTCCCCTGACAGTGTGCATTTCACTTTATATGGCAACAAAGATGACACAAATCCTAAGACAAAAAGACAGAAGATTCTGGTAAGACTATATTGTTACATGTGACACTGTGATACACTTGCTGCTGATGTTATATAGGGAAAATGTACCCCCTGTTGTAAAATATAACATTATTGGAAGTCGAACAGGAGGTTCATGGCTTGGGACTAAAATTAACTTCCAAATCCTTGTGTTTTGCAACAGGAAAGTCTCATTCATGTGACAGAAATCACATGACTAAGCATGATTACACATTACAGAATATTCACAGTACTTCTGTATTATTTTCTATTACTAGCAGTGGTGCTGCAGTAGTGCATCTGGTTCATCTGGCTGGTCTTTGTTATTTGGTGTACAGCTGATTGTTTTCTCTTGACAGATTTGCATATTACAAAAAAATGGGTATTATATTTATTACATTACAGAGTTAAAATAAATACAAAACACTTAGTAAATCTGTAAATATTTAAATGTTAAACGGTGTATGCAAAGAAGACTGCCACATAAATAATGCAGCACACCCTGTTGGGAAAGTGTATTCAGTACCAATAAATATAACCTATTTTTTTTTTTTTACTTTTCTTTAATATTTTAATATAGGATTGATACATTTTAACTACAGATACTTAATCATTTGCTTCAGTGTCTGCTTAGGTGAAGCATACACTTTTAATTTCCTTATCGCTCTCGAACACATCATCTTTTATTAACAGCTGATCTACATGTTTTAAGGCTGGCTGGAATTAAAACACACACATTCCCATTCATTTACTGGGACATACTCCATTTATATAATGACCAGCTTTAAGTGTATAATTTACTACCCACAGGTAGTCGGTCCCCCTTTGCTGTCTCCTGAAATGCAATGGTTTGCTCTTCTTCATTGCTTTCCAGAGTTGTAAAGGCTTCAGACCTTTCTGGGTGCATCAAAGTTACAAGCTACCATCTTTCATAGCTTTGACAGAAAATTAGTGATGTTACTAAGTTCAGTAATGCAAAAAGCCTTCATTCATCTTGGAGCAACTGAGCATGCTTTGATTTTTTTTATTTTTTATGGAGACCTCCATAGATATGCTTTGATTTTACCCCCAGCTCATAGTTCATTAATGATTAAAGCTGTATTAATACAGAAGGTATCACAAATGGTACAGAAGATTAACACGTTTTATACTTTTACATTTTTAGGCTGCGGAAACTGACAGACTGAACTATGTAGGTAATAATTTCTCCTCCGATTCACTGAAGTGCAGTTCACTGTGCAGGTAAGAGCCTTAGGTCCTTTTTCATAATAATGTTTTATTGCATATGAATGTTCCACTGCTGTAAGGATTTAAATGTTCTAGGCAAGAGGCTTACTCTGAGGACATTAAATATTCTGGATATTGTGAGGCCTATTTTGAACTCGCCAGTAACATAAGCTCTAAAGATACTTTTCAAGGGATTACTGACCCACTTGGTTCTTATTTACTTATTTACTGAATCTTCGAATATGCAAATTAGGCAAATTCGACCATCGAATATTCTAATTCGAATAATTCAAATAAAATTTTATTCATATATTTGACTATTCGATGGTCGAAATACTTCCCCATTAAATTTTTATTCGACCACCTAGTTCGCCAGATCAAAGCTACTGATTTGGGTATCATTATTTTGATCAAATAAAAAAAATTCGATCCATCGAATTTTATCTATTTGAACGTTCGACCATTCTAATTGCTGTAAAATCCTTCAAATTCAATATTAGAATTCAAAGGATTTTAATACCCTAACTATTCCCATGGTCGAATTTCAAATTTTTTTCAATTCGAAATTCGACCAATAGTAAATCTGCCCCTAACTTTAACAGGAAGAAGTGTGGAAGCAAAAGACACAACTCTATCTATTAATTGGCTCATGTGACCTAACTTTATAGTTTGTTTGGTATGTTTGTGTGCACCGTTGAGTCCTAGGATCCCAGGAGGCTGTCCTTATTTTTTTTAAAATGGCTATTTTTTATTTATGATTACCCAATGGCACATGCTACAAAAAAGTATATTATTATGAAAATGGTTTTACATGAAGCAGGATTTTACATATGCAATATGTTTTTATAGAGACCTACATTGTTTGGGGGTATAGTTTTCCTTTAAACTCGTAATTTTCGGTATTTATTAAAAAAAATTACGATTTGGGTTTCTGCTCAATTTTATCAAGTTTTTGCACAAACCACTAGAATTGAGATTTTAAGGTACAATCAGGTATGGTAATTTGGTTTTGTTTAATGAAATACATTTGGATGTTAGTAAATAACTCTCAAAATGTTCAAAATGTATATTTTCTGTTGAAACTGTATTTTCTTTCATTTTACATTTTTTTTTACTGGTAGGTACTTTGTAGGCGTTCTTAACAAAGAGACTGGAAAGATGGAAGTATACGATGCTGAACAGTTCAAGATGCAGCCAATTCTGAAAAGCGGCATGGAAAGTGAGGGAAATATTTGCCATTAAAGATATTTCTATGGCTTATAGAATTTATTATTTTTAAGTAAAAATGTTTGATGTCTGTGGTTTCCTGGAAATTGGTACAAAGCAAATGCATAATCGCTTCACATTTTGCTTTCATATTTGAAGACCAATACTTTTTGTTTTAAAAAGTGCTATAACCACATGGAAGTTTAACCTTTCTTTCTACAGAAGAAAAACTAATGAGCACTTCCACAACCCTCTTTGTATGTGTAGTTAAAATAATATTCTTAATTTATATAATTCTTCATTTGTTTCTGTATTTGCAGAGGAATTGCACACTGAAGATGTAGTGGACCAGCCAACAAAAAGTTATCGAGAAAAGGTATATAAAAGAAACCGCTTTTATCTTTGGATAGTTGGGTAATATTTAGAAAGACATCTGTTTCTTGATACTTTTTTTGATAGGTAAGTTTTATTGGAGTTTTTAGTTACATAACAAAAAAATAAATATAAAAAATAGACCTTTAGGAAGGGAAAGCAGTTACAGTATACTATTTGGTACATATGCCAATGTGTTGTCTTATTACTTATATTTCACCTTAGTACAGAATGCCAACAGTAAGGTTTGCCAAGTGGTAAGGTTTGATTAAATAGGGATATCCATTGTTGTACATCAGTTTTTAAATATTTGATCCAAAGGCATACATCTTAGTAAAAAGAATATAGTATGTGTTTATAGTAATGCCTGGTACTGTTTTGTATCATTTTTAGTGGTTTGGAATCCCAAAGCTACTTTACAACTTTCTGTATCAGCCAATGTGAATTTGTTGACAATCTTTCCATTATTGATGTGATGCCTAGTTTTAATTTAAGTAGATTGTAATTTATTTCCCTGTTTTGATCTAATTTATTTGTGTAGGTGGATGCCCTTATAGAATCATTTGGTACAAACAAGCAGAAGCGTGCTTTGAGTTCTAGAAAACTAAACCAAGTTGGCAGTGACATTTTAAATAAAGCTATGGCTAAAGCAGCTGAAGAAATCATAGAAAGCCGAGGCACTAGAGGTAACATATGTTCTTAAAATATACTACTTTGATTCTGTGGAAATTAAATGGGACCCTCATCGATAGATCATTCGTATATTTTCACCTACTTATCTTTCGTACTCACAAGGATACTGCTGATTAGAGAACAGCAGAACAGACATTAGAAATGTTAAGGATTTTTTTCCTGCTCTTTATACACTAAGCAGCGTATTTTATTTGCCTTTATTAGCTCTATATACAGCCAGTCCATTTTCAAGTGCTGGCAAATATGTACCTGTACTTGTGACCACAATAATTGCTATGTAATGAATAGTTTACTGCAAACCTTTTAAATAGGTAGTTTTGGTAGCTTTTTAAAATTTTAATACATTTTTTTTTTATTTTTGAATTATTTGGTTCTGCATCTTCCAGGCCTGGATTGTGGATGCTACCTCAGTGCTAGGTTTCTTTCTGTGGCCAGTGAAAAGTTAACAAAGTAAAGTAAAACAATCTACATCTAAACAACTGAAAAGTTGCAAAAATATGTTTATATATTAATATTGATTCTTGGGTATTGCTAAATACCAGGCTGAACCCAACTTGGGTAAAATGTGGGCTTCACACTACTTTACAGTCCTTGCTATTCTTGAGATAACAGGAAAAGTGTGTGTGTGTGTGTGTCTCATAATACAAAAGCCATGAATAGCATGTAAATTATATCCTCATAAACTGTGCTTAGAGCTTGGAGTTCCGTGACCTGTATAAAAACACTCTTCCTTCATCCTCGTGCTTTTATATGGTCATGAAACTCCTCAATAACTTTTAATATCCTTCTATTTTACGATAGGGGTACTTTATTTAAAATATAGATTTTTTTTTATTTATATAACGCTACTTATGTATACAGTACTGTACAACAGAACAGTTAATTAACGGAAAGTACAGTTACATTTAAAGATAAGGAGCTCTGTGTATGAGACATAAGGAAGGAGACCTTCCTTACAGAGCATACAATCTTCAAGTGATGACTGTGATTTAATGTATTCATAAGTTGGTTTTGAGTATCCCTGTGATGTTTTTGGCCCATTGAAAGGAATAATCATCTGACTACAATTAGTAGGAATGTAGTAGAATTTTTCTCTTACAGTCTAATGGCTTTCATGAATTACAATTTTTTTAAATATTTGTAAAAATCCTTTTTTTTTTTCCATTTTCAGAGCTAATAAAAGATGCAGCAGAAAAAAGAGAACAAGATACCTCTCTGTTCCTGCCTCCATGTGATTATAATGCAGATAAACCTGAACTTGCTTACAAGTTTGATAACCGTATCCTTTGAAACACAATCCTATCCTGGGTATTATTAATGTTTAAATGCTTAAAATACAGAGATTCAAATTATGGAAATAACCCTTCTCTGGACAACCCTAGTTTCCAAGCATTCTGGATAATCGATCCCATACCTGTATAGGATGTTTTTTTCTGGAAAGCTTGGCACCTTAGGTTTTTTGGAAAAAGGGACTTGCTGTAATTAGGATCATCTGCTAAATATTTTACACATTAAATAAAGCAAGTATGATTGCTTTTCCACCAATATGGATTCATGCAGGTTCGTTTGGGCAGTACAAGGTACTGGTTTATGAATTTAGAGAAAAGAGGAATCATTTTCAAAAAAAAAAAAATAGAATTATCTTCTTAAAGGAACAGCAACACCAAAAAATGTAAGCGTTTTAAAGTAATGAAAATATTGTGTACTGTTGCCCTGCGCTGGTAAAACTGATCTGTTTGCTTCAGAAACACTACTATAGTTCAAATAAACAAGCTGCTGTAGAGCAATGGTGGAAATTGAAAAACAGCTATATGGCATAGGTTAACTAATGGATAACAGATAACACCATTAGACAGAGCTTATCTGCTATCTGCTGTGTAACTTGAGCTTTTTCTCCTGAATGGCTGCCCCCATTGCTACACAGCAGCTTATTTATATAATCAATAGTAGTGTTTCTTAAGCAAACACAGCAGTTTTACCAGAGCAGGGCAACACTGCATTATATTGTCATTACTTTAAAACACTTTTATTTTTTGATGTTACTGTTCCTTTAATCGTTTTTGAGGGATGGCCATAAAATCAACATAAAAATCCATATATTCGTATAGGACATAATGGGACGCCCCTCTCACATGGCAAAAGCACTCCAAACTGTACATGTTCACATCTGTTAAAATTACCCATTATTTGTGGGGAGCAGATTGTATGAAGTTATGTGTTGTTGGGTTGGGTCTCAAGCAGACCATAGGTACTGTTAAATCTGAGAAAATGCTTAAAAATTATTTGCGGTTACAGTTATTCAGCCATTTACCTTATATGGCCACAAGTTAGCAGCCAATGATGTATAGAGTATGCAAAAAAGTATTTGGGAGACATTTATAGGAAAATGAAGTCAATGTAAATTGTGCTTTGTTGTACATTAGTTAGTGATTTATTTACAATTAAGTAACTGTTATATGCCTGTGTACAGCTTTGCTTTGAGCAAAATGATTCTTTGTGCAGCATTTACTTTATACTGACCTGTTCCTATGATTTTTATAGGAAAGTGTCAGTATCACTTCAGTTAAAACAAGTGGCTTATTGGCAGAGAGCTCCGAACAGACAGCAGCTGCACTTTGATACTTTAAGATAAGCAAAGATAGAATTGAAACTATTTATGATAAGCAGGTGTCTTGGTAGGCTCACCTTCATTAACAAAACTGTTACACTAAAACTCCCAAAAAATGTGTACGTACTTTTATAACCAAATTTTGTAAAATGGACATAGTAATTAGGGAGTGTGGCCAAATAATCACCACACTACACGTGGCACTAGTTTTTTTTGTTTTTTGTTTTTTTTTCTTCCTCTTTTTGTTTTTCAAATGTTGGGGAATAGGTGCATGTCAAATGCAAATCTCTTCTGAAACCACGTGGTACTACCAGGAGGCTTTTCCCCAGTCAAGATTGACTGTACAGCAGTCTGTACAAGTAGGTAGCCCATCTGGCCCCACCCAGCCTTTCAGTTTTTTTTTAAATTTTATATACTTTTCTTTGAAACTTTTTGTATGCCTTTAACTCTTGTTAAGTCATCTCTCCTGTGGAGTATGCTGCACTTGAAACTGCTTCTGCAGCTCTCAGAAATATAACTTCAGAAGGTCTCCAGCAGATGGTAGAAGAAAAAAAGTAAGTTTCAGTGATAGTAATTTTCCTCAATGTGACCTCTTTGTATGTAAATTGGACATAGGTCACTTTAAAAGAGTGCCAGACTAAGACACCCTTTTATGGTCCCTTGGGACTTGTCAGTCAGAGCTTGACTAACCAAAGTTAAACGCCTGACTGACAGGAAGAATCTGGCAGCACAATTAAATGGTGGAGTTGGTTTATACTATGTAGCCACACAGGGTCTGGGTTTACAGCCTCTTTATTACAGTACTGCTGCTTCTTTTCATGTTCAGGTATGTGACTATACAATAACAATCCTCCACTGCACTGCAAAACTCCTTTTTCTGCACTGCTCTGTGCTGTTAATTTTTTTAACTTATTCTTGATTACTTGTGGCCCTTGCCTTCCCTGTACAAACAGAATGATCTGTGCCAAGACTTCTCGCAAGATTAATCTTTTAACCCCCAGAACTAGAGTAGATTGTTAGTGCAACTGAAACTGCCTAACACTGCTAGTAAAGGTGCTTATTTGTAATCCTTTAATGTAAACAATGACAAAGGGTGTTGGCATCCCTAGTATGTTAAATACAGTACGAGGCAGTGGGAACTTTATCCACTTAGACAGTGATCCCCTACCAATGGCTCAGGAGCGACATGTTGCTCACCAACTCCTTGGATGTTGCTCCCAGTGGCCTCAAAGCAGATGCTTATTTTTGAATTCCTGGCTTAGAGGCAAATTTTAATTGCATAAAAACCAGGAGTAGTGCCAAACAGGAGCCTACTGTAGGCTGTCAGTCCACACAAGGGCTACCAAATACCCAATCACAACCCTTATTTGGGTTCATTGAGGAAATTTGTTTATGCTTGTGTTGCTACCCAACTCTTTCTGCATTTGAATGTGACCCACTGGTAAAGAAAAAAAGGTTTGGGAACCTTGCCCTGTTACATTATGTACAGTGAGTCCTGACACCCCTTTACCCTTCCAAAAAGCTGGTTAACTAAAGCAGTTTTAATCACTGTGCACATAAGAAAAGCGGAGCCTTATTTCACCTGGAGATGAAACTTGAATATCAGAGACAATAGCTGCCTGAACGTACTTGCATGACACTGTGCTGACTGCTTTGCAAGCATAGGATTATGCATAATAAAATGCGATTGCTGACCACCTGACATTAATAAAACTTTATTTAAAAAAATTAGTTTGACAATAGAACTGTAAATGGTAGAATATAATTTTTGCAATAAAACATTGGAATTTTGTATTTAAATATTCTACCGTAAACCTCATGACCGAACTGAAGCATTTTACTTGAGAGCAGGCACTGGAATAAAGGCAGTAGATATAAGTAAAGTTATTTGTCACGTGGATAGCCTTGCACCTTTCCTGTTATGCACACTTAGTCATAGGTTGTTTTTTACTATTATGCTGTGTTTTATATTCGACGGACATCCCTTTTAACGGACAGAATTGACTTTGTTTAATGGAGATATTGGGGATGTGTTTCATCATAAGGTCATAAGGAAAATCTTATTCATCAACCACATAATGTGTTACTTCTTGTTGTCTACCTAGGAGTGGTTTATTTGTGCTTCAAGAACTTCATGGGCTTCGTGAAATTAAAGATGAGAAATCTCTTGATCATCAGGCTCGCTGCTTGTGGTATCTGGATGCATTGATAAAGCTTAGCCAACTCAGGACAGTTAAACGAAAAGGTAAATTCATTTGCGCCTAAAGTTTTAGGGCTTCAATCTGTAATATGATAGGCGCAAGTTAGCTGGCAATGGGAAACTCTGTTGTGTGCTGTAATATAAACATCACCATGTGCCTGATTGTGTAATGTTTTTTGCTAAAAAAAAAAAAAAAAAAAAAAAAAAAAAAACCTGCAAGATAATTTGACTTTTCAGTAAAGTGGAAAAATACCAACTTTTTTCGTTTGGAAGGGGATTTAAAAAAAAAAATTTTTTTAGGAAAGCCATTCCTTTAATGTAGAATAAATTTGGGGCAGCTTTATTAAATATTGAACTGGTGAATACAGGTGAATCTTTGTATTTTATCCATTTATTTACATATAGTTTCCTGTTGAGACATTTATGAGAGGATGAAATTCAGTTTAGCAGAATGTGTTCAGCTGCTTTCAGCAAACGAACACCCTCTAAACTGTTAATCTCTGATGCTGATTGCAATTGGGGATTAATGATTCCGTAAAACATACAGTGCCAATGATGAAAAACAAACTGAAAAGAAATTAAGGGGCAGATTTACTAAATTCGTGTGAAGGATTCAAATATTTGCTCGAATAGTCTCTATTAGATTGTGTGGCTATTCGAATATGCAAATTAAGTATTTTCAACTATCGAATATAGAATATTAGGTTGCATCGAATAGATCGAATAAATATATTCGAACGTTCGACTATTCGCCAGTCGAAGAACTTGCCCTTTAAATTTTTTTTTTGCCCTTTTTTTTAAATCCCCCATAGGCTTTTTTTCTGTCTTTTGCCGCGTTTCAAACACTTCGAACGTTCGATTCGTACGATTTTGGCAACGTTTTTTCTGCGACTATTTTTAGAATCATTCGATCATAAGATTCTGGCGAATAGTGAAAAAGTGCTCAAAACCGGCAAATATTTTCTTCGATTTTGGCGAATATTTATTCGCCAAATATTTGCCAGTCGAATTCGAGGGCTAAAATCTGCCCCTAAATCTTTTTTGTTTTTTTTTTGTTTTTTTTTATCATGTGGAAACAATAGGTTTGGTAACCTGATGCAGCAGTTGTTGTTGTTTTGGTATCTTATTTTTGAAAGGGCACTTAAAAAATTCCCCAAACCGAAGGTGTGGGCTGATAGAGCCCGCATTCCAGTTTGGGGTTCTAGTAGTTTTTTTTTTTTTTTTTTTTTTTTTTTTTTTAAAGTTGTGTATCAGCCCAAAATCTTGTGCATGCGCCCAAATGGGAGACCTAATACCCATACACATTGCCCTACACAATTCTAGACTGTGAGGAGGGAGGGGGAATGGTGGGAGAGCAGTGACATCTAGGAAGTGCTGAATGGAAAGTGAAAGTAATTGTCTGCCCCACCTCTATGCCTAAGCTGTAGAGGAAGGGCAGGTAATATTTGATTGACAGCTCAAATATTTAAATGTTCCATGATTAATTTGCAAACTCCTTTTTATGTGACGGGTCCACTTTAAGAAGCATAAGACTTGTGACACTTTGTTACCGATAACTGTTGCTTTTATGAAAACAGTATGGGGGCTGAGTTTTGGGTCCCAGACCAAAGGGTTTGCTTTGCTTTATTAATTATGGGTTTTTTTTTCCCTTTATTTCATGCAGATATCATGACTCCAGAATGTCCATCCGTCATTTGTGGGAAACTCATGAAAAATTTCACAGTTGAAACCTATAAGAATGGCAGGTGTGATTTCATTTTGATGTGGTTTATGCAATACCTCCTGTTTTAAATATCTTTGATTCTTTATCATACAACTGCCGTTGTTGTTATTGTTTTAGAATATTACACCAAATACCTTCAGGGATGAGTTCTAGTAAGGAGTTATGTTCTATATGAAGCAAATTCTTTTATATTTTAACAAACTGCAAAAGCTGCACATTTGCTTAAAGGGATCCTGTCATGGGAAAACA
>CM044431.1:117654452-117666083 GCA_024363595.1 Xenopus borealis | reverse complement strand
AAAAAAAAAAAATGTTTTCCCATGACCGTTTCCCTTTAAGTTCAGCATTTAGCTTAAGCTGCATCATTGTTGCTACCAAAGCTAGTACTCTTTACATCTTTAATATCTAGGTCCTTGGACTGAACTGCGCTTACTGACCTTCTAAAACAGTTGCTTATTGCCTTTCAATGATAATACTGTAAATAGGCCATTTCAAATAAACGGCATTCCTAAAAATTAACTCCCTCTTTTATGCAACTTTTTTTAGAAACTTTTTGATTTAAGGAAACTAAATACGCCGCATTATCTATGACTAGTTGCATGTAAAAACTAGTCTGATGTGACCAGTCCCTTATTGACAGTGCTGGCCTGTGGCTCTTCAAACGTCGTTCTGCAATGTACTGTAAAATACTTTAGTCTTTCCCTTCAATGTTAAAATCAGACTTACAAGCCTATATTCTCCTAGTTGCATTTTTTTAAAAGTTATTATTGTTAAAAAAAAACCTTTGGAAGGATCTCTGTATTCCAGTTCTAACGTCCACTTCACATTTGTCCTTCTCTTTAGTGTGTTTATATAGAGGCATCCCCTCCACATTACTCTCTTTTTCTGTCTGTTTTGATTGAAGTACATGAGATTTCCAACTGCGTGACCCCTGGTTGTACACCATATAAATGAATGCACTTCTCAGAAGTAGTCCTTGACTGAACTGTGCTGCCTAAGAGTGCGTGCATTAATCATACGATTATGTGAATTATTAATCATCTCGTGGGTTGTCTAACAACATGACTGTTTCATCTTCTCTTCTAGGATACAGAATTCCATTTCTGGCACAACGAAAACTAAAATAGTTGCCTATGTCATAGCAATAGCGTTGCATATCTGTGACTTTCAAGTTGATCTAACTCTCTTACAGAGGGACATGAAGCTAAAGGAAAGCAGGTGAAGTCGCCATGGCTCATTGTCTGTACAAATAAAGCTTTAAATGGTGGCGTAACTATAGAGGAAGCAGACTCTCCAGTCGCAGGAGGGAGCAGGGAGCCCCAGATTTTTTTCGCCCTATTCACTATAGTTACTCCACTGGCTTTCCATATCTCAATATAATGTAATATGTGCTCCGTTTTGACTTTTGTGTGAATAATGAATTATCCTCCTATTTCTTCAAGTGTTCTATAACCTATATTTATTAGACTCTGTACCTCTCTAAAAGCATAAAAGTAATTTTCAGATAAACTAAAATTGGCTTGCCTTTCATTGGCTGGGTTTGAAAGCATGCATTTCCCTGCATACAGTCAGATCCATTGGTCCCCAAACCTATTTTATCTGTAAAATTTATGTGCTGCATTGGTGATAAATCTATTTTGCCCAATAGACACCAAACAGTTTATCTGAAATGACTTTTGCTCAGCCGTACTGCATGTAGATTCTGTAGGTATTCTCCTTTTGGGTGACAGCTGGCTTTCATATTCGTAAATCAATAAACAACAAAATATATAAACGGATTAAGTGAGTTTCTCTATGTGGCTGTACAGAAAACAATTCAGTGATTCTTACAAGGGCAGGGCTTCAGAATAGCTGATTTTCACCTTTTCTCTACTTGGTTTATTGACTTTTTTTTTTAATTTTTTTTTAGGATTCTGGAAATTGCTAAAGTCATGGGTTTGAAAATAAAAAAAAGAATGATGTACTCAGAGTCTTCAATTGAAGAAGGTCACAAAATTGGGATTCTTACAATCCCTCTGACCGTCTATAAGCCATCAGGGGGAGAGTTGAAACGAAAGAAAATGTAAAGAAATGGCCGAAGAACACAAAACCCTTTATTGAAAATACAGCCGCTGTTGGACTTTTTGAAACAATTGGATTTTTGAAACCAAAAAATACAATTTGATAAAAATCTTGTTCTATTAAAGTTGTTTTTTTTTGGATTTTCCTTGGTGTCTTCTATGACAACTGTAAAAATGAAATAGAAACATATAATAGTTGGATTACCAATGTCCGGTAAAGCTCTATATAAGTGGTGCAACGAGGGCCGGATTTGGTGAGGCGCAGTGAAAATGTGTGACCATTCAGGGCTGAATGCCATAGAAGATTTGCGTGTGATCTGACGCGCTGAGAAAAAACACATGCGTCCGTGGAGTTCAGCCCTTAACCTGACATTCTTTGAACCATTATTATTTAATTGGCTTGCTGCTGTTAGTCAACTGTGTGTTGGGGCTATGGAGGGTACAATATATTTGCCCTTATTTCCTTGTGTGTTGCTCTCGTTCGTAGTTAATGAGGGGAAAGCAATACTGAAGGCAAATTAATATATCTCCTCCATAGAAGCTCCTAAATCTGATCTGATTATGTTCAGTGCTTGTATTTAAAGTTATTAGGAATTGGAATCATTACATTTTGGTAGAGTCCGACTTTACAGCTCTGTGAGCAAGGTTTGTTAGTATCTGCCACTTAGCCAGGTTATCAAGAACTCCTAGAAAGGAGGACACATCCTGTTTTGCAGTCTTGTGTCATTGGTAAGCACAAATGTATTGCCTTCAAAAGCTACAGAGCTGTCCCAACAAAATCCAGTTATGCTCTTCCTTCAAAAAGCATTTAAGGGAGCAATCCACAAAATGTATTGATTTTTCAACAGTACACCACAAAAAATTGTTTTTTCTGCTTTCTGTCTTTTAAGTTTTATAATAAGTCCAGTGTTAGCTGTGTGTGTACACTTAAAACTCATGGGGGTAAATTTATCAAAGAGTGAAATTCCGCAGATCTCAATTAATTTCTATGGGATTTTGAAAGGCATATTTATCAATGGGTGAAGTGAAGTTTCACCCTTTGATAAATACGCCTTCAAGAATCCCATGAATTGAGAGCTGTGGAATTTCCTTCTAATGGGTGAACTTCACTCTTCATTCTTTGATAAATATACCTCATGTGGTCTGTGGGTAAGAAAGGTTCAGGCTGACACCCTATCTATAGTGACAAGTTGTGGGACAAACCACTGACGAGGCCTCTTAAGTGACTTCTCTGATCTCATCAGTTTAGCAGGGATTGGGCCCACATTAAGAACGGTCAGATCGATGAGTTTCAGGATAATTGCTACCCTGTTCAGTGGCGTGTTCGTTTATAGTATAGTAGTAAGAATATATTTGGTACAGACCTTGGCAATGTTCTGAATTCTCTCAAAGCTGCTTCTGCAGAGAAATGCACTCCCTTATGAGTCTGCAACCTGTCTTGCTGAGCTGTTCCTGGGATGTATTGGGTGGGTCAGGGACTGATGCAAGGTGCAAAATTACTGAGCTGTGCATAACTTTGCACAATGAAATCATGTGATTTGAACAATCTGTGGAACTACCATACACTACTGAAGGAGGGATTCATACTATAAATACCAGAAAGACTAAACCTATTTCAATGACATATCTTGTCAGTACTATATTTCAATAGCTCCCTGTTTAATTATGCGTTCTGTTTTATCCTTTGATCATTTTCTCAAGTTTATTGATTCTTACATTGAAAGCAGATCTATCATAATTTTTCTACCACGTCAATATTAAGGGGGTTATTTTCGAAAACTTAAGTTTATCTAATTTTTTTAATTAAAGCAAACTACAATCCACAAATTTAACTCCTCTAATATTTATCGAAAACAGTTAGAGCAAAAAAAAAAGTGTCAAAATCGAGCGTCATTTCGAATCGGGCAACTTTTTTGAACTGACACTTCAAAAACTCAACTTAATTGAATTGTCCAAGCAAAAACTCTAATTTATTGGATCATGATGTCTAGAAACCGCTTCAGAGAAATCTGCCATTGACTACTACATGACCTTGACAGGTTGGAGATGGAGTATTTTCAGATTGTTAGCAGCTTTTGGGTATAATCAATCTCTAAATCATATTTTTTTGCCAATATTTTGTGTATCTATTTCATATTGTTCATGTTTCTGCCTCCATTTTACAACTACAGCTTTTAGATGCCAAATTTTTTTTTTTTTGATATTTAAAGTTTTTATTTTCAAAAGCAGGTATACTCAAAAATAAACCATTGCTATACATTTTTTCTCTATGTATTAAATACAGAGTATGCGTTTAGTATGGAGCTGTTTTTCGCTTAACATCCTGCCGTAAAGTAACTGTAATCTATGGTACGCTTATAACTAGTAATTAAGTAGGGATTAGGAGAGTTAAACTGATGATTAGATTGGGAAAGGTAAGTGAGTGGGGGAGGAAGAAGAGGGGGGTACTCCACCTTCTATGCTGTGGAAGACTTTATTATACTAGATTGATTCTAGTTACTGTTGTTCTAACTTGAGCTTAAAAAGAGGAGGAGGGGAGGAGAGGGAGAAAGGAGAAGAGAGAGGAAAGAAAAAAAAATTAATAAATAAATAAAATAAAAAAGGAGACCAAGGTTATTTAATAGGTATGGGGTGGGGAAAGATAATGAAGAAGGTTAAAATTGGGCAATATTGGGCAGGGAATGGATGTTGCCCTGTTTTTACTCAGTTTGCTGCTTACTTCAGGGTTTTTTTTCGTACTTACTTCAGGCTGTAAATCTGGCCTTCGCTTATGTTGTTATTGTTCTGTTGTAGTTGCTCTAGATGCTGGTTCCACGGATGCCAAATGTTTTTTGATCCAAGTTTGCATGCTGCTTGCACTTAATAAACCTCAAAAATTCAAATTTTAGATACAGAAATTTTAATTTACTATTTTTGCTGCAAAAACTTTCACTCAAATAAATCTGCTCTCAAGTTTCACCGCCTTGAATGTGACTATCCTAAGAAGCTTTACATTTATTTTTATTGCTCAATGTAACCAAATAAAAGAGAAATAAACGTGTATGCTTTGTGTATAACTGCTAAAAAAACCAAAACATTTATCTATGATCTGAAGCATCATTTTCTTGTCAAAAAAATACCAGTCAAATAATGGAGGTGTGTGATTGGATTGTCATTCAATGCATCTGATTTATTTTGTTTCTCTCTGTAGAAAGACTACTTAATATAACCTACAGCAAAATAAAAGGTTTTACATTCAAAACACAGACACGTCTAGTTCCCTACTGTGTTGAATGGTAGACAAATTAGCCAAATCAGGAAAATCTCATGCCTAGTGTAAATGATAAAAGTTATTTCAAAACAAATGTGCTCCTAGTTTATCAAAAAGTAAATAAGATAGGGATGCACCGAATCCACTATTTTGGATTCGGCCGAACCCCCGAATCCTTCCCGAAAGATTTGGCCGAATACCGAACCGAATCTGAACCCTAATTTGCATATGCAAATTATGGGTGGGAAGGGGAAAACATTTTTTACTTCCTTGTTTTGTGCCAAAAAGTCACGTGATTTAGCTCCCTGGCCCTAGTTTGCATATGCAAATTCGTATTCGCTTCGGCCAGGCAGAAGGATTCGGCCGAATCTGAATCCTGCTGATAAAGGCCGAATCCTGGCCGAATCCCGAACCGAATCCTGGATTCGGTGCATCCCTAAAATAAGATAAACCTACCTTTATGAATTAGCTTGGTTGAGAATAAAAAAAGGCAAATTTATCATTGCAGGGTTTTTTAATCTTTTTACTAGCAATTCAGTAGAAAGTTTTCAAATGCAACAATTTAGAAAAACACACAAAGGGGAGATTTGGGGAGATTAGTTGCCCGTTGAAAAATCTCCTCTTCTGCGGGGCAACTAATCTCGCTGAACTGCCTTCCACCGGCTAGAATGAAAATCGCTTGAGGTAACTTGGGCAACCTCTGAAACGAAGTGCTCCAAGCAGGACTGGACTGAGAATCAAAATAGGCCCTGGCATTTCAGGTACACAGAGGCCCAATCAGCCCACATAGAGGCCCAAACAGTCCCCACCAGCCCACTAAATACTGACTTTCTATGGGACCTTATAGCAGCCCCTCTGGCATTTGCCCTAACCCACAGATTGCCAGTCCGGGCCTGGCTCCAAGTGTCATCCCGCTGTCAATTTTCATTCTAATCAGCGGCAAGGCATTTCGGGGAGATTAGCCGCTCCGAAGAACAGATTTGACAATGGGTGACTAATCCCCCCGAATCTGACCCTGTGTCTCTGCCCAAAATGTTTCTTAGCACATTAGCTCGGAGGGCTCCAAAAATGACTCCCCAAATAATTATTTTTCGTACATAAACACAGGTCCTGCAGCCCAGGTATGATGATCATTTAAGATCAGCCCTCAGATATATGATTTAATCACACATTCTGGTTGCTACATGGTATTAGGTTATTTAAATGCATTGTGAAAAAGGAAGTTCAGCTTCAAATTTTAGGATAGAAATAGATAGACCTACTCAGAACAATTGTTTATTAGTCTTATATTATTATGGTTTTTAAAAGATTGGCCGTTGTATCCTGCCCCTTTACAGTCTATCTCAGACACTTGTAGACACTGACCTTGGCAACCAAATAAATAGATTGACTGTAAAGATTCAATTTCTTGTGTATCCTTCTCTTTATTGAAACCATTGCCTTGTCACTAGATTAATAAAGCCCAAACCTAATAGCTGCAGAGCAAAAATGAAGACAAACTCTCACCACATGTACATATTGTACAGGACAATAACTTTTCATAGCATTGTTATTCCAACCAAATCCCAGCATTCCTTACAATGATAATAAGGAATATATATATAGTCCAGCAACCACAGAAATGTATTCTTAACTCAACACTGCATAATTGAACTTGTATCAAGTCTTTGAAGGCCAATTGCCCAACTGTGCAGGAGGATCCTCCAGTGAGAAACCTGCCTGTTCTGTTAAAACTCTCTTTCTTCTGAAGAATCCTCAGTGCCTTTAGGATCCCGTTGAGATTCTCATCATTTTGGTTAGATTCCACTTTCCTTTCTCCCTTCAAGTGATGGTTTTACCACCATCTTGTTCTCATTCAGAGAATGGATTTTCAGAATAAAGGCTCATTTAAGCTGTCAACAACACATCTATTTGAAACATAATGTTAGTTAGTAGTCAAATTGTTAGTATCTTTTTGTATGCTAACCAGTTTATCATCTCCCCAACCTGATTAAAACAGTGTGTTCCAAATTAAATAAAAGGTAGAAGATGGCCAAACTGTCATTAAACAGTGATTGGTACAGCATGTTTGGTTTGTTTGTTTTTTTTTTAATTATTGTTCTAGAATAATGTCCACCTGTGACAATTCTAAAAATAAATGGTATCTACCAAGCTGATAAAAGTAAGCCTATACATCACAGCCAGGGCCGCCACTAGAAATCTCAGGACCACATACAACAACATCTTATCAAACTGGTAAATATATTTAAGTAAATATTACTTGCCTTCAACCACGATTTCATGATGGTCTGTGTGCTGCCTCAGAGATCACCTGACCAGAAATATTTCAACTCTAACTGTAACAGGAAGAAATGTGGAAGCAAAAGACACAACTCTGTCTGTTAATTGGCTCATGTGACCTAACTTTATATTTTGTTTGGTATGTTTGTGTGCACCGTTGAATCATACAATCCCAGGAGGCTGTCCTTATTTTATAAAATGGCTATTTTCTATTGAGGATGACCCAATGGCACATGCTACTAAAAAAGTACATTATTATTATGAAAATGGTTTATTTACATGAAGCAAGGTTTTACATATGAGTTGTTTTATGCAATGTCTTTTTATAAAGACCTACATTGTTTGAGGGGTATAGTTTTCCTTTAAGGAAGTGAAAAGTCTCTCCTGCAAACAAATAATAACAATGAGAAATACTCCTTATTCGAGGGATAACAAAAATAGTTTGCATTTCTTGCACACCTTTTCTTTCCTTCAGAGAAACGTTTACCTCACAGCATACAGTTCCCTATTCTTACTAACATGGGTAGCACTAAGAGAGCAGCAAGTTGCCATAACGACAGCAGTTTAGCTACAGGCTGACAGTAAGCACAACCTTTAACTTCCTTTTTGCCGTCTCCAAGATGGCTGGTGCGTGACTCCTACAGGAGGGAAGAGTGAGCCTAGTTAGCTTTATAATTGGAGCTTCGGTGATATCACTGCCGCTTCTCACTAGTAGGTTCACGGAGCCGGAAAAGACTGTGCTGGCAGCCGAAACGTGTCGGATTGCACTTGTTTTCTTCATAGCAGTCAAGGAGGGCCCAGTTATTTTGAAAAATGTAGCACAGCCGGGCTCCCCTTCAGGCCCGGGCCCAGTACAGCAGTACCCCCCTGATAGCGGCCCTGATCACAGCATAGTTCAGCAACTAGACGCGATTGGCTTTTTAAGGAAACTATGCCCAATACACTTGCTTCTGAGGAAGCCAATTGGTTTGGTGAAACATGTCAGGCTGAAGCGATGTCACAGCAAGCAACAGGGAGAAAATAACACTGGCAAATCTTTTCCTTGGGAGAACAAACTGATGATACCTGCTAAGACTTGCATTTATGTGACTAAAGGTGGCCATACAGATAAAGCTGCCGATATTGGTCGCTTAGACCGATCTCACAGGGGGGGCTACCGACGGGTCTTCCCAACCGGTATCTGGACACGATATCGATCGGGAAGGTTGGATTTTCTTCCGACCGACCCGTCGGAAGTCCATTACGCTCGTCGTAATCCTTAGGGCCGAACGTCCTGATTACCCTGATATAGCCCTGCCAGTTAGTGTCGCCAAACGAGCGGATCTTTGGATCTATGGCCAGCTTAAGACTCAAAAATTAGTGAAAAATTTAAAGTTTTATAACATTTAAAAAAAAATAAAACAGTATTGCACTAGGAGATCTCTGTATCCTTATATTGGAGCTTATCATCAGTGGTTGGATAGGGGAAGAGTATCGATGATTACTACTATATGTGTTGATTTTACTACAGTCCTGTAAGTAGGCATTTTAGCCAAATTTGGTGAAGGAAAAAACTAATTTACCTATCCACATAACTGGAACAAAAAGGAAATCCTCTTTTAAAGGGGAACTTACACTCGTGACTTTGTGACTTCTAACATGGGGTGCTTCAGAAAGAACCTAAAATACTACACCATATTTTTGTTTCTGCCTTTGTTTTCTCCATTTGCTTTAGGTGCTGATCTAACTGTTTGTGACAATTGTATGCAGCTGAGAGACCGAAAAGGAACAGCAGGAGAGAACTATTCTAAAGGACTAACTATTCCAAATTTTTATATTGTTTTATTGTTTTCCTGGCCTACTCACCAGATAAAAAAAGGGAAAATACCTTTGAATCGGATGTGCTCTTCATGCTGAATGACTTGTGAGCAAGTAATTGGTGTCTCTTAAAATATTTATTAAACTGAATTATACTATTACCTTCCCTTATCTCCACTATATACTAAGTAATGAATGAACCACACTGTGATAAAGAAACATGATTTAAAAGAAATGAAAGCAAGTGTAATTATATATATCTACTGTATTATTATAATTGTTTATTTATTTACACATCTCACAAGTCTATTTCATTGAAAAGAACATTAAAAAGTCCTTCGTATATACATATCAATGGTAGTCGGTCCTGCATAATTATAGTGTTTGCATCTGAAGTTGCAGCAGCTTTTCCTATTGTTTATAACTTGATAAAATTACATTATTTAGCAAATTAGGTCCACTACTGCTACTCAGTGTGTTATATACATATGCTGGAAACCTCTCAATCAAGTCTGGATTCAGTCCTTGCTTCAGTTTATATACAAATGCTGTCATAAAATATAATAAAGAGGATATAGTGAATAAAGTTCCCCCTATTGTAAAATGTAAGAATATTACAAGTTACCTTCAGCCTCGTGTTTTTATATAGGTCATGAAACTTTGAGTTAACGTCTAATATCCTATCATAATACAAAAGTTTCAGACAGAGTCATGACAGAAATGACATCACTAAGCTCCCATTATAACCAATGACATCGCTATAGTGTTATAGTTCATTTCATATGCCTTAACAATAAATTTGTCAGAATTACATTTCAGTAAGCTACTGTGCCATGCATACACTGAATGCAACTGTTTTCAGAAGACGCTTGATCTGTTTGTATGCCTTCTATTATGTGCTACTGTTTGAATTTTACTTACTTACTGTTATCAAACCGAGGGGAAGATTAATATTACTGCTTAATTTGGAATCCATTGACAGCAGACATACTTCCTATGACTCTGCATGCTAATGTTCCCCCAGGCTTGAGACTGAGCACAGAACAGAATGGCAGGCTATTCCAGCAAACCTTGTCAAAAATGTCCTGGGAGTCTCTGCCACCCAGTGATGGTCGAATAGTAACTGATATTAAAGTATAAAAATAAAAACTATCTGGATAAAAACTGGATGTGTAACATAATAGCTAGAACACTACTTCCTGCGTTTTCAGCTCTCTTGCTTTCAACTGATTGGTTACCAGTCTGTAACTAATCAGTGACTTGAGAGGAGCCACATGGGTCATAACTGGTTGCTTTTGAATGTGACCTGCATGCTAAGGATCAATTGCAAACTCAATCCAGAATTTATATTTTAGGCTTACTAACTATATTAGAAACATTTTTTTTATTTTGCACATACTATATATTTACCCAGTTTTTATTTTTACACTGTACTGTTCCTTTAAGGTCATATTAGGGGGACGATATATCCTGTATAGTCATTTATTGCCATATTAAAGTTGCTGCCTGACACTAGCCTTGATTTTACTCTTCAGCAGCTTAGGGTCAGAGTTTGATGTTTCAAAAGAGCATTAGGGTTAGATTGCACTTTGTGCCTAAACTTAAAGGGGTAGCTCACCTTTAGATTAACTTTGAGCATGATGAAACAATTGCTATTGGTTTTTCCAGTTATTTAGCTTTTTGTTCAGCAGCTCTACAGCTCGGCATTTAAGCAGCTATCTGGTTGCTAAGGTTCTGATTTTCCCTATACACCAGGCAATGGTTTTGAGTGAGAAACTGGAATAAGTACAGGAGGGGGACTGAATAGTAAGATAAATGATAAAATGCAACAATAACAACATTATAGCCTCACAGAGCAATGGTTTTTTGGCTGCCGGGGACAGCGACCCCCATTTTAAAGCTGGAAAGTGGTAGAGGTGGAAGCAGAAGAATTAAAGGCGAAGGAAAGGGAAATAGACAACTTTTTCGTTAAAGTTCAGCTTTCTGCTCTACTGCGCATGTGCAGCCCTGAGAAGACAAGAGGAAGTTGATCTCTCATTGTGGTGCTCACTAGAAGAACCCCGGACCAGTGCAGTTTTCGGCTGATAGGAACACTGGCCCAGGGTATCAGGTAGGTAAAAGTAGTCACTTGGGGGTGCCTATCATTTAGCACCCCCACTTATAAAATCCCTTTCCTTCTCTTATAAAGAATATATAGTGAACTATAAAGAATATATAGCGAACACCACTTGCAAAGTTGCTAGGAATAGGACATTCTATAACACACAAAAAACTTAAAGATGAACCACCCGTTTAACAGTAACCCAGTGATGCAAAAGTGAGTGAATGCGGACAGAAGAGTGTACTTATTTCAATTGGCAGAACTGTATTTTTGGACAACTTTATTTCTGCCACTGGTACTGGACACTAAAGAGCAGATAATATGTATTGTTACAGGATACAGTTGTGCTCTTAAGTTAACATACCCTGGCATTATTTAAAATTTTCTTAACCATTTTTCAGAGAATATGAATGATAACTCAAAAACTTTTCTTTCACTCATG
>CM044431.1:117621890-117646190 GCA_024363595.1 Xenopus borealis | reverse complement strand
CTGAAAACAGGAAGTCTGATACAGAAGCCCATGTGTACACCATAGAAGGAAAGAAATGCTATGTTTAATTTGACTCAGAGCAGCATTACGTTGAGGGTTTACTGGTGTAATTATATAGACCTTTCTGATAAAGTTTACTTAATTTTAGCCATTCCTTCTCCTTTAACCACCCCTTTAACTCTGATAGAAACATTTTATTCCAACTACTTCAACAATTTTTCTTAGTCTGCCCTGTTTATAATGGACTTTTGCATTGTCTTGAACCAAAATATTACTTTTTTTGGGCCACATCATTGAGCAAATGTTAAAGGGGAACTCCAGCTTCCAAACCAAAATTTGATAAATAGGCCCACATACCACAGAAACCCCTAATATACCCATCACAGTTACCTGTATGAATAAATGCCATATTCTATGCTGAAATCCAGCTGTTAAAGGAGGGGAGGGAGGAGGGGCTAAAACACGAAGTTACAAATTGTAACAACTTCTCCACAGCTTACAGACAGCATACAGGAACTTCATAACCCACAGTGCATTGCACTGTGATGTTCCTTTCCTTATTGAAATCACATGTGCAGGGAATTGTGGGGTTTGGAGGATGCAAGCTGAGGACAGCTGGCCGCTGATACAAAGTAACAGTAGACAGCCTGCTCAGCAAAGTAGTCAGAAAGATCAGCAGGAGAGCAGGGGGCTAGGCTTCGGTTAGGGACTCATAGTGAGACTAATTTTAAAGGTTTAATGTCACTTTTACATCGATGGTTAAATACACACACATAACTACTCACACAACTAAGCATCAGTTTGTGCCTGAAGCACAGAAAGTGCCTTCTTGTACCTTCATGTCTGCAGTCTGTATCAGCTGGATCCCGCACCCTCGGTTTCCAATGATATCATTTTCAATTATGATCCCATCACCCTTGGAAATGAGGCCGTGGCTTCTGTTATCATAAATGCCATTTCCCCTCAGCTCCACTCTGCATCCTGCCTCTACATGGACCCCGCACATCCTGTTGCAAGAAATGCTGTTGTTTCCAATTCTTGTTAACTGTGTGCTCTGAAAGACAGCAACCCCACAGTCCTGGTTGGCATGTACTGCATTGGCCATGATGTTCAGCGCCTCGCTGCTCTTGATGTATATTCCTGCTGCTGTGTAAAGAAACAAACACACATTTGCATTTGGTGTTTAGTTACTCTGTAAAATAAGAAGAATTTCAAGACAATGTGTCTTCCTGCATTCATAAAACATGGGGCTTTTAATGTTCACAAAACAATTCCTGACAATATCTTTAATGAATTGGCCTCCACCAGTATTTCTACAAAAAGGTTTTAAACCATGACTTTATCTGGGTAAGTTTTTTTTTTTTGGCAAAAACAAGTTGAGTTTTTGGAGCATCAATTGTATGATTCAAACGGACACTTGGTTTTGTTGCAACGTTTTCTTTGAGAAAAACTATTGATGAGTTCAATTTGTTGAAGGGAGTTTGGTTGACTTTGTTTGACTTGTTTTAATAAAAAAATAAATTTATTTGCGTTTTAGTAAATAACCCCCTTAATATTCCAGGCACTTTTCCCACTGTCACATTATATGGGGTTTTCCATGAACATATTTTCAGTGCAGCTCATGTAGGCTCAATGAAGCACTGTACACCATAGGCAAGAATTAACAGAGCTCCCAAGTACTTTGCATCATCAGCACTCCCCATGTGATAAATGACATGAAAACTAGGGGCATATTACAAAGGATATAACAGCGGATTAGTACAATAGTGGACCAGGATCTTAGGAAGGAACAATCAGTCAAATCCTGTTCAGATTCAGCCAAATTCCAAACCTAATCTGAGATTCGGTTCATCCCTTCTGTATATACCACTTGAAATAAATAATTGCAAAATGAATTTCTGAAAAGAATATGTTAATGTTCACTTCATTGCTAAGGAATCATAATCTATAATAAAGTGAAAGTTAAAAAAAAAAAAACTCCAGACAAACTATGACAGGTACCCACAAGCGTATTTTAACCTCACCTCCATTATGGTTAATGCTGTTGGACTCGATAAGAGCTACGTTGATAGGCCTTCTTGATGAGAACCGATCATCCTCACTATCCAGATCATTTTCCCAGTTGGCTGCCTCTCCATCATCATTAAAGTTTTCGTTCCCAGCCTGGTTAGCAAGGTAGTCACTGGCATCATCTTTGCGACAGAAGACCGCCACTCCATAGATACTGTTGTGTCCAATCTGGTTGCTGGTGATATGTGGAAGGCTGGATGACATGATCCATACACCACATCCTTTGTTACCTGAAACAAGTAACCGATTATATGTATGTATTTATTTTTCCCTGCACCACGTTTTACTATTTCACATATTATTACAAAGGTTTTGTCAACAATACAGCTTATTTATTTATTACAATGCTTATATCATTCCTTATTATTTAAGAAAGCAAAAAAACAATAGTGTATCATACTCCTCTTCTGTTGCATATTTAAAGGGGACCCATGCTATTATAAAAATTGAATTAAACTTGTAGTTTAATTTGTTTCTTAATACAGTTCTCAACATATAACGGCTATTAATTGCATGAAGGAATCAACCAATTAGAACAGGAGAAATCCATGTCGCACAGCATCATTGAGCTGGTTGCAGCTGGAAAATAATGTTAGCTTGAAGAACTATAAGAAAAACTACTATAGGTATGAGACCCATTATTTGGAAACCCGCTATCCACAAAGCTCCAAATCATAGGTAATGCCATGTCCCATAGACTCCATTTTAACTAAATTATTTACATTTTTAAATATGATTTCCTTTTTCTCAGTAATAATAAAGCAGTACCTTGCACTTGTTCCAAACTAAGATATAATTGTGTTTAATGAAAATGTTTTTATTCACTTTTAATTTATTTTCATATAGAGGAGGAAAAAGAAAGAAAAAGGTATAGAAGATAGAGATAGGTAGAAGAAGAAGAGTAGAGTCTCAAAGGCCTAAAGGAGTGGTATCCAGCAGGTCGAATTTTATTACATACAGGTACATATGTACTTTACTTTATTGTCTCTGGGCCATAACCCATATCTCCCTGAATCTGCCCGTGTGACCTTACCCTAAAAAGTGATTGAAGTTTATCAGAGCACAAGTCACATAAATGGGGGCAGCTGGGAAACTGACAATATTTCTATCCCCATGTCAGATTTCAAAAAATATAAAAATATAAATCTGTTTGCTCTTTTGAAAAATGGATTTCAGTGCAGAATTCTGCTGGAGCAGCACTATTAACTGATGTGTTTTGGAAAAAAACATGTTTTCCGAAGCTATGAAGAAAACCCCAGGTCCCATACCTGTAATTGTGAAAAAAGTTTTTTTAAATGCCCACTATGGTTGAATTATTTTTTTCATACTGGCAGCCACCTTTAACTAATTAAAAATAAATGGGCAAGTCTACATGTAATATAAATTGATGTTCCAAGGAAGGATCGCTTCATATGCAATTTAAAACAACTAAAACCAATTAAGCTACAAACTATATACAGTACAATATGCAATACAGTCAATGAATCACACTAGACATAAAGCTGCCCATTGGGGCCCCTGTACCTCCTGGAGTATTTAGCATCCCTTTAAGTTACATGATATTAGCTTACAATTTTGTGTTTACAGCTACCATTTATGATGTTTCTGGGTCAGTCTGTGTTCCTGTATGTTTCCTGTTAAAGAACAGAAGCGATGGGTATGCTACAAATAAGCATGTAGAATTTAGTTCCATGATAGCAAACTAACATTAGTGATGATTTACACTGCTCTAGTAGGGGTGAACCAATAAGCTCTATGTGCAAGGGGAATTTGTCTGAGCATAGTTTGCTGCTTGCATCACATTCCTGACATTACCCTCAGTGGATTTGCCATTTGCAAAAACAAGTAGTCATTTAATAAACAAGATGGTTTAAAGCAAAGCGGATTATAACCCTCTGCAATGTTCACATGTATAAGAAGTTCATTAAACATTTATTGACTAAAAACGTCTAACCTCAACATAAATACATCAAATATTGGAACATCCCAAATTAATATTTCCTTGTCCTTGTAGCAAATGTATCTTCACTTGTATCTGAGATGCTTTTATTATGTTCCCTGGGTACTGAACCATAAATAAAACACCTTCAATGTGTGTTCACAGTTCATTTATTACAAGCTTTAAGCCCCAGGGGAAAACTACTAGGAAAACAAGCTAATGCTAATCATCTATCTTCTTCTTCTAATTAACCTCTTTACGGGAATCTCATGGTAAAACTCTTCTTGAATAACTACCATGTACTGCTCAAGGCACCTTAAAAAAAGAGAATTGTAATAAGCTTTAATCCAATTATTTAAACATATTTATTTATTTAAAACATAGACAATAAAACATCTACATGATTGGGGCTTTAGCTCTTTCAAGTATGAAGTTGTGCTATAAGGGACAATATCTACAAAAACACTGTTTGTATTTGTGCATGAAAATATTCTGTAATCTGAGTATTACCTGTAGTTACATTTGAAAAAGTTATGATTTACAGGAGCAAAGCTGAGCATGGTTTAAAATGGCACACAGGTGGCAATACTTCAATTGAAACTATTCCTAAAAGAACAGTACCATTATCAAAGCATAGTTCAGTTCTGTGTAGCCGTGGGGGCAGCCATTGAAAGCTGAAAAAGGGCAAAGCCACAAGATATGCAGCAGATAACAGATACACTCTGTAGTATATATAGTGAATAAAGTACCCCCTCTTGTAAATGATAAGGATATTATAAGTTACCGAGGAGTTTCATGACCAGGTCATGGAACTCCGAGGTGACGTCTAATATCCCAATATTTTGCAAGGGGGGGGGGGTACTTTTATAATACACATGTTTTAGTGAGCCGTGTTACAAAAATTACATCACTACTCAACGTTTGTAACTGATGACATCACTACTCACCATTTATAAGGATATAATTTACAAGATATTCATGGCTTTTGTGTATTATAATGGGATTCTTCAGAACTTATCTATCTACTGTGCCCCCTATGCTTGAATGGCTGCCCCCATGACTACAAAGCAGTTTTTTATATAAACTATAGCAGAGTTTCTGAAGCAAACATACCAGTGTTACCAGGGCAGAACAATCGTACATTATATTGTCATTCCTATAAAACACTTACATTTTTTGGTGTTACTGTTCTTTAATTCTTTAAAAATTGTAATTATTCACTTTTTATTTTGGTTTCCCATTTTGTAAATATGATTTATTGGCTGCCATAGCAGTGGTCTAGGATGGTGCACCTGGATTCCACTTTTACTGTTAAATACAGACCATTTCTTTATCGTTTGCTTTATTATATTCATATTCACTTGCTTTACTCTGGGCTCACCAGCCCCTTAAACAAGCATGTATAATAAAATGTATAAGCAATCTTCCTTTGTCTCACAAAAGATCCTTTTTTATTTATGGATAAAAATTATAACTATCCTTATAATTTAAAACGTGCTCCAGGTCCTAGTTACATCAGTGCAGGATTGTACTGTTTCCCTGCACTAGTAAAATTGATGTGTTTGCTTCAGAAACACTACTATAGTTTATATAGATAAGCTGCTGTGTAACAGCCATTCAAAGAAGAGATAGCAGATAAGCTCTGTAGAATATAATGGTGTTATCTGTTATCCACTATTTAACCAGCGCCATATAGCCTTTTTTCAATCTCAGCCATTGCTACTCATCAGCTTGTTTATATGAACAATTGTAGTGTTTCTGAAGCAAACAGATCAGTTTTACCAGTGCAGGGCAACTCTACATGATATTTTCATTACTTTAAATCGCTTTAATTTTTTGGTGATACTGTTCCTTTAACAAGATTAATTAGGCGTCAGTAAGGTAAAAATGCTTAGAAAAGCAAATAACTCCAAATTATTCCAATCTGTTAAATTCAGCAAATCAATAGTAAAGATAGCAGAAATGTTTAAATGTAATCCCTAGAGCCCTCTTATAAAATAAAAAAAATGTACTTGCATATCTTCAACATGAAGAGTTAATTTGCATATGTATAAAGAGGAGTAATTTATTACATGCTTATATCAGTACTTTAGAGCACTCCAAGACCATGTCCAATTAAGGCAAAATATCAGGCAGTAATATTCCATTGATATTGAGTGCCCTAAATTTAGATTGTGTGAAATATTCAGATATTGCAGTTGCTGGCTGTGCACCTGGTTAAAGTATTCTAGATTGCTGCCATTTATTTTGGATTCTGAGTAATATTTAATTTGTCATTTCTGATGGGTGAATCTGCAGCTTTTTTCAACTCAGATGGCTCTAAAGCTGAAAATACAAGTGATAAATAAGAAATCTGATTTTGTGTTTTAAAAGGACCCTAAACAAGCGCCCTTGCTTTTCTTTGTAGCACATATTTCCGCCATTCCTAGCCTTCTAACGTTATTTCACAGTTGCAAAATTATACCCTTTGAGATACTTGTGTGCTGCTATTAGAATGGCTGGAACACAGGTGGCTGAATGGTTTTGCTATGTTTTTCCAAAGTGCTCCCACTCCATTAAGCAAAATTGAACATTTTGTCTCGGAGAACACTGGCAGCTTCAGTTATATTTTGATCATTGCTGGGCCTCCATGAAACACAATCTGAGGTTTCTCTTCTCGCCGCAATTAAGCTATTCAGTGTAAAAGAGGACAAGTAGTTGTAATCAAAGCATTACGTTACAAGTTTGAAGTAACCTGGACATAAAGAACCCCTGCTGTCTTATGCACCCAGTATGAATGTTTGTTATGTTCAGGTCCAGAAATGCCATGTAGGCTGCTCAGTATATTGTACTGATTTAGGATACAGCTAGGTATTTAGGTGTTCTGGGTAGAAGCAAATGTTTTAGCACATTGGTACAAACAATAAAGCTGTCTGGGCCTGGATGTCTGCATCTTCAGCTGTACACTGATAATAATGAGCAATCCAGCACTTGAGACACACTATGTGAGCAAGAATTAAAGTATTTATGCAATACGTGCTCTTAAGTTTGCTACATGTCTAATAACCCATATCACCCAATCAGCAAATAGCATTTAAAGAGATCCTGACACCAGAAACTAAACTTTATATTCATATTTTAAAAAGTGTTTAGTGTTTGTATCACTGTAATGGTAAGCTGATTGCAAACATCAGAGGGAAAGGATCAATAATATTTCAGTTTCTGCAAGGGGATGACAGAGTAAGGTAATTTTAAACATATGCTCAGAGATCAAGCATGGTATGCTTACTACACACGAGCACAAGTAACCTATATAGTGGAGTATTATAATACATACACCAAACTTCTCATTTGTCATGTGAAAATGTTTTTTTCAAAATGCATCAGTTAATAGTGCTGCTCCAGCAGAATTCTGCACTGAAATCCATTTCTCAAAAGAGCAATCAGATTTTTTTATATTTCACTTTTGAAATCTGACATGGGGCTAGACATATTGTCAATTTCCCAGCTGTCCCAAGTCATGTGACTTGTGCTCTGATAAACTTCAATCACTCTTTACCGAGTTACTGCAAGTTGGAGTGATATCACCCCTCCCTCCCCCCAGCAGCCTAACAACAGAACAATGGGAAGGTAACCAGATAACAGCTGCCTGCTAGATCTATGCGTCCCCAGAGAATGATCTTATCGATGTTCGACCAATCGGTCAAACTGTTGTGCGGTTAGTGGTATTCGAACGATCATACATCTTACGATTTTTCGTCTGACATCGGTCAGAAAATTGATCGGCCAAGTTAAAAAAATCTTTATTGGTCCCCATGCAATCTATCTATGTTTGCAGGGCCAAGGAGGCAGCTACCCTTCAGTTTTGCTGAAATGGTCTTTTTGGTTGATGGACACATCGAACATTTAAACAATCGTTTTGAGACAACTGTGGTCTCAAGATAACCATTGGATCTTTTAAAAATCTTAACGTCTATGGCCAGCTTAAGAACAGCACTCAATAGTAAAAACCCACATTCAACTGTGTTCTATTCAGTTACATTAAGAAGGAAAAACAGCCTGCCAGAAAACAGTTCCCTCCTAAAGTGCTGGCAAAAGTCACATGACCAGGGGCAGCTGGGAAATTGACAAAATGTCTAGCCCCATATCCGATTTCAAAACCGAATATAAAACAATCTGTTTGCTTTTAAGAAATGGATTTCAGTGCAGAATTCTGCTGTAATAGCACTTAACTGATGCATTTTGAAAAAAACATGTTTTCCCATGACAGTATCCCTTTAACTTGACCAATTCATTAATAACTAAGAAGCCAGCTATAAACTAATTTGAATTCCTTACCTTCAAAAATGTTTAATTTATTTGCTTCCTTATATTTGTTGATGTTGTTGATGGGGTGCAAATCTAACAGGCTGCTGTCACCAGTATCCACACAAAAGATTTAGGCTGATAAGACACCTCTGATCATTTTCACAGTGTGATGTATATGGAGTCCATCATGTACTGTTGTAAAAATACTGTTGTATACTATTGTATTTGGCCAGGATTCAGCCATTTTCAGCAGGGTTCGGCCTAACCCTTGTGCCTGCCCGAATCAAATCATGTGACTTTGATTCACAAAACAAGGAGGTAAATAAATTTCTAGCTCTCCTTTTCCCTCCCCCTCATTGATTTCCATATGCAAATTATGGTTCAGAATTGGACGAATCTTTAACAAAGGATTCAGGGGTTCGGCCGAATCCAAAATAGTGGATTTGGCGCATCCCCAGTTGTAAGATTATTCTCGTCAAACCATTCACCTTGCTTCTCTTGCTGTTTGTCCTGATAATCAACCCTAAAACTGGTACTCGCGTTTCAGTTCTGCTTTAACTGCCGTATGTAGTCCAGGTCAGCTTTGCATATTGTAAGCAATGAGTCTAAAATACATTGTTATCTATTTACCATAAATAGTATTTCCTTCAATGAGACCCTTTCCTCTTTCTCCCACGACCACTCCATCAGAATATCCACAGCATATGAGGTTACTACGTAAAACTGGGTCACCACCTCTTCTGATATCCACTCCACCCCACTGATTTTCACGAATGACATTTTCTGATAAAAGAAAAAAAACTTTATCTGAGCAATTCATAAAATAAATTATTGCATATAGCATATCACAGAAATGTTAACAAGTAATGTTAATTTAACAACACAAGTTTCTGTGTGTAGTTATGATAGAAGGGTTGGGGTATCAGTGCACTCAATGTACTTAAAAACTGTTCACAATAGGTAAGTATATATATATATATATATATATATATATATATATATATATATATATAAAGAATGTGCATAGAATAACAATGTTAATACAGTTTTATTAACGTTCATGTATGGTGGTGGTGATGCTGTTCATGTTGCAGCCATGTCTGTAAAGTTCAGTTGCTAGTTCATAGCCCCAATTATGACACACTATTCTCCTCTAGTCATAATGTAAATATTAAGCTGCTGCCCAGCAGGAAATGGGATGGGTTTATCATGTTATAGGAAGGCTTATGTAAGATATAAGAAAGCTATGTCTAGACCAGGGGTCCCCAACCTTTTTTTAAGACATATTCAAATGTAAAAAGAGTTGGGGAGCAGCACAAGCATGAAAAAAGTTGGCTATTTAGTTACTCTGTGTTGAATGGAAGCCTACAGAAGCTTTTGTTTGGCAATACGCGGCCATTTTCCCTCTGATATATTATCATCTGAAATAAGACATGTATGCTGTAAAGTCCATGTAATGCAGAATGCAGGTTTACACAGGCACAACATACTTTGATAAAAAAAAGTTCTGCTGGGTTTGAGCACTGTAATTATTACGCTGAGCTCAGGAGAGGTGGTTAGGAGAAAAAAATTGCATCAGACAGTTTCTATGGGAACCAGCGATGCTCTCTCTTCATTGGCTGTTAGTCTGGAGGGTGTTTTATGTAATCTGAGCTGAGAGGAACTGAGCATGTTCACTGAGCCAAGAGCCAAAGGAAATTCCTGAGGGAGGGGGCAGAGTGGTTTAGTGTAGTAGAAGGATTTGTAGCTGATTAAGGGGATACTGCAGCCTTACTGTTAACCTTTTAACAACCAGAGTGGCAGTTATCTAAAGATTTCAGAGACGCTGTTCATTCATTACATTTTTGTGAAAAGGGTTGACATGTCCTTTAAGTTTGTGCCGTATGCAAATTAGGCATCGCTAGCATAAATGTGCTTTGCCTGGTGAAGTAACAGTTGCGCTACTTCACTAGCATTCGCCGTCCTGAGTGCAAATTCGCATCTTAGTGAATTTGCGTAGCGCTGGCGAAAATTCGCCTGGTGAAGTGCTGCGAACGCATTTTCGCACTTTAGTGAATTTGCGTAGCGCTGGCGAAAATTCGCCTGGTGAAGTGCTGCGAACACATTTTCGCGCTTTAGTGAATTTGCCCCCTGGTCTTTATGCAACCAAAACTTGCCTCCAAGCCAGGAATTGATAAATATGGCAGTATTTAGTGATACACAGCATTCCCATGATTCAGTTACAACTATTAGGGAGGAACTCCATGATGCGGCTCAAGCCAACACATTGCCATGCAGGTGAAATGCATGCAACGTGTCGGATGTTCTGAAGATAACAGGAAATAAAGGAGAAATCACGGGCAAGAACTACATTTATCCAACTGCATCGTGCTTAAAGACAGAGAATGTGTTATATATAAAGCACAATACAATCTTTGAGCACTATACATTATCACCAAAAACAGAATATAGAATAACACAGTTTTTCTTAATTTTGCAACATAAAAATGTAGGCATCATTAAGTAGATCTTGAAAATCTAAATAAATGTAACAACTGTGTTTATTGCCTTCAAGAGGGTTATGGGAGCTGCTGCCGCCTGAGGCAGCAGCCCCGATGCCACTCCCCCTCCCGCTCCGCGATTTGAACTTATAGCGTTGGAGCGGGTGGAGGAGGAGCTGTTGCGCTCGCTGCACTAGAAGAGCCGAATTTCGATTTTAAAAAACGGAAATTACCTGGTAACTGGCTGCTCCGTGCCACCTGAGTCAAAGTTCTCACCTTGCCTCATGGCTGGAGCGGCCTTGATTGCCTTAAAGGAGAACTGAACTCTAAAAATGAACAGGGCTAAAATGCCATATTTTATATGCTGAGCTTATTGTACCAACGTAAAATTTCAGCTTCTCAATAGCAGCAATGATTTAGGACTTCGAACTTGTCACAGGGGGTCACCATCTTGGAAAGTGTCTGTGACACTCACATGCTCAGTGGACTCTGAGCAGCTGTTGAGAAGCTAAGCTTAGGGGTCGCCACAAATTATCAAGCAGAAAAAGAGGTTGGCATGTCATTTAAGCTGATGCTACAATTACATTTGAATGCTAATTGCATTTGTTTATGTGTTGCCTTGTAGTAATTATCTGCATTAATTACTAATCAGCCTTATAGTGTGCCATTTACATTTTATGCATACTGTATATTGTGAGTGGGTCCCTAAGCTCAGTAAGTGACAGCAGCACAGAGCATGTGCAGTGAATCAGCAGAATAGAAGTTGGGGAGCTACTGGGGCATCTTTGGAAACAAAAATATTATTGCTAAAGGATGATGGTTGCCTGGGGCTGGTATAGAAACCAAAAACATAATGTACAGCATTTCTAGCCTACTTCTGTAGTTTAACTTTCCTTTTCCTTTATGACGCATGACTACATACAAAATCTGGTATAATATAAACAGTTAAATGTTTTGCCTTATGCTAGATGTGCATCCAGTGTGTATTCTGCTGATTCTGCATGTCCTGAATAGAATAGGCACATTTTCTCGGTAACTGCTGCAGTGCATACAGGCATTTTCTAGAGGCAAGACTAGTACATTAGGGCATTTCTGTAATTGTGAACTTTAATTTAAAAAGCCACAAAACTCTTTGTCAAACATATAAAGAAGTCATGCAGCTGAAAAAGAAGTTTCCATATCCTTTGTGACAATAATTCTACAAACTTGTAGAACCAAATTTTCCATGAAATCTAATAATGATCTGATAAATGATCCCTGTTACAAGGAAAAGTGCCTTTTTATGCACCATCCATTTGACACTGCCAGGCTCATTCTGCATAGCACCATATTTAAAAAAGAAACAGTTTCAAAGCTTATCTTTTAATTTATTTCAGCACTTGGCTTTCTTAGATTTTCCCCTGACAAATCGACAGTCAAGTGATAATAAGTAACCAACTTGGGTATGGCCTTTTTTTTGTTATCACTTGTGAATGTGCATGATGTTTAGTTTATATCTTATACTCCTGAGCTTCAAGAAAAATACAAGCTCTGATCACACATTTATACAATAGTTAAGAAAAGTTTCAGAAAAGGTAGCAACTGTGAAGTTTATCTACTGAACACCAATTCTGTTTTTTTTTTTCATTTATTTGATTTTATTTTGAGCACTATTCTATATGCTTAAATGTAGCTTGTAAGTTACAGTTATCAATGCAGTGCCAATTCGTGGCTTGGTGGATGTAATTGTTGGGATAACACTAACCCAGAGAACACCAACACCTTTACTGAATTACTTATGTTAATTGAAAATCCTATTTTATCATGATAGTCAAGCAACATAAACATTACTTATACTACATAAATTATTTAAATCTTGTTCCCTACAGTCTGGGCATTCACAACCACAGCAAGCAGGCAGGAGCCATTTTGTAAACAGTGCTATTAAGACAAGCTTTGCATTATCCCAAATTCTTGTTTATGCACCAGAATGGGGGACTTGCACGCAATGGTTACAAAATTAAATGATAAAGGGGGATGTGAGGAGTACAGTGACATCTAGGATGTGCAGAGCAGAATGTGAAAGTAACTGCCTGCCACGGCTCTATGCCTAAGGCATAGAGGTGGGGCAGGCAATAAATGATTGACAGCTGAGATGTTTAAATGCATTTATAACTGGTATGGATGTTCTAATGAAAAAATTAATTTGGGTTTCATATTCAATTTGAAAAGGACTTCTATTATACAACTTTTTACGTCAGGGTGACAGGTCCCCTTTAAAATCTAGTGTTGGTAATTAAGGAGCATAGAAATTAAAAAATGTTAATCACAAAGAATGATTAACACAGCAATCAACCGATTAATGCTGTAATATGCAACCTATGCCCACCAGAGAGGTAGATATAAAGGGCACAAAAATCACAAATATCCAACGTGAGTCACTAAGGACGCCATGCCGGTCTTTTAAATGATAAGGCCATAAACAAATATCCTTATCTGCAGACCAATTTTGTAACCATAAATACATACAAATACATACAGAAAAATGACTGGTCACCAAAAGCCACACATCAACAATTGGTTTTAGTAATAACACACTATAAGAAATGAAAGTACATTGTTATGTGCTACGTATTGGATTGGTGCAGTTTAAGGCATATTTATTAATGATTTATAAATTAACCCAAGCCATTAGTAGCCCTATGGGTCATAGAGAAAGGATGTGGCTAGGGTTGCCACCTTTTCTGGAAAAAAAATACCGGCCTTCCTATATATATATATATAGTTATCTTTTTTCCCTATTAATAACATTGGGATCAACCATCATTTTTACCGACCAGGCCGGTAAAATACCAGCCAGGTGGCAACCCTAGATGTGGCAAGTCAGGTTCCAGTGCATAGCTTTAGTTCCCTGGCATGATTGAGACATATTCATTAAAACTTCAAAGTGAGCATGGGGTCCAACAAGGAAAGGCAGTTATAATAATAACATAGATGGAAGTAGATAGAATGTTATACAAAATGTATTGAATAATTAAGAATTGCAGTGGTAATTCAACAGTCCTTCACCTCCAAAAAAGGAAATGGCAAAAGTATGAAATAATCGAGTGAGAGCTAGGAGTGTGGTTGGGGCAGAAAACGGAGGGCAGAGGTGTGAAATATAGCGGATATACTTCAAGAGGTAGGTTAATACTTAAAGTGGACCTGTCACCCAGACGCAAAAATCTGTATAATAAAACTCCTTTTCAAATCAAACATGAAATCCAATTTCAAATTTTAATTAAAGCATTCATAGCTGTTTTAAGCTCATTTAAAAATCTCAGATGTCAATCAAATATTGTCTGACACTCCTCTATGCCTTAGGCATAGAGGCGGGGCAGACAATTACTTTCACTTTCCATTCAGCACTTCCTAGATGTCACTGCTCCCCAAACATTCCCCCAGTTCTCTTAACCAATTAATTGTGTAGCCAGGATATGGGGATAGACATCTGGTCCCCCATTCTGGTGCACAAACAAGATTCTGAGATGATACAAGGCTTGCCTTAATAACAGTGCCCACAAAATGGCTCCTGCCTGTTTGCTATAATTATGAATTCCCAGACTAAAGAAAACAAGATTAAAATAATTTATATAGTCTAATTAATGTTCATTTTGCTTGACTAATGTGATAAAATAGTGATTTTGAATATTTTTTTTGGGTGACAGGTCCACTTTAAGAATAAATTAGCAGAGAAATCAAAAGGAAGGATGTAGATTGGTGCAATAAGGCAGCACAGTGTGTTGGTGGTAGGAAACACAGGAGAAGAATAAAAAGTAACATACATGGTATAAGGGAGAGATTAAGAGGCACATGCACAAAACATGGTGAAATAGAAAAAAAATACATTCGCTGAAACAGTGCAGACAGAGATGAAAACAATAATCATGCTTGCCAACTGCATAGGGAATACTAATAATTATCCCACCTGTAATCTGACCTCTTCCATTTTCATTCACTGCGATACCAGCAGCAAGCCCTTGAAAAATATGGTTTCCACTGCAGAATAAAAATTTTTTTTTATAGCATGCATTCATAAGCAGAGAAAAAGGCAGTGATGGACTACAAATAACAGAAATTGTGAACAACACGGAGACTCACATATTCAAAATCAATAGGAATATACAATTAGTGTATACATGATAGGCATATTTCAAAATATGTTAGTTATGAATAGAACCCCCCAAATCAAACTAGTTCATTAACAAACCTATGTGCTAGTGTATATCTGTGAAGTGAACATGAAAATGTATCTAATTCAATAATCGATCAATAGATTATATATATAAAAAAAACAATAAATGTATTATCCATGTTAAATGATCCACTTAAAAGACAAGGAAAGGCAAAAAGAAAATCCCATTTTTACTTTCTTTAATGAAAAAGAAATCTATCTCCAATATACTTAAATTAAAGAATGTCTAATGTTTTTTTTCTTTTTAAAGAAACCTGACTGTATGGAGTGAAATTCTCCCTTCATTTATTTCTGTGGATAGGAAATGTCAGACGGTCCCTCAGCCATGCAGAACTCAAGCAGCTTTGTTTGTTTCCCTGTTTTGATAATTTATGACCATCCCTAAGAAGCCCAGGCCACACTGAGCATGTGCTCAGTCTTGGTCTTGCAAAGATGTTTAACAAAGTTACAAGATGGTGACCCCCTGTGGCCAACTTTGAAAGCATAAATCATTTGTCAGATTAGGCTTGTGGTACAGTATGTTCATGTTTATGTTTAGTATACAAAATACAGCATTTCTAGCCGTATTCTATTTTAGACTTTCCTTGTCTTTTAAACAATAAATGTATTATTGTATCAGACATGTTAGATGAATATTGATCATTGTAGCAAGTAACAACCTGGTCATCACTGGTATTCTGATGCACAAGCATTGAGCTGTGACGCAAAGCAAACTGATTGCCCACTTTCCTAGAACGGAACCTTCTAGCAGTTATATATAGATGGTCCTCTTGAGGTCTATAGAGAATTATACACCTATTTATTGAAATGGCAATTACAGGATTAAGAGAAATGTTACAAGTACCTCTTTGCTTTCCCCTCTGGCTGAAATGCAGTTCATTCTAATCATGCTGTTGCTGGGAAAACAAACAGGAAATATTTCCCAGACAAAGAGAGAACACACAAAAAAGTCTAGGACTAGGTGATATTCCAGGAGGATAATTTCCACTTGCTTCATATCCGTGTTGTTTTTCTCTATTAACATTCGTACCAAGTATCATTTTTACCAACCGGGTTGAGCAAGATGATACAATTTACACCCATGATGCCTGCAATTTACCAATCCAGACCTGCATTCTCTGTGCCAAAAATGTACAAAGATGCTTATTGATGAATACCCCCCACCTCCAAGAAAGTTTGAAGATTGCTATAGAAGTACTATTAAATCAGAGGTTCTGGTTGCATAATGGTAAAGGTAAGATAACCAGAACATGAACATGGGTGTCTTTATTAGATAGAATGTAAACAGGGAGAGGGCACTTTACTGTTGGTGTTTAAAGAAGGATATATCATTATTTTTGTGTTTTGAGGTTTCATTTTAATCAAAGAGGATGAGTGAAAAAAATTAAGTGTAGACCTGCTGTTTCAACACACACCATCCATCATGTGGTAAATATTCAATTTGTAGAAGTTTGAAACAGACCAGGACCATTGCAGTATTTAATCTGCAATCACAATTTATTGGTGTATTCTCACTCACGACATGTTTCGGGAGCTAGTCCCTTTTTCAAGTTTAGAAAAAAACAACTAACACACTTTAAATACCATCATAACCACGCCCCTTTTAGTGAACCAAATGGTGCATATGATGACATGGTTTAGTCTATCTGTGGGGTTTATACAAATGGACTGCAGGTGTCACTGTGCACAGGACTTGTACTGTGCATACACAGGACTTTCTGTACAGTTTGAAAGGAAAGTAGGAAGTAAGGCAGTTATGTAACAGTTACACGAATCTGTTAATAAAGCAGTTATACCCTCCTCAGTCTCGGCTACCAAAACAGAACACCATCCCACTGTTGGATATGAATGTGATCATATCACGGTTGACACAGAGTCTTTCAAGTTGAAGTGAAAAAAGTCCCATAGACATAGTCCATAAATTCAGTCCAACCTGTAGGAATAAATACATTTAAAAACTTTAGAAACTGCACAAGGCCTATCAAAAGTAAAAACATATGAGCACTGCAACTCAAAGCCTGCCCAAAGGTAGGGTCACCTCACGTCGCTCACTGTTATTTTAAATAGACTTACTGTCTCAATAAATAATTTTTAGTACACTTAGGGGCAAATTTACTATTAATCCCCAAAAATAATTAGTTTCTATTCGATATTCGATTAGCATTCGATCGTCGAATGCTAATCGAATAGTTTTAGGCTACCTTTTATTCGATCAGTCGAATAAATAATTTTTTTTTAAGCTAAGCACCATATTTCACAACTAAAATGGAGAGTCCTTGATAAAGTTGAACCACCCCCTAGAGGGGGAGATAGTTGTTACTTCAAAAGGAAAATAAATGGATAAGACAGCTAGATACTATGAAACCAAAAGGGTTGATAATGATAAACTTAGTTACAAAGGGTTTTTTTTGCAATAAACTTCTAATGCATCCTTGTTTTATGCAGGTCAAAGAAATAAAAAAAGTAGGGATGCACCGAATCCTCTATTTTGGATTCGGCCCAACCCCCAAATCCTTCCTGAAAGATTTGGCCGAATACCGAACCGAATCCGAACCCTAATTTGCATATGCAAATTATGGGTGGGAAGGGGAAAACATTTTTTACTTATTTGTTGTGTGCCAAAAAGTCACGTTATTT
Organism: Xenopus borealis; assembly: GCA_024363595.1. Taxonomy (NCBI): domain Eukaryota; kingdom Metazoa; phylum Chordata; class Amphibia; order Anura; family Pipidae; genus Xenopus; species Xenopus borealis. The sequence continues at coordinate 117,628,564 of CM044431.1, read as the reverse complement.
CCCTCCCTGGCCCTAATTTGCATATGCAGGTAGAAGGGTTCGGCCAGGCAGAAGGATTCGGCCAAATCCGAATCCTGCTGAAAAAGGCCGAATCCTGGATTTGATGCATCCCTAATAAAAAGGCGAATACTTCAAAAGTAAGTGTAGTAAAAATTTTAATTATTTATTGAGACAGTAAGTCTATTTAAAATATCAATGAGCGACATGTGAGGTGACCCTACCTTTGGGCAGGCTTTGAGTTGCAGTGCTCATATGTTTTTACTTTTGATAGGCCTTGTGCAGTTTCTAGAGTTTTTAAATGTATTTATTCCTACAGGTTGGACTGTATTTATGGACTATGTCTATGGGACTTTTTTTTTCACTTCAACTTGAAAGACTCGGTGTCAACCGTGATATGATCACATTCATATCCAACAGTGGGATGGACTAACCCATGTCATCATAGACACCATTTGATTTCTGGTCTGTTTCAAACTTCTACAAGTTTCATTTTAATCAAAGTATTACAGGGATGATGGGAACAAGAGGGTACATGGGAAACTTTAAAAACCCCTCGCTGCAGGTCAATTCCAACTGACATCAATGGTAAACAAAATCCAAAGTGCATTTCCCAACTGCAGAAATGCATACTCTCCCATTTCATGCTGTGAATTCTATAGCATGTGCCTGGGCCAACAGAATAGTTTGGACTTTTGGGAGCAGGTAAGAAAGAAGGCTGGTGCCAGCGTAGGGGGCCGATTTTTCACAGACCGAGAATCAGCCCCACATGGAATTTATTAGATGTTTTAAGGACAGGGTCTTGTAGGGCATGCATCATTTTTATTGGCAGCCTAATAATAATAATTGCCACATTTACAAAAACAAAACTCCATATGCTACAACTCCATGCTGCAAAAAAAATAAGGCAAGCTGGAACATAAGTGTATGCTATTCTTTATGATGAGCTTATAGTTGCCATGAAACAAGGCTGGAGGGCAAATAACAATATGGTTGGTGTTGCTTACATAGAGAACCTGCTGTTTTGCCAACTCTCATTAAATGCATATAGTATGCTCGCCTTATTTCAAAGCACATATGTTTTTTTCTCTTAATAAGTGTGACTTCTGACCTTCCTGAGTTTGAACTCTGGATGAGTCTCCTGAAACATCATATGCTTAGAGTACATTACAGTGATATGTGAAAAAAAGCATTGCAAACATGACATTGAGCTGAAGGTTAAGGAAATGTTGGTCAAGGTTTTGGGGCAGTTGTATTAGTATGCACAAAGTGTAATATCCACAAAGTGTAACTAACTGTAGGTGACCCTTTTGGGTCTCACAATAGTAAAGTGTGAACAAACCTTTCTTCTCACGTGACTGAAAAACACACTGCAATGCAACAAACTACACAAAGAAAAGCAATGTAGCTATATACATTTATTCTTAAGACTTAATAGAGCTGATAAATTAAGAATTTGTAGATTCTGGCAAATACTAGAGGGGCTGCTATTTAAGATGCCATAGCAGTCACTATTTACTGGGCCTGGCCAGGACCAATTTTGAATCTCAATTACATTTGTTAGAAAGCAGAATCTATGGAGCCTGCTTCCAAACACTAAAATGAAGTCACCACGGATTCTACCCTTCCATTTGGCTCTTTGATCTATGCTGTGTGTTTGTTTAAATGGAATAGTTTAATAGAACAAAGAGCAGACTGCTTACATAAAAAGGGTTAAGCCAGTTATTGTGAATAACATTTATGTGTATATCACTGTTTTTGTTTCAAAACGGCTTCCAGTATTCATGTCCACATCGTGTGGAATTTGAATCCACTTTTCTCAGCTGTACATTGCCCTGGAAACCTGCCCTGACAGAAAGCCATTAAGATACATCAGTAAGTATGGCAAGATTGTATCATTGTGTATTCTGTTCAGTCTCAGATTGATAGACTCAACACACTGTGCTTGAAGTACAGCTCTCTATTTAGCCTTGACAGGAAATGAAATGTCACAGCTAAGAAAAATCCATCAATTTTTGATGAAAATAAACATTTCTGCACATTGCTGATTACAGCGACTCAATCAATACTACTTCAGTTAGTTTTTCACAGACAGGTTTGGTTTGGCTCCATTTATTTAGAAAGGAATGAAAACAATTTACATTTAGAAAAATACATTTCCATAGCATGTGAAAATACAGGACAAAAATGTTATGAGTAAAACCAGAGGGACAGGGACCAATTTATCATTGTAGCTTAGTATACTGTAAGGGGACACATACCTTGATTTTTTTTACTTAACCTAAAATATGACTATCCATGTTATAAAATTGAAGACAGTACAGTTTTTGGCATACATTTCACACTGCCCCTTTCCCTAATTTCTAGAGATGTGTGGGCTGGCCCACAAAATATAGTGCTAAGGAAAGGGATTCACTGCAAAACCGTGCAGCAAATAAAAAATACTGCTTTCGCTGTGGTTCAACACAATACATTGCAAATTATGCTACGTCCTGCAAAAGCAGTACAGTGCCGCAGATGCTCAAAGGTCGGTCACTTTGCTGGGGTCTGCCATAGTTCTGCTAAAGATGTTCATGAAGTCACTACTACAAATGTTACAGTATTAAGTGTGAATAAAGCCGATACATTTATTCTAGACTAGTTTATATGCACTGTCAATGTCAATACTACTTCTGCTGACAAGGGACACTACATTAACCTGATGCTTGATACAAGTTCAGCTGTTTCTATACTACCAAAGGATATTTTCTTGAAATACTTTGCAAACAATGCTTGTTGCACCTGCCCTGAGACTGGTTAGTTACTTAAAGGATCCAATCCCTGTGATTGGTTGCTTGCCATTGACAGTACAATTTGAATCAAATACAGCAAAATGTGACATTTTGTGAATAAGGGTACTGCTATACTTGGAAGGGAACTCTTTGCTGCATTAAACCTACAATTAGTTGATGGTATCATTACTACAGCACCAGTGCCTGCCTCACCACAAAGTGAAACTTCATTGGGCTGTGCAAAGAACTTTGTACACAAAGTTAAGCTGATGGCAGATATAAAACCAGTACGCCAGAAATTGAAGCAATTGCACTATTCTATAGCTCCCCATAGACGCAACATCCTTTCCCTGCCAAACATCCGATCTTAGTGAAGTCCGACCAATCTGTCAAATTATCGTGCGGTTAGAGGGATACAAACGATTGTACATCTTATGATTTTTTGTCCGACATCTGTCTGAAGATTGATCAGCCAGGTTAGAAAATCTTTATCGGTCCCCATGCTTGCAGGGCAAGCAGGCTGCGATCCTTCAGTTTTGCTGGCAATATCGCCTGAAATGGTCTTTTTAGTTGATGGACACATCGGACATTTAAACGATTGTTTTGAGACACGATAACCATTGGATCTTTCAAAAATCTTTACCTCTATGGCCAGCTTAAAAGTGTGGCTGTCTCACAGGAACTACATAATTACAGAGCAACGTGCCATGCAACAGCTCAATCACCTCCAGCTGAATTATTACATGACAGACAGATGCAAACTAAGTTACATGTTGCAGACATCAAACTTCCACTAAATACTGTTCCTACAAAATCATCTTCTGCGGACATTGTCAAATGTCAAGCCAAATGCAAGGCTTATACTGACAGAAAACGTGGTGCAAGAGAAGTGCACTTTCAGCATGGATCTTTAGTCAGAATTAAGAAACCGGGAATACTGAAACAAGGACAATCTAAATTTACTACACCACTTAAATTGAGACGCCAAAGAGGACCATACACATATGAACTGTCTGATGGACACAAATGAAATGCAAGTCGTCTTGCTCCTGCTAGATATGACTTTGGAGAAGCTGGATTTGATGAAGACATTTTCCTACTCCTGATGCAAACCTCAATAGGTCTGAAGAAAGTAAACCTATAAGGCATACTGAGAGAATCAAAAAACTACCTGCATGGAAAAAAGTACTATGTGATGTGAACTGTACTGTTTAATTGTTACGGTTTATTATATTTGTCCAAATGCTTTCCTACTATAGGGGGAATGTGGCCTGTGGGTGTCACTGTGCACATTACTTGTACTATGCAGATACACAGTACTTTCTGTACAGCTTGAGAGTGATAGAGTTCAAATTACTGCTGTTGTGTAATGGCTGCATGAACCTGCTAATAAAGCACTGTTATACCCTGCTCATGCTAGGCTACCAAAACACAACACATGTGAAAATGTTTGGGTGGGTGCAAGTCATAATATTGCCAACCAGGACATCATTATTCACTTGCTCTCCTGAATATCAGAACAGTCACCTCTCACATTAAGGAATATGTAATTATCCAGACATTGGCCCTCCAGCTGTCCCTGATTACCTCCACCCAAAGAGTTTAGACAGTTCTTTGCAAATTTTGAACCATCTGCTACAACCACAATATTTATTTTCTCTTCCATTTACCAAAATTAATGTGTGGTTTTAGTGTTTTTGTTTTTTTTTTAAAACACAAGAAAACTCACTTTTTAAAAAACCATGAAACTTTTTAAACACCCCACAAATGTCACGCTTTTTATTAAAAGTAAAACCTCAAATACTTGTTTTTGTAAGAATGGTCATGTGATTACAGATGAAAAAAAATGATTTCTTCATGACCTGACTGTATTTCAGCAACACTTCAACATTTCAACATTGCCCCTTTGAGTTTCAGTCAGTTATCCATACTCTCAGAACTTTAAACATCTAAATCTCCTATTTGTGTATTCTGAAACAACTTTAAAGATGCTCCATTACAGATTACTAATGCTCCCCTGAGGCATGCAAAGCTGCAAGATTATTGTAGGATAAAATGAAGTGACAAACCAACTTTGGCACTTGCATTGGCTCCTGGGAATATTCCACCAAAAATCAAATGAACTCAGCCCCAAAAGGGTGTAAGCATACAGCCAACTCCATTATAATTAGCAGAACTGCCTCAGTAAATGCCAGAGGAAATTTCATTCTTTACAGAAAAGGAAGGATTTTTCCACAATGGCCTATTAAATGTTTAGCAGTTGCTAAACTGTGTCTCCAGAGGCTAACAGCTTGTACAGCACACTATTTGTCAAATTACCTTTCATGGTTCATCTGTCAGCAACATTTTACAGCAGTAGGTGATCCTTATTGGTATCAGGATATTAGTTAAAAAAAAAGAGAGCAGCTAGTAGAAAACAAAAATAATGGTCATTTTTAGGATATCTTTTAATAAGCTTAACCCTAACAATTTATAAAACAAGCCAAAAAAAAAAACCAAAGCAACAGTTGAAAGGGGAAAAAACTTACTACACACACTATATTTATAGTGCTGCTCTCATATTCAGTACCGTACATTTTCGAGGGGGGGGGCAAAAGGATTAAGGAGCTGTTAATCCCGCTTCTCTGACCCATAAAGCATATTTGATATCACAGAAATGGCCAAAAACATGATGAAATCTCAAAAGAACTCTTCACAGGGGAACTCACAAAGAACTATAACGTCCCCAAAGGAGAAAGACATTGATAAATTCTTTAACAGAACATCGCCAATGCGTACCAATGACAGCGACTCCAACATGGCCGACGAGGAACACGAGGGAGACAGGCAGTACAGTCAGCGGCCCTCCCCATCTCCTCATTCTCCCACGACAATGGCGCCTGACCTTCTGGCCTTAATTGCGGCTCTGCCACAAAAAGCAGACCTCACCCGTCTGCTAGACGATATCAAAGAGGCTCAGAGGAAAGAGACTGCATAAATCAAGCAAGACCTGGCGGCCATGTAGACGAGAATCGGGGCCTTGGAAGAAATGCAGGTTAACCTCTCGCTATCAGTTAAACAAAACGCAGAACAAATAGCCAAACAAGCACGACATCTCTTTATTCTTAGAAGACTACTCGAAGACGCTGAGAATCGTAATAGGCGTAATAATCTAAGAATAAGGGGACTCTCAGAAGAGATCTTACAACCAGATCTTAAGCAAACACTCACGGATCTCTTTAACGACCTCCTGGACCAAGACAGAGAAAACGATATTCCTATTGACAGACTACATCGGGTTGCTGGCAGTAGACCTGGGAGACCGAGGGATGTGCTGTGCTGCCTCCACAACTTTGCCACAAAGGAAACGATACTTCGCAAGGCCAGAGACATTAAGTCGGTAAAACTAGACGATGAAACCATTGAAATATACCAGGATCTAGCACATTCCACGGTGTTCCAGCGGCGTTTGCTCAGAGAAGTTACTACCCTTCTTAGAGAACGCCATATCAAATACAAATGGGGTTTTCCTTTCGCTCTCCTAGCTAACATCAACGGGAAAACCTAAGCACTCAAGGAACCCTCGGATGCTTCACACTTCTTCAGCGATCTGGGCCTACCTAGCGTGGATCTCCAGGAGTGGAGCAAGTTTGTCTACACTGACGACGCTACTACACACATCCAGTCCAAGGTCCCAGTCACGTGAGTAAGAGGCCCCTCATATCCGAATTTAATGCAAAGATACCAAAAATTCGGATTCCAGCAGTAATGTTTAATAGGGGCCAGGTCTCCGTAGTGCCTTTTCACCTCTTGTAGAATTTAACACACTGTCACATTATCGCACATATGTGCGGCCTAGAGAACATTCACCCTAACTGTTGCCTTGACGTGGGGCTGTGGAAATGGGACAGACAAGGGCTAAAAGTT
>CM044431.1:117587607-117618233 GCA_024363595.1 Xenopus borealis | reverse complement strand
ACATCATATTTTCCCCCCAGCACAAGCACCTCCAGCTCTCCCATTTTAGCAGTCAGACTCATTGCATTAGTAAACACACCGCTTTGCCAACGAGACTGTTATTGCATAAGATCAGAGATTTCCCCCTATCCCCGTTGGGACAAGGGATCTATTTTGCTTCAGTAAACAGGGAGGTACACATCTGACGATTCCACCCTGAATTGTATGCTAAGCTATTAAAGTAGACACACTTGCACTACCATGGAGACGATAACTGCGCAAACAAACCATCTAACTTATGCACCCCCTATGAAAATCGGTCAACATGCTGTAGGGTCCCAAGTCAGCAAGCAGCAAACCCCACAAGTTCAAATGTTTCAACCAATTTGAGAACCATGCAGTTGAAAGCAGTTAGCCACAACAAGTTATATTTACATTTATTCTCTTTTACTTGGAAATTCTCACATGAATAACATAAATCTTAACTCACTAGTTATCACAGTTCTGTTATACGTATATATAACATTCCCAAGACTGTGAATCATAGAGACCATTGGAGGCATTTTTTTTTTTCCTCCCACCCTTATCTCAGGATTAAAGTGTGTTTACCTCTCTAAGAAAGAGTTTACAGGACCTCTCCTACAACTCAAAGTGGATATCGGTAAGGACCTGAACCTGACATTTATCCTAAAGCTATGAGGAATGTTTAATCATAAAATGCTTTAATCCCAATGCTACCTAGATACATCAATGTACACCTCAAGGCCTGAAAAATGGATCTTGTCAAGGCACATACAACTAGATTGATCATCGAGAGACTAACTCAACAGGTACACCATGAGTTATCTTGCTATATTGCGAGGGAATACGTGTCCCTTCCAAGTAGGACTTTACTGATTCTCTCCTACAACATATTGTTGATCTTTGCAGTGGGTTAAATTTTTCGCTTATGCTAATGTTATGTTACATGCTTACTTAAAACTGGTTATGGAGATTGTCTATTCATGTTTTGTATTATTCCTGACAATGCCTAATTTTGCCTGTATACATTCATATGCCTAGGGTTGCCACCTGTCCGGTTTTGACCCGGACAGCCCAGTATTTTGAAGGGCTGCCCGGGTCAATGCTTCCTGCCCGGTTTTCCAAATAAGGAAAACCAGGCGGGATTAGCTTGATTGACGCCGCGATTGGCCAATCGGCGATCGCGGCACATAGCTCCGCCCTGTGACGTCACGGGCCCGCCCACCAACGTCACAGGCCCGCCCACCGACATCACGGGACCGCCCCCCCTGTCCGGCTTCAGCCACAGGGGAAGGTGGCAACCCTACATATGCCTCTGCACTGATACACCCATTATGTCCAAGTAAAGCAACCGAACAGCACAAGCCTCACACAAAGGGCATACTTTAAGCTTTTATTATGGGTAGAAAGAGATGAGGTGGGGAGGGGAAGAAATGAAAAAACCAGGGACATTCCCCCTCCCCCTTTTTTTTTTTTTAGTATTTTGATTATTATTTTTATTTTTTCAACGAAAATGCTCTACAAATTGCAGAGGCAAACAACCCAGTCCCTTACATAACATCGAACCTATAGTTATGGAGATTGTCTATTCATGTTTTGCTTCATTCCGGATAATGCCTAATTTTGCCTGTATACATTCATATGCCTCTGTACTGATACCCCCTTTATGTCCAAGTAAAGCAACTGAACAGCACGAGCCTCATACAAAGGGCATACTTTAAGCTCTTATTTTGGGCAGAAAGAGAGAAAGTGGAGAAGGGAAGAAGTGAAAAAGCCAGGGAAATTCCTCCTCCTTTTTTTTTTTCTTCCTCACAACCTTAACAGCACAGCAAGACCTCATATCCCAATTTAATGTAAAGGTGACCACTCAAGAAACAATTGAAATACCTTTTAGTTGATTTCTACACTGATGTTTACATCAACCGACTGTTAATAGCATAACAAATGATAGCTCGCATCATGCTTATGATCTTCCCTGATTTGACAGGAAGCATAGAACCTGGTCCCTTCTTTTTTTTTTTCTCTCTCTCCTTCTTTTTCCCACTGATAGAACCTTGGACTTGACAGGCTCCCCGACACTCCCCACTAAGTGGATAGGAAAATATATTGCTAGGAGCTCCAAACATAATTTACCTTGAGCCTCCGGTACCCTGGCCCAACTCCTTCCCAACACCCAACCCCAATTTTAGAACATTATTGCCCTATACCACGCCTTGCTCCTTGGTAAATTTGGTCTCAATGATATTTATAACACTATCAATTCACCCTTCATTGGAAAATAACACCCATCCTATCTTTGTGTGCTAATGTGAAAAGTCCCCACCGGCTTGGCCTTCCATTTAAAAGGGTACAGGGGGCGGTTGCATACAAGCCAAGTCACTAAAAAACGACTTCCACCAACACCAACCCTCACCTATTGTGCCTGTAAATTATCTACTCGAGGAATGCTTTAAGCTTCCTGTGAGCAGAAGCGCACTTCAACCTACCTCCCTTCTCAGCAAGGGAAGAGACTATTCTACCCCTTTACCTCTTTTCTCCCCTCTACCTTTAATCTTACCCTCCGCTTACTTCTTACTATCTACCTGACTTACTGGTGCAGCGGGAGAGACTAGCTTACTCGACTCCTCATACTCAAGTTCATCCTTAAGTGAACTTGAGTATATACATGTAGGATGTACAGGCATGGGCCAGACTCGTTTCAGATCGTCAGCATTAATGTAAATGGGCTAAAATCCCCTCAAAAAAGGATTCTTCTATCAGCAGATTTACAAAAAAGAAAAGCAAGTATCGCATTCATACAAGAGACGCACTTCAAAGAACGGAGCACCCCTAAATGGAATAACAAACACTTCCCAGACATATATTGTAGCAGACATCAACCCACTAAGGTCAAAGGAGTCGCTTTTTTAGTGGCTCGCAATTTTGAATTCATATTGACAGATAGAAAAAGCGACCCCAATGGCCGATATATCTTTATAAAAGGTATCTTTCTAGGGAAAACGTATACAATGGCGAACATTTATCTTCCTAACTCAGAACAAGTAACAGAACTTTCTCGCATTACAGACCAGCTGCTTTCATTCACTGAAGGCATCCTCATTCTAGGAGGGGATTTCAACCTCCCCATGGAACCAATACTAGATTGCTCAGCAAGCCACACCAGTGTCCCCAGGTCACATATAATTAAAGCGAAAAAACTACTCCACCACCTGCAGCTAGTGGACCCTTGGCGCATACTCTTCCCAACCACAAAAGACTACACATTCTATTCTCATAGACACCATACATATTCTAAAATTGACCATCTATTTATCTCACATATTGCTTTGCAGGATGTGCTTAACAGTCAAATCCTACCTAGGATGTGGTTGGATCATTCCATGGTAACCCTCACCCTTCGCACACCCCTTAACAGACCCAAAACAAATTCATGGAGACTCAATGAATCTCTACTAAAAGAGTAACATTTAACTTCGGATATAGCCTCTAAAATCACAACATATTTTGAAGAGAACGATTCTCCAGAGATTTCACCAGTTATTGGATGGGAAGCGCATAAGTGCGTGATTAGGGGGTACTTGATCCAAATGGGCGCCAGAAGGAAAAAAGAAAGAGAACAAAAATACCATACCCTCCTAGATAAAATAGCCGCATTAGAATCGACACACAAGCACACGTTACAAAGAGATACGCTCCAGGAACTAACAGAGGTTAGAAAACAACTAGCAGATCACCTAGAATACTTTACGAACAAAGTGCTGACAATGACAAAACACCGTTTTTATGAACACGGCAATAAATGCGGGAAATTACTGGCCAGAATATTAAAATCCTCACAATCCAAGAACTTTATCCCCTCAATACGCAACAATAGAGGCACAATGGAACATATTTCAGATAAAATAGCATCAGTTTTTCGGGAGTTCTACTCGTCGCTATACCAATAACCTAGCCCAAAAATGACATACGCTGACCTATTATCTGATAATATCGACAAGTATTCAACCTCAGCCAACTTGAAGCATATCCCCACAGATGTTACTGCAAAGTTAGAAGAAAATATTACTATAGAAGAACTAGAGTCAGTCCTTAAGGACACAGTCTCAGGCAAAAGCCCAGGCCCTGACGGGTTTACAATACCCTATTATAAAATATTTAAAGACAAATTATTGCCATACATGTGCTCAGCTTTTAATAGCATTTCTTTGGGCAAAACCTTTGATAAATCCTCATTAACGGCACATATTACGATACTCTTGAAATCAGGGAAAGATGCAACAGACCCTAGTAATTATAGACCCATTTCTTTGATAAACACAGATATAAAATTATTGGTGAAAATCTTGTCCCATAGGCTACAAACCCTTCTTCCTAACCTAATACATCCAGACCAAGTGGGGTTTATCTCTGGACGAAAAGGCAGAGATAATACCAACAAACTAATTAACTTACAATTCTGGGCCAAAAAACATAAAATTGAGAATTTGCGTAATACGCAACATAAAATAGCTGCATACGCAGACGATCTGCTATTTTTCCTTACTAACCCTGTCAAATCTATACCAGCACTGGATAGAGAGTTTCGGACGTATGGAACTCTCAGCAACTTCAAGATTAACTTCTCCAAATCTACAGCCCTAAACGTCTCAATTTCAGATATAACAACTCCTGCCTTATCCATGGAATTCCCTTACAATTGGGCGCAGAGATCGTTCACATACCTAGGCCTTAAAATCACCAAGGACTCCTCAGACTGGGCCAAAATTAATTTAAGGCACGTGATATCGAAAATAAAAAAAGACCTGATCACTTGGAAAGACAAACCTATTTCGTGGTTTGGGCGAATGAACATTGTAAAAATGAACATTATGCCCAGAATTTTATACGTCTTCCAGACCCTCCCACTTCAAGTAGGAGAGACACAATTGACTCAACTGCAAAAAATAATAAACTTTGTATGGCAAGACAAAAAAGCTAGAATCAGCCATAAAATGCTGACCAAATCCAAGCGACAAGGTGGAGTAGCATTGCCAGATTGTCGCTTGTATTACTACGCATCGGTCTTGTTAAGAATAATAGATTGATCCCATTACGCAAACACAAAGCTATGGGTAGGAATAGAACAACAATCTGCTTATACATATCTATTGCATCTTCCATGGATAGACCGCTCATATAGACGAGTGAAACACACAGACCATCCCCTTCTATCTAACACAATGATGACATGGGATAAATGCCGTACAAAATATTCCCTCACTAGCTACCCATCGCCTTTGCTGCCACTGATAAATAACCCTGCCTTCGCCCCAGGAATACAACTTAATCACCTCCAGGACTGGCTAATAGAGGGGAATCTTCAACTTATACATTTCATGGAGAATAAAACATTTATCCCAAAAGAAAAGTTGCTAAAGTCAACACAATTTAAGAGAATGGACCACCTAAAGTATGCACAAATTTTCCATTATTTCCATAGTCTAGGAGGGGCACAAACATTAGGAAGAGATCTCACAAAATTTGAAACAGCTTGCTCACTTCAAAACCCACCAAGACACACAATATCTCTCTTATACAAAATGCACCACCAGTGGGAATCAGTCACATATATAAATAGATGGTCAAGAGATCTAGACATCCAACTGGAAGAGGCACAGATCGAAAATATGTTATCTAAACTATTAAAATGCTCAAAATGCAGTCGGATACAGGAATTACATTACAAGATAGTTACCAGATGGTATTACACACCATCCAAATTGCAAAATATATATAAAAAATTTGAAGAAATGACGTCTTACAACACAGATCAATTTGCTAAGTTTTCAATGATCTGGACGAGGTGGCTTATGTTTAAAGAATCAGACGTGTACAAAGCCTACCTTTAAGAAGAGCAAGTCATACATCTCCCTGCTGCACCCCCCTTAACATTACCTTCTCCCTTCCTTTTTCTCTCTTTCTTTTTTCCCAGATTTTCTCCTCTCTACTTATCTTTTTTCCAATCTAACCACAATACACAAACTTCTCCTGGTGTGAGTAATAACATTAGGGCATGTCTTAAGATACGATTATGGTGTTATAATATTTCATTATCTGAAACGTGATGCTGATGAAAAATATACATGTGAATGATAATACATTTAAACGACTATATTGTTTACACTAATTTTGTACACATTTTGGCTTTGTATTGTTGGAAGTTCTTAAAGTTTTTTGAAAAAAAAAAAAACAAACTATGTATTTATAAAGCTGTGTATTTCTTTTCAGTGATTGCGTAGCTCTGTATAAAAATCTGTTGAAAATTAAAGAAGCCATTTGAAAATGCTATGGGAACATTATTTTTCCAGCCAGAAGTTACGTGCTTCTTGAATTTTTGATATTGACTTTAATGGATTATGCAAGGTCTGAAGTGTTGGAAAATAATGGTGTCAGGTGGCATAACATAAAAAAAACACCTTGATAAAAGTTTCCATTTATTTTACACAGCTCTTAATATGGTTTTCTGCAGTTTAATGTAAAAATTCTGATTATATGGATAATATTGGGTCTATGGGAGATGACCTTTCCATAATTCGGGGGTTTCTGGATAATGGGATTCTGGATCCCATACCTGCACAAGTAGAAAATGTTCCTTCTCCGTTACCAAATTGTGCACTAAAGACATTTTATTTTATTGAAGTACTGTTATCTGGATTCATTCATCTGGAGTCCAACTCAGTTTGGGTATTGGTCTAGTAGTGTGTTGTTGAACATGGGTGCAGGTTGAATTACTTGTTGGTCAAGGGCATCCAACCTCTCCTTTTCTCCCATCCCTTTGATTATGTAATTTTCTTATTTCAGAACGGGTTTAAGGTTTGGGTCAGACTTATGCTTTCATTGGTCAGGTGCATACAGTATATTGGTCTGTGTGAAAATGTGGGTTGCGATCCAGTCGGTTAGTTCTTGGTAGTTCTATAGGTACTGGACATCACGCCAGGATAAGAAAGAACATGTATTTCTCCTCAAAATCACAAAAACAACTCTTATTACAAATTTTCATCTTCACTGCAGTTGTACAGTGGCCCAACACTTATTTGTACTTGATGTGTTTAACATATCACAACTGCAGTATGTTGATCAGTTCAGTACAGAGAAATGCATTTAAAATATATCTGATATCCACATAAATATTTCAGAAGATTCTATCACTGGAATTATAGATACCATCACAGCTACTTGTGTCAGTGGCCAAATGCAATGTTTCAGTTGGTGGAGTAATAAAAAGGTCCACATCTTCCCTTGGGGGCACAGGTCCTTATGATGTTCTTGCAGCTGAGAAAAATTGCCCCTGTAAAGCCAGCCATCTACAGCTTCCTAGCAATTCTGGCTTTTGCAAGCAAATATTTTATTCCCTTTAATGCAAAAATTCAGTTCTATCTGCCAGGGAGATAAAGGAAATAAATGAATTCTAAGCTTGTCTTGCTAAATTGTATGATATTATTTGATGAGCTGTGAATTGATGATTTTCATGTTGACTTTGTGTTTGAATAAGGCTCTCTGAAATACTCACAGAGGTTGGTCTCAGAAGGCAAAGTATTTTATATTTCAATGGCACTTAATAATTCAACCAATGTAATATAGAATGACTAGGGCCTCTTTGAAAGACCAGAATATTCATCTACTAAGGGAAAAGCAACATTTTTGTATCTATCCAACAGTCGGTGCTTCGATGTCCCATAATACCAGTGATCTGCAGGTTAAAGAGATACAGACACCAGGAAATAACCTTTTTTATCTCGATCATAACATCTTATAATGCTATTCATAATTTTGCCATAAAAGTTATCCCCTGATTCTTTTATATTACCTTTCTTACCCCCATGTTCCTCTATGAGGGAGCTGCCATATTTGTGCAGCAGTAGTCTTAGAAACTCTAACAATTACTTACAAAAGCAAGACTATCAACGAAAAATGATCATGACCTAAAGGTAACTTTTTATGTAGATTAATATTTTGAAAATAAGTTTTTAAGTGTCAATTTAACTTTAACTGCAAGTTGGCTTGGAGTTACAATACTGCCTTTTGCAAGGAGGAACTTCTCCCTCAATTCTATGAAAATCAATTACCCAAGCTGTAGAGAGATTTGTTAATTAATTCCCACCTCAACATTCTCAATAGTTTCACTTCTTACTTTACTTTATGCGTTCAAAATACTGTATATAAATAAGGAATTAATAGCCAGATTATAGCCAGATCCCCATTTTTTGTCACCCACTGGACCCTACTGTATTAAAAACAATGGAAATTACTGTATGTCTGATTTCCAAATAGGTTCAAACATCTAAAATGATCAAATCAAATCATATAGACCACTGAAATCATAATACATGGTTTGTGTGGCATAACTTGCTAGTTAAATAAAGTGCACTCCAATGTCTATAAGATGGTTTGATTAAAAGTTATTCTGTGAGTTTCCTAATAATTTGATCCCCAGAAAGCATTACAGGTTTTGGATGTGGTATATTTAGAGCACTAATGCCAACACATATGAATAAACACAAATATGTACATAATTAAGGCTTACTGTGCAGAACAGTCTATATTTTGCCACACATTTCCAGGAAACTAATGTGAATTTCAAAATGAAGAGTGCATTTGTTGTGGAGACTGGTTGCACAGTCACAGAGCTATAGCAGCTACCACTCTGCAGAGAGGCCAGAACTGCAGAATAAACCTAACTCAACATGGTTTATGAGCTGCTGGATATCTATGAGTGCTGGCATTTTACACAGTGATAACGTACACAGCAAAAGTGTTTTGGTAGATTAATGTAGGTAATACACTCCAGAAGATCGCTGTCCCTCCTTGAGTACAAAGCAAATGTTTCAGGGATCAATATTTAAAGGGATTCTGTCATGATTTGTATGATGTCGTTTTTATTTCTAAATTACACTGTTTACACTGCAAATAATTCACTCTATATATTCACTATATAACATTTCATTCCTAAACCAGCATATTCCATCTATGACACTACACATCTTTCAAGGCAGAGAGAAAGGTCATTACATAAAAAAACCCTGGTCACTGACCTCACAATGGGGTTCCCATTATACAAAATATAAATGCCAGCTTCTTTATTTCCAAAAATCTGATTGCTGCGAATGTTGCCTTTCCCATTGCCCAGGACAACAATGCCAGAACGGAGGCCGCTGTGTATCTTGTTACACTGCCGGTTATATCATATGCACAAAGGGAGGGGGGAGGAATAAAATACATTAATGAGGTTAAATTACATTATAGTGGTTATTTTATTTGCACATGCTTCACTTAAACTCCTTTGCAACGAAACACATACTAGTACCATTTAAAAATCCATTGGTCTGTAATGCCCAAGACCTGATTTCCATGTCCAAATAACTATACCCCACTCTCTAAGGAGTGTGGTAAGTGGGATTGCGGTCTTCTTTTCCTACTGAAGCACACATAAACCTTCCCAGGGGCATATTTATCAAAGAGTGAAGATAGAGATAGCCAGAGTGAAATTCCGCCACTCTCCATTCATTTCAATGGGATTTTAAAAAGAGTGAAATGGGTGAAAGTTCTCCCTGTATATGCCTTTCAAAACCCCATAGAAATTAAACTGATACTGACATGTTTCTATAAAAATCATAGGAACTTGTCAGTATGAAGTATGTACTGCACCCGGAATATTTTGCATCAAAGCCACCCCCCCCCAGCCCTATGCACCATTGCGCAGCCGACCGCTCACATTACGAACAGATCTTCTGGGTTGCTTTGGTGATGCTGGGCTGAGGGCCGAGCAATCCTTCCATAACCAGAGTTCCGGTTTTCAATTGTTATAAGCCTATGGAAGGATTGCGCCTCCCCCAGCCCAGTGTAACTGAAAATGCACAGGAGGTCTTTCAACAGTGTCGGAGGGTCATGTCAGTGCAGGGGGGCGGATTTGAGGCAAAATATTCTGGGTGCAGCACATACTTTATACGGACATGTTCCTATGATTTTTATAGGAACGTGTCAGTATCGCTTTAATGGAAAGTGGCAGAATTTCACTCTGGCTATAACTTAACGCTTTTCAAAATATGCCCCTTAGATAGATCATAGTGAGTTTACTCAAAGGTGGCTGCAGCACCAAAATTAGCAGTTGAGTGCATGGGCTAACAATGCATTGTTTTTTTTTTAAAAAGGTGTCAGTATCACTTTAAGGGCGTCAAGATTTACAGCGATTCACAAAGATTCTATCACTTTGACTCAATGATCTGTTTTAATGGCTTCTGTAATATAAGCCATGTTGCCCAATAACGTGCAATACTGACTTTTTTTCTCTACAGCTGTCTTGTTTATATCTGCATTTTGCATGCCAGTAGTGTAATTTGGCCACCTGAATAAAGTCTCTCTTTGTTCAATAAGCAGTCAAAGCTAACTCCTAATTGGTTGCTAAGGATAAAGACTATAAATGAAAGGATCTTTGAAAATGACATACCAGTACAACAGGGTTGGCTCCTTTGCGTATATCCACTCCTGCTTCTGTGTTTGAATGGATGTTGTTATCAGCAATAAGGCCTCCAGCTGCCAGGCGCAAAAATACTCCTGATGCTTTGCAGTGATATATATCATTCTTTAACATAATCACCTATGAAGAGAACATACAGATATTACTTGCAAAGAACCCTTTAGCTAATTCTTGGGTAAGCTGCAGAGTCAAACAGTAGCTTTAATTTCCATACATAAAGATAAAGAATGACACTGTTTTTTGCTGAAGGCGAGGCACAGAAGCTACCATGGAGCACCTGGCAAAGCAAATTCAGCACCAAAGATATATGCCCTATTCACGCTTTATGTGCTATATTGATGGGAACAAACAAGTTTCTCACAAAACAATACTGATATGGTACATCCCATATGGGATCTGTTATTATGAAAACTGTTATCCAGAAATACAAAATACAGAAAGGCCATCTCCTATATGGTCTATTTTAAGCAATTGATTCTAATTATTTTTTTCTCTGTAATATTAAAACAGTACTTTGTATCTGATTCCAACAAAGATTTAATTAATACTTAGGGTTTAATACATTTTAAAAAATTTGTGATTTTTTAAAGTCTGATTTTATAAAAAGAAAAATTCACAAATATTTTATGATTTTTGCATTCAGAGTTTAGTAAATAACCCCCTTAAAGTGATAGTGACACTAAAAAACTACTTTTTAAAATATGAATGCACATATAGGTACTATAGGTCATGTTGATAGTTTTTTTTACGAGTAATTGTTAGTTGAAGTTTCTAAACCTAACTGTTTTGCCAATCTGACTGTACCATCTCAGAGTTTCTAACTCTAACGGACTCCTGCTGCACAAATATGGCAGCCCCCTTACATAGGAACACGGGGCAACAGACAGGTAGGTAATGTAAAAGCATTGTGCAAATAATTTATGGCAAAGTTAGAAGTAGCTTTCAAAGGCAATACAGGTATGGGACCTGTTATTCAGAATGCTCGGGATCTGGGGTTTGCCAGATAATGGATCTTTCCGTAATTTGGATCTTCATACATTACATCTACTAGAAAATCATGTAAACTTTAAATAAACCCAATAGGCTGGATTTGCTTCTAATAAGGATTAATGATAACTTAGTTGGGATCAAGTACAAGCTACTGTTTTATTATTACAGAGAAAAAGGAAATCATTATTAAAACTTTGGATTATTTCATTATAATGGAGACTATGGGAGAAGGCAATTCCGTAACTCGGAACTTTCTGCATAATGGGTTTCCGGATAAGGGATCCCATACCTGTATTATGATAGATGTAAAAAAAAAAAAAAAGAGTTTAATTTCTGGTCTCAGTGTCTCTTTAAGAAATGGAAATCACAGAAAGACCCTTTATACGGAAAACCCCAGGTCCTATACCTGGATAACAGGTCCCATAACTGTATTACATTCCAGCATAAAAATTATTAAAATATGAAAACTGGAATTACTAAAAGAAGTGTTACAGAAGATCAGAGGTTAAATAGTGTGTGTGTATTCAACTCTCAGTTAAAATGTATATTTTAACAACAATTTGTAAAGCTATATTGCAGGGGTGTCCAACCTGCGGCCCAGAATGGATATGAATGCGGCCCAGCTTGAAACCCTTGGTTCCCGAGGAAACGTCATATTGCAAAGGATATCGGAGATGGGGGGACACTGCTCATTGCCCAGTTAGTAGTAATAATAATATAATAAGTCTATTTAAAGGAAAACTATACCCCAAAAATGAATACTTGAGCAATAGATAGTTATATCACATTAAGTAACATATTACCTACCTGGAATATATATTTAATTAAATATTGCCCTTTTACATCTCTTGCCTTGAACCACCATTTCATGATGGTCTGTGTGCTGCCTCAGAGATCACCTGACCAGAAATATTTCAACTCTAACTGTAACAGGAAGAAGTGTTGAAGCAAAAGACAGAACTCTGTCTGTTAATTGGCTCACGTGACCTAACTTTATAGTTTGTTTGGTATGTTTGTGTGCACCGTTGGATCCTAGGATCCCAGGAGGCTGTCCTTATTTTTTAAAATGGATATTTTCTATTTATGATTACCCAATGGCACATGCTACTAAAAAGTGTATTATTATGAAAATGGTTTATTTACATGAAGCAGGGTTTTACATATGAGTTGTTTGATGCAATATCTGTTTATAGAGACCTACATTGTTCAGGGGGTATAGTTTTCCTTTAATATCCAGGTGTCCCTTTGTCCAGTATATACTGTAGCTCCATCTGGTTATCCAACTGGTATTGTAGTTCTTTTCTGTGCATTTTCTTTACTTTTACAAATCAAAAGTATTTTGTGTATTTCATGTGTGGCCCCAAAAATCTTTCTTTTTCCAATGTGGCCCAAGGAAGCCAAAAGTTTGGACACCCCTGCTATATTGTATCCTCCAAATATACTGTGACACTTCAAAGCACTACAAAGACACACAGGCACAGGTATCATGACCAACTGTTATTCTCTTGACTTACATACAGAACTGTGCCCAACTTGTATTACTGGCGTGACACAACCATTACTAGCATCTGGGGACTCCACTTGCTTGTCTATACATACAGTGAAATATAAAACACTCCATATAGATGCAAACAATAAAAAAAAAAAACTCTACTATCCTTCAATAAATTGCTTATTTGGTTGTACAGAAATGTAACACAATATTTATTTGCAGTTCCAAGCCACTTCTGTCTCATTAATATGTATAAAACATAAATAAATGGTGGCACAGAGAAAGACCAGGCTGCTTAAATTGATGTTTATCATGTACAGAGGTGTTTTTCCATCTGTGTGTATTATTATGGCTGGATAAGGGAGAAGAGTTTAATTAGAGTCCTGGCTAATGGAATTTTATGACAGCTGAATTGTAACCTAAAATGACTGTTTGTCCTGATTTAAAAAAATAAATGAAAAATAAATATTCTGAGGAACACTGTAAACTGGCAATCCTTTTGCCTTCCTTTTTTACTTTGTTGTCAGCCACATATGAGAAAAAAATGAGGGTTAATCTACCAATTTCCAGCATCCGTTAGTGCTGCTCACTTGGAAAGAACTTGCACCCAGTGTAAGCTGTGTTAAAGCAGAGCAAGTGTTAGTAGGCTTTTGGGCAGGTGGTGAGGAAAGGGTCCTGATGAGGTCTGCACCTTCTGCTGCTCTCTAACTTGCATGTCAGAATGAAGTGAAAGTTACAGGGTGGGTAGGGGAAATCCTATGTGCCTACCCAAACCCACCCCTCTTAAATTAAGAACTGACTAACTGCAGATAGTGTTTGGTACAAAGGACATGCTGCAGGTTTCAGCACTACAAAAACAAAAAGGACCATATGTGCAAATTACACATTCCACCCTGTATGGTACAAAGTATACACAATATTTTTTATCAGACCCACATTTTGTTCCCTCAAGAGCCAAATCTTTACAAAAAATTTAGAAGTGACCTACCTTGCTGTTCTGTATACAACGCACTGCATAGGTCAGGTCCCTCAAGATGCTTCCATCCAGTCTAGCTTGCCCTTGGGAACATATAAAGACCCCTCCCTTCCCATCTCTAAAAAGGCACTTTCGTATGAGACATCCTTGAATTGTGCTAACGAGAGTCTGTAACTCCTTGTCCTTCTGCAACTCGTTTTGCAAACTTTTTAATGACAAATCACTTTGAAGTGTGAGGAGTCCATTACTCTGTGGCCTGCACTGAATGGACTTAGCTAGCATGTGGCTTAAGCCATGAAAATGATACGACAGCTTGTAAACCGACTGTTCATCATCTTCATTTTCACTGATTGTGCTCACGTCGCTGTCACTGTACTCTGTGTCTAGTGTCATGGCTTCCTCTTCTTTGCACCTGTAAATGTTTCCATTAATTTCATTTTCTTTATCACTTGCTTTGCCATCCAATACTTGGGATTTTGCATGAGAAAGCAAGTAGCTTTGGTCACTATTAACCATTTTCTCACAGGTCCTTAACTGTACACCATATGATCCATTTCCAAAATAATCAGTGCTGCCAGGCCCACAATGTGAGGCCTCAGGAGCATTAAACAAAATGTTCCTTGATTTGGCACAGGCTGAAAGGTGTTTGCAAGCCCAGTTTTTATCAGATGTGGGAGAGCCCTCAACAGTCACAGATGCATTTTCGCTGCTGACAAATTCACAGTTTTCCAGCACACTGAGAGCAACATTGTGGAAATGGATGCTGGACTGGTTGAAAGTGCAAAATTTCACCTGGCAAGTGCCTGGTGCATGTATCTGGAGCTGCCCATTTTCAAAGTTGCAATTATCAAACTGTACGTGGCCAATGGATGTCTGGAGAAAATAAGAGAAGGCAATGAATACTGTCATGGGATGAATTACTTATTTATTAACAAATCTGCCATCTATGTTCTACATTAGACTTGTACCTGTGTCTCAATTAACAACAGTTAATTTACCTGCTATTTTACTATGTGTTCTTTAACCAACCGAGCATTAGTATAAGCCATTATTTCACTGTTGTGAATACATTTTAAGACAAAGCACCGTTATAAATCCAGCCGAGCATAATAGCAGGACTATGATGGGTATTTGATCTTTTGCAACCATTGAATGCAAGTATATGCTGAAAAGCTGCAAATAGAGTGAAAGAACCAGATTTTGCTATATATTCCTACATATATGATTCAGCTCTAGGGCTGGTGTAGTGATGCCCTTCATTAAGGCATAAAGCATATCAATCAAGGGGGTCCATGGCTGAGAATATTTTCTTATCTTTTTTTTATTATATTTTTTATCTTCCTGTCATCCACAAACCAATCAGGCATTTGTCACAGGTAATTTGTTATTCTACATATTCCCGAATTGCTGCCTTGACCAAATGCATTGCCATGGAAACAGCCTCAACCTAAAAAGTCCAAAAACCTGTGCGTGTGCTCTATCATGGTACAAGTTAAACTGTATCCATTTAGCATCAGTAGACAGAGAAACTCTTATAAAGAGGTTCCAGCAGGGTGGCTGTGAAAGCGGATAGGGCCTTATTTCTGCTAAAAAACATAATTTGGTTTAAGAAATCCACTAATACATTTTAGAGTTATGTTGTCCAATAAAAGGAAAATGTCACATTAAAATGAAAGGTAAAGATTATGTTAGTTTAAAAAGGTGCGATATCTAACAGAATCAAACAAATATTTTGCCTTCATTTTTAGCCAGCAGTATTTTTGTCAAACCTAACTGCTATTGGTCAATGCAGTGGTACACTTATGTTTGTAAATTAGCCCCAATAACTAGTAAGTTGTAGACCTAGTAAGATGTAGAGAGTGGAAATATTGCATTTGATTACATAAAAGTTTTTTCCTTTAAAGGTTAACGGTAGTGGCACATGGGAAGATTTCTAGGCTGCAATCTTTTTATGCACATAAGTGGACAACAAATCCCTCGAAAATGCTTCTCCATTGCCAATAATTGAAATTACTGGTGGTATGCCCAATATATATATATCGCTAAATGCCAAACGTTTCCTCTGGAGGCAACTTCGGGCAGAATACAGCCAGAGATTTCCATTATTGCATTTGCGCATAAAAAATCACAGGCAACAAATCTTAAAAAAGCTGTTTTGGTGATTTTCCTGTTTTAATTACTACAGAACTAGCATTATTCTATAGAACAATAAGTATTTCATTATAGAAATCTATCAAATTAACTATATTGATGGGTGTGGTTTATACATTTGAAATGAAAACAAGAAAGAATCCAATTCAAGAAAATGAAAACAAAATCAACTCACCTTAAACATGACTGGAGTAAACCACGCGGGCATGAAGACCAAGTTGCATAGCCGAGAGGTAGGGCACTGTTGGTCAATGCAGACAAGTAATGCCACATCTCCAAGTTTTCCCTGGCCCATAATCTCTACTGGAATCTTCAGAGTTATCTCATTTTGCTCTTCATATACACCCGGCAGGAGTATGATACGGTCATAGATATTAGCTGAAGCCAAGGCTGTCCTGAGATTTTCATATTCACAGCCATATCCAACATACAGCACTCTACGATCTTTCTTTCTCCGGAATAAATATAGACAGTTAGATGACTCAAGGTCTTGTGCATTCTTTGTCCATGTCCTTGATGCTACATAGTGCTGTTTAAATGCCTCCCTCCAAGACTGAGGCTCCACATCAGGCTGAATTGGCCAGTTAGGATGCCTGCACTCTACACACCCAAGGCACAGCTGTCGCCATCGGGTGTTATCTAGGCTGAGTATTAAATCATACCAAGACCGGCAGACCAAGCCACACCGCCCCAGGTCACGCAGAGGCAAATATGCCAGTATCAAACGCCACAGTTCCAGTGGTAGGCCCCCAATCTCCATAATATCTTTGTAAATGTAAAAAAAAATAATTGTTATTACACTTTATTGTTTCTAGGTGGCATACAGCATTTCAAGAAACTTCTGTCTTGGTTGATAGAATAAGAAAACTGTCAGAATATTTGTTCAGCTTTGAGCAAAGTTCAATGGGGGAATGTAATTAAAGTCGCAAAGAGAAAAACATTGCGCACCAATAAGAGTAAAAATCCACGCCTGGTAAAGTAATATTGTTCCTTAAACGGTTATTGCATTGCAAATCGTTATTGCGCATTGCAGAATGTAATTGCACACTCTTAAGGAGTGCTTGAAGATGTCATAAACTTTTGGAGCAAACATTGAGACTTTTTCAGTAAGAATTTTTATAACATTGACAGCGCATTAGTGCAAAGTATAAAATTCGCAAACGGCCTTCCGCCGGCAGAAGTGGTCGCTAAACAGTTTCCAAAAGGTATATTGCATTCACGCAATGGCAAATTTGTTTGCGCAAAGGCTTAACTTTTCACATTGCGAATAGTTTTTGCGTTACCGACTTATATTACATTACCCTATATGTGTGCTAAGTGTCTCCAGTACAGTCTACAGCCAAGTAAAGGAGAGACACAAATTAGAGGTAAAATGCATAATACAGAGGATGCTGCCATTTTATTTGTTCTTTAGGGCAGGCATGTCAAACTGGTGTTTTATGGCTACTTTTGTAGACCCCCTCCTTTCTAATGATATCAGTTACATAGTTACATCAGGTTGAAAATATACAAAGTCCATTAAGTTCAACCCCTCCAAATCCAACCCAGCATCCATACACACACCCCTCTATACCCTCTCATAAATTATATATATATATATATATATATATATATATATCTCCATATCTATACTAACTATAGATTTTAGTATCACAATAGCCTTTGATTTTAAGTCTGTCCAAGAATTCATCCAAGCCACACTTAAAAGCATTAACAGAATCAGCCATCACAACATGACATTCTTTGTAGTCTATCTTTTAACCAGTTCTCCATACAGGTACAAATACTATTTTCCAGGCCAACATTCCTTGATTTAACCAGTAACCTTCTGTGCAGTACTGTATCAAAAGTTTTAACTTCCACTGCCATCAAAGGATCGAGGTCCCTGCTCACCTTCTCATAAAAAGAAATTAAGTTAGTCTGGCAAGATCTATTACACATAAAACAATGATGGCACAAACTCATATATGTTATGATTTGTTATGAATACCAGTATCTTATCCTTTATTAACCCTTTGAAAAGCTTTCCTACCACTGACATCAGACTAACTGGCCTATAGTTTTGAGGCTGAGAACTGGATCTCTTTTTGAATAGTGGCAACACATTAGCAATATGCCACTCTTTCGGCACCAGGCCAGACTTCAATGAATCCTGAAAATTAAGCAAAGAGGTTTGGCAATCACAGAAATAAGCTCATTAAGTACCCTGGGATGAATACCATCCAGCCCAGACTCATTTATATTAACATGTTCTAGTCTTTTTTGAATTTCCTCATGTGTGAACCATGCATCATGTGACCCAACCTTTTACACTGTTTTTTGTTTTTTTTACACAATTATCAATATAAATTTTGCCAATACTGAATTCGAGATAAGATATTGAGTACCCCCATATGCTACAGTATTATATCTTTGCTGTGTATTTGCAATCGCAGGAATTCTCTTTTACATTATTGCTAAATTGTAATTTGCAAATGGTAATGTTTCAGTCTAGAAACAAAGATGCCATGAAAACAAATCAGTATTTCCTCACACATATCCAAAGCACTGAGCGTCCAACAAATTTAATAGAGGTATTACAGAATATCTCAGAATCGATGACAGTAGAAATGTTTATGTTTAAGTGCTAGGTACATTGCCCCAATAAAGACCTATACTATGTCTTCTTGTTTCTAGTATCAATTCAACCAGTGCTCCTATTGTTGTGACTAAGGTTCAAAGTATAGTGCACTAAGGCGCAAGGTGGTCCTATACTCTACAATTGCTTTTGAAGCAAAGCATTATGCTCCTTTTTTATATTCCACACGTGTGATAACAACAATTATGGGGTTGCAACTTAAGCTCTACTGCACTACTCCACTGCTCTTGCAGCATTGCCCCTATTAGTAAATAAGACTAAACAACATGAGTTAATAAGCCCCATGATCCTTTGAAGCTTAAAGGAATTGTTCAGTATAAAAGTAAAAACTGGGTAAATAGATAGGCTGTGCAAAATAAAACATGTTTTCAATATAGTTAGTTAGGCAAAAATGTAATGTATAAAGGCTGGAGTGACTGTAAATCTAACAACAGAACACTACTTATTGCTTTTCAGCTCTCTTTTGTTTACACTGACTGGCAGTAACCAATCAGTGAATTGAGGGAGGACCACATGGGTCATAACTGTTGCTTTTGAATCTGAGCTGAATGTTGAGGATCAATTGCAAACTCACTCAACAGTTATGTCCCATGTGGCCCCCCCTTCAAGTCGCTGATTTACTCAGATTTAGAGAGCTGAAAAGCAGGATGTTGTGTTGTATTCTGTTAAGTTACACATCCAGTCACTCCAGCCTTTATACATTACATTTTTGGCTAACTAACTATATAAGAAGCATTTTTTATTTTGCACAGCCTATCTATTTACCCAGTTTTTATTTTTACCCTGAACTGTTCCTTTAAGTTATATATTGGGAATGGGGATGTTTTATACAAAATAAAATATGAATATCTAGCCCTGCTCCAAGATATAGAGTTTCCGCTTATCTAGAGTTTTTCTGGTTTGCATTTACCTTAATTGCTGTCTGAAAAGCTTTGTGTTTTATGCCTCTGTTTCAGCATCATTTCCACTCTGTCGCCTTCCAGATGATTTTCTACCCACGATACGAAACATCTTACTGTCCAGTCCTCTGCTCTATGGCAATATAAGAAGCACCATGGTGTGGACAAAATGTTCTCAAACATGGAACCTGCAAAAAACAAGTATCTCATATAAGATCATGTTTGTTTTTCAAGCTTACCTTTAATTTACTAGAGGGACCCATTAGTTATCCACTGACTATTAAAATCAACAGGGATTAAGGGGATATAAGCCATGTAGTTTCAAATCTATGCAATAAATCTGGGAACATCGATGTGTTGCACTGCAAGCCAAGTACATAAATGTTATACAGACATATACAGAAATGCAGATTTATAAAGGGATGATTTTTTTTCCCATGCTCTGACTACAAATGTGGTTTTTCCCACACGCTTAAAATCTTTAATCTTGTGTGGCTTTTTGGGGGTGTTTTAACCAGAGGCGAGTCAAATATTTAACCTTCTTTACTAATATTGGGATTTTTTTTCACCAAGATGGCCAAAACATTATAATGTATGGGCAAAACTTGCAAATTTGAAAATAAAATAATGGACCATGGGGTCAAAACAAACCTCATTTAACACCCTATAAATTGTCACAATTGTTGCCTATAGGATCTTCGTGCTTGGTGATGAGTATTTTTATTGAAGAAAACAATGTTTTCAGAAAAATCCATGGTGGCAAATTTTCCATGAAAGAAAGTAAAAAGGTTTTTATAGATTTGTGATAAATTTTGTTTTATAACTCACACCAGCCTTTTCTTATAACATCACAAGACAGAAGGTCAGCACAAAGACATCACTCAAAGGGAGTGCCCTTGCATTACCTACTGTATGAAGAGGGGCCATGTCTAAGGTTTGTCCAGCCAACCACTAGAACCCGCACATACACCGGCAGATTTAAGATGCCAATTTGGGTCCTATAGACCGATTTGCTAGGTTAACTGCTTGTGTATGGGGCCCTTCAACAAGCCTCCCTGATCGATATCTGGCCAAAAATGGACTAGATCTTGATCTAGAATCAGCTCATTGATGTGGTCCTTGCTTCTTTTTTTTTTGTTTAACAATTGCATTACAATAATATCACTCATGGTGGGCCGGTCCAGAGGAAGATTAGCTTTTTTGGCGACGAGTCCAACGAGCAAATCTTACAGTTTATGAACACTTTTATGCTCAATTTCTTCTTAAAGAGGTCCTTTAATCATAGAACTTTCATCAAAGTTTGGCATCTGAGGAAAAGTTTTCTGATTTGCCCATTTGCTACAGCTACAGAAGACAGGTCACATAGCAATAGAGAAAAGCTGGGGTCACCATACAGAATTTTTTTATTCATTTTTTTGACGAATAATAATGTATATCTTCCTGGCAGTCTTTATACATGATTAGCATATCCATAAATACAAGATATAATAAAGTATGCTATTTTAAATACATAAGTTGACTGTTAGCATAAAAAAATCTTTGCTGCAGAGATCTATTTTGTATTCTACTAGGATAAAAATCTCTATGTAAAAAACAGTTGCAGCGCTCAATATAGTAATGAAAACAGCTTGTAAGTCTCCTTTGAGAAGGTTCAGGTCACTTCTAATACATTACACATATGTAAGCAAGCTTGTTATTTCACGTAAAGGATAAAATTATGCCATATGGCTTACATACTTTCTGCACCTTGCTGTTAAGGGGTATAAAAGATGTGTTTTCACCTAGCATTGCCTCCTATTAAATCACAATATATATATATATCTTTCTTTCTTCCGCTTGGTGTGGGAATTATATATATATATTATACATATATAATCTTTTATATATATATATATATATATATATATATATATAATATCAGATATCTAGCATGTAAACAATGACTCCCACACAATATAATTCCTCCTAGCAACTGCACATCCAATCACAATTATATTATTTTACCTAAGCACATACAAAAAGTTAAAACAATCCTCGCCTCGCCAGGCAATTTGGAGCGATTTCAAAAATTGTGCCGCTCCGTGTGAATACGCGCCGGCGTTTTCAAGCAACGCCGGTGCGCTTGGGTACTTCGCTATTCGGGGAGGTTCGGGGGCTACAAGTCGCGGCGAGAAGTCGCCAGGCGACAAAATGCCCCCGAATCTCCCCGTCTGGCCTAGCCCTTAGAGCAGAACTCCAGTGCAGGAAACAACTGTATCTCATTAAATATATTCCCTTGTCAATTGCTCTTGCCCCTGCACTAGGAGGGAGCTCTTGTTGCAGGTGGCCATTAGGGTTACCACTTTTCTGTAGAAAAAAATGAAAGCTAAATCGAGGGGGGTTGGGGGTGGAGCAATGACAAAATTACAGGTGTGGTGGTACAAAAGGAGTGGAGCAATGTAGTATATGTGCAGAATATGGGTGATAAGCCTGTGTACAGGGATTGGGGTTAAAATTAGAGGGTGACAAATAACACATTTTGCACCGACACATGGACACTGCCTTGACGGGGCACGTCAGCTTATGCATACTTTGTACAAACTTTGTAACTAAAAGGGTCTTTTTTTGTTAGTTAAAGTTCAGTTGTGCAAAAACAGGTTTCCCAGGGGGCTGTATGTTGGAGTGCTGGATAGTGATGGGCGAATCTCCCGAGATTCGCTTCGCCGGAAAATTGGCGAAAAATTCACGAAACGAGTCGCAGGACGCGTTTCCGATGCGCGTTGCGTCGTTTTCGGCGCATCGCGTCAAAAACGACGCACGACTCGTTTTTCTGGCGAATTTTCGCAACGCAAAATTTCGCTGGCGATTCGCAAATTTATTCGCCAGCAGCGAATCGCGGGAATTATTTATTTCTATTAAATAATCTTAAAGGTTTTATTGAAATTTCTCTATTATTCTGTAAATCATTAGCTTACATTACATGCATATTCCCCATGCTGCTTGTCTTGATGCCTCTGCACAGCATAATATTGTTGGATTCAGGAATTGGTCTTCACGGGTGCCATCTTCAGCCGCTTCAGTAATCTTTGGAATTAGACTGGCATTTTGGTTCATGCACAGTTGGGGGAATCTTCTGCTTCGCAACAACTGGGCATGTGCCGAAACGAACAAAAACTGCCAAAGTGCCGGTGTCATTAAAGAGATTACCGAAGTGGCTGAAGCCCGTGAAGTCCGATGCCTGAATCTGCACAGAGGGGAAAGAATGGACTCAGGGTCATTTGACCGGGGTATTACTTAGGGTCTTGGTGGGGATGGGGTTAGGGATTTTTTTAATGTGGTGCTGAATTCTCCTTTAAGTCTCAGTTCTCTGAAGAGACCTTCTTACCATAAATAGATACAATTCTACTCTGTGGATGCTTATTGCCAATCTGGAAAATTGGCTTAAGGGCTATACAGAACGAGGGCATAGTAGGCATGGAGGACCCCATCTGAAGAGTATACTTTTGGGCCCTCCACCACTATGTGCAGCTCTCCTGCTAATTCTCTGCCCCCATATGGGGCATCCAGCCACTGTCAATGGCCGTGTGCCAATGACCTCTCCTCACATGGGCCTTTAACACAAAACTAAGCTGTACAAACCTCTTGCAGGTACTGATTTTCAACATTTGGCCCCTCCATTCATTAGTCAGTTTGTGCATGTCACCTGACAGTCCTGTTTACCTCCATCAATACACCTAGCTTTATTCAAAACTTTTTCTTTTTTCAAAACATTTCTTCACATGGGCCCTCCATTCATTCATCCAACTGTGTGCAAACACCTGTCCAGCACAGGTGCCCAAAAACTATATTCCTAATAGAATGTTGTCTCTCCAGGAGATCATTTTCTAGAGCCACAGATTGTGTTCTAAAAATTGCATTCAAGCCAGTATAGTTCTATGACAAAGTGCAGAGATAAGTTACTCCCTTGAAATTGATCACGCATTACTCATCCCTCTTTAAGGATACAGATACTGCAACTTTATACATGACGGCAGAATCAAATCAACAGAGTAGCTGCTAAAATATATTAGCGCTGCCTGAGGACAGTGGGTACATTCCCCACACCTTGCTACTCATTAGTCTATACAGACTGAAATTAGTTACAAACTACGTGTACGTCATGGCTCACTTTTTTTAAACAGATTTTTTGTGTAAATGGCATTAGTTCCAGTGCATGGTACCAAAAATGCTGTTAACATCCTATTCACTAAAAACAATTCAGTTGTTTTATAGGTGCACATGCCTATGATTATGTTTTTGCATACAATCTTTAGCCATCTATAGAGCTCTATGGCTGTGCAGGAAAAAGTGGATTAAGAGAAATAAACCTCCTTTATCACCTTTCCCCTTCGACAATACTACATTATTTTGTAATTGAATTTGAGGGCCAGTAGATTTAAGTTATTACCCACAATGCTCTTGGCATTGTGAGTCTGGTTTTATACCTCCATCTCTTCATGTGTTTTGCAGAATGCCAATATTAAACTGCAAAAAGACAGAAAATGGTACATTTATAAAATTATTAATTAATCCAAAAGTGAAGGATGGTCACAGGCATTATTTTAAGCAGTCTAAAGGACTACATCATTCAATTTGTCTAATCTGATTTCCAAACTTTTACATAATGTGTATACATACACAAGGTGACTCATCAAAAGTAATGTTTGATGGCAATGCCTATATGCATGCACATTTTAGATAACATTTTCTCATTTGTTTTTGCTAGGCAAAGAGAATGGTAGCAAAGCCTAGATAATCTCATACATAACCTATGATCACATGAGTAAAAGTGTCTAAGAATAAAAGGTCCAGGGACTTATTCATAAGGAGTAGAATGCTCCTGGGGTTACTGTCTTTAAACACGGGGAAACTAAAAGGGATACTGTCATGGGAAAACTTGTTTTTTTTTTTCCAAAACACATTCGGTAATAGTGCTGCTCCAGCAGACAAAAGAGCAAACAGATTTTTTTAGATTCAATTTTGAATATTCAATCTGAAATGTGGCTAGACAGCTTGTCAGTTTCCCAGCTGCCCTCAGTCATGTGACTTATGTGCACTGATAAACTTCAGTCACTCTTTACTACTGTACTGCAAGTTGGAGTGATATCACCTCCTCCCTTTCCCTGCCTTCCTGCCGGCTACAATGAAAAATCGCCAGCAGGATGGCACACTCGCGGAGCTTAGTTTTCCGAAGTTTCCTTGTGTACCATCCTGTTGGCGACTTTTCATTCAACTCGGCGGGAAGACAGAGAAAAGGCTGTTCGGGGAGATTGTGGCCCAGAAGAAGAGGCAATTAGTCACCAGGCAACTAACTTACTGTGTGCCGTTACCCTAACAAAAGAACAATGGGAAGGTAACTAGATAGCAGCTCCCTAACGCAAGATAACAGCTCCATAACACAAGATAACAGCAGCCTGGTAGATCTAAGAACACTCAATAGTAAAAACCAAGTCCCACTGAGACTGATTCAGTTACATTAAGTAGGAGAAATAGCCTGCCAGAAAGTAGTTCCATGATATGCAGGCGCAAGTCACACGACTGGGGGAGATTTCAAAATTAAATATAAAAAAATCTGTTTGCTCTTTTGAGAATTTGATTTCAGTACAGAAGCCTGCTGGAGTAGCACTATTATCTGATGCGTCTGATGAGTGGCATGTGAATGATATTGAGAGTAAAAATAAATAGAGAGAGGCTTATGTAAGAGAATGAGCTACAATTACTCACCCCTACATGAAATTACATTTGCACATTCTGACTGTTCTCAAAAATCAGTACAGGTATGGCATCTGTTATTGGGAAACCCGGTATCCAGAACATGCCGAGTTACGGAAAGGCTGTCTCCCATTTAAATCAATAGAAATGTTTAAAAATTATTTCCTTTTTCTCTGTAATCATGAAACAGTACCTTGTACTTGATCCCAACTAAGATTGAATTAATCCATATTGGAAGTAAAACCAGTCTATTGGTTTTTTAATGTTAACATACATTTTCTAATAGACTTGAGATCCAAATTATGCAAAGATCCGTTATCTGGAAACAGGTCCCTTGCCTGTAATATAAAACTGTGATGATAAATTACCAGAAAGATTCATTTTGTTTCTTGTTTGTGTCACACATTGCTTGGATACACCTTTGGCTGGGAAAAAGGATAACATAACAGCTTTCTGCACTCTAATCTTGGCAAGAATGCACAATGCTAAATTATGCAAAATCGAAAGCACTAATACAAAATAGCCAGTTTCTCACATGCCACTGCAAAGAAAATATGAAAGAAAAACAAATATTTTGGCAAAACCATTAAACAGATTGCACTTCCGTCTGTGCCCCAGTTTCTATTTGTTTGGGAGCATTACTGTACATTTTACAAATAAAGTATTTTCCCACAGGATGGGCTAACGTTAGACCACAAGGGAATTTAAACTATTGCAGTTGAACTGAATAAGCTTCTCGAATGAGTAGTAAAACATCTTCAGTGATTACTCAGCAAGTCCAGTTGTTTTAGAATTACCTATACTAGATGACCTGGAAGAATAAAAATCTTCATAGTCATCATGCCACCATCTTCATTAGATCGTCCACACAATGTTTTGGGGGCATGTCCCTACTTCAGGTGAATCATCCGATGAAAGGACAAACCCTGAAACTTTGTATGGTTTTGGCATGATAAAAAGTTAGTTGCTTGTCTCAATTGGATCAGATTTGTGCGCCATAAGCCTTTCTAAATGATACTTTGAAGGGAGTGCCATCTCCCAAATTACTGAGCACCAAGCTCATAAGAGACCTGGGTGTGAACGTAAGTGCAAGTAAGTGATTCCAGTCACGGGATGTGCTTAACCCCCCCAGTTATTTTAGGTTTCCAAAATGTTGTTTTTAGCCTTATAGCTTTCCAGTGACAGGTACCAGAAGCTTGTTCAATTAGTATCAATAGTTCCAAATTGTGCCGTAGAGAAAATATGGTTAGAAATGGAATAACAGTTAAATTAATCTTTTTAAATTGTATTTAACATCCCACCAAGATACTGTGCTCCATTATAATCCATATTTATAGAGGGTGGTAAGTAGCATCTGAAGAGTCCTAGTAAAACTTAAAACCGACTGAGTCCCCTGACCCTCCCTGTAGTAAAATGATGGGGTAAGGGCTCTTGTATGTTCTCCAAAAAATGTTCTAGAGGTGTTCTATTTGCTTAAGATCATTTACAGAACTGATGAGAGTGTGGCTGCAAACCATGATTTTCCTGAGCATTCCGGCAGACAATTATTACTGCCACAAGTTCCACAGAGCAGATACCAGGAAATACTGCCAGGCTTTCCTACTACTTTAACACCAAATTCCCACAAATTACCCACAATGCAAACATAACATGCACTGTGACTAGAATGTAAATGAGGATAATGTTGTTGACAAACTAATTTGCCCATCTCCTCTTTTTTAAGGATATATATCATTTGCGTATTATATGTTGGAAGTGCTGAAAAAAAGATTGGACTATATTGTGAATAAATTCTAAGGATATTATAAGTTAGCGAGGAGTTTTAGGACCATATAAAAACTTGAGGCCGAGTGTTTTTATACAGGACATGGAACTCAGAGGTAACTTCTAATATCCTCATATTTTGCAACTGGGGGTACTTTTATTATTATAAAACAAGTTTCAGTGAGTCATGACAGAAATTACATCAGAACTCACCGTTTATAAGGATATAATTTACAAGATATTTATGGCTTTTGTGTATTATATAGAATACTTCTTCTCCAACTCTTGGGAATGTATGACTGTAGGCCTAACAGAATGTAGTATAAGTATGAGATCTATTATCCAGAAAATCATGTAACCATTAAATAAAGGCTGGTTTGGCTTCCAATAAAGATTAAGTAGATTTTAGTTTGGATCAAGTACAAGGTACTGCTTTATTATTACAGAGAAAAAAATTTTAAACATTGGATTCATTTATTATAATGGAGTCAATGGGAGACAGCGTTTCCATAATTCTGAACTTTCTGGATAAGGGGTTTCCGGATAATGGATCCTGTACCTGGCATAGAGATTTAGCAGGCAGCAAACACCAGACTCTGCAAATAGTAGACTTTACTGCTGCAAAGAACAACTACTTTAAATGCAATTAATTTTTATAACTGAAATCATTATCATGTTACATTAAAAAGGGAGAGAACAAGGAACAGCATGTCAAACAGCTCAGAGACAGAAAAAGGAATATTTTGATTGAAAAAAATAAAACTTGGCACCAGTGTTATTCAGATATGATTAACCATTCCATTCACTGGCAAACCCAAGGGAACAAATCTGTGTCCCACTGGCTCATGCTATCTATTGCACACATTTGTAAACAAGGCTTATTATATTATGTTGCTGAACCACACCACTTTCTATATCCATCTCCTTAGTTTCTTAGCAGCCTACCTCACAAAGGTAGCTAGTTAAGCTTTAAAGGACAGATTATTGTCATTTGCATTTAACAACATAGACATAACAAAAATACTATATAATTACAGGTATAGGATATATTATCAAAAATGCTTTGGACTTGGGAGTTTTCCAGAAAAGGGATCTTTTCATAATTTGGATGACCATACATCATTTAAACATTAAATAATTGTCTTGCCACAAATAAGGATGTCCGCGTAGGCTTGTGGTGCAGTAAGTTTATGTTTAGTATACAAAATACAGCATTTCTAGCTTT
Organism: Xenopus borealis; assembly: GCA_024363595.1. Taxonomy (NCBI): domain Eukaryota; kingdom Metazoa; phylum Chordata; class Amphibia; order Anura; family Pipidae; genus Xenopus; species Xenopus borealis. The sequence continues at coordinate 117,589,855 of CM044431.1, read as the reverse complement.
ATTCTATTTTACACTTTCCTTGTCCTTTAAAATGGAATCTATAGCCTTCCTTTACTTTAGAGCTTTCTGGATAACAGGTTTCTGAATTTTTTTTTAAAGGGGAAGTATTTCGACCATCAAATATTCGAATACAGTTAAATTCAAATTATTCAAATTTTAAATTCGATGGTCGAAGTGACCTCATTTGCATATTCAATTTTTTTTTTAAATTCGATCGAATTTCGAATTCTTCACAAAAATTTTGTAGTTCTGCCCCTATGTGTAGATTTGAAAACGAGAGATCAAGCAGTGACAGAAATGACAGATGAGATATCCAAAGTATGTACAGGTATGGGATCGGTTATCCAGTAACCTCAGATATCCAGAAAGCTCAGAATTACGGCAAGGCCATCTCCCATTGACTCCGTTATAATCAAATAATACAGATTTTTTAAATCGATTTCTTTTTTCTCTGTGATAATAAAACAGTAGCTTGTACTTGATCCCAAGTACTTAATCCTTATCAGCAGCAAGACCAGCCTATTAGGTTTATTTAATATTTACATGATTTTCTAGTAGACTTAGGGCAGGGGTGCCCAAAAGGTAGATAGGGATCTCCCAGTAGACCTTTAGCTGGTGATCAGTAGATCTCAACACTGTCAACAACGCTGTCAACAAACAGCTTGTCTATATGATTCTCCTGTTTCATTCTTTTCATTCAGATATTTATTATGTTAAGTTTACATAAGAAATAGTTGTTTGTTAACTATAACAATATCAATTCTCATAAATCAATATGATATTTAAGTAATATTTTACAGAGAAGAGAATGCTAACAATGCTTTTATGGATGTAGATCATAATGGTACATCAATAAAAGTAGACCTCACATTTGTAAAGTATGGGCACTCCTGACTGCGGTTATGAAGATTCAAATTAACAGAAAGATCCATTATTCAGAAAGCCCCAGGTCCCAAGCATTCTGGATAACAGGTCTCATATCTGTACAAGCAAATCATATTTATACTGTCCTTCTTAGTATGGAAAAGTCACACAGTGAGTGCTGTCAATGTGTTTAATGTCACAAGGTTGGATGAAAGTCAGAGCAGGGAGGAATGATGTAGTGCTGAATCCAAGCAGTGAAAATAACATTCCATGAATATTCTTGGTATTATCACCTTTAACCACAAGAAGTGAATAAAGTAACCCTATAGCAGCTGATACACACGCACACGCCTTTCAGCAGCTACACGTAAAATGATAAACACATGACTATTCATACATAAACATAATGTACCTACATGGTGACAGTGTCCGGGTGCCAGCACTTTCTTCCTTTGCAGCTAATGTTAAAGTGCGACTTGTGTGTGTCACAGCGGCTGCAGCAGCTCAGTGCTACATCCCAAACAATCACACAAGGATGCTGCCACTAGCTAGGTAGCTCTGCATGTGCAAGCATTACAAGTGCAGGTGAGCCGCTAGTCTGTCACTTATCTGTCCTGCTTCCAAATCCCACCTTTCAAGAAACCTAGTAGCAGCCACAGGACGCGCACGCCTGGTGTTAGTGCTGCAGCCTCCCAGTTACCGCTGCTGTTGCCAATGCTAGTGCCTGTGTGCTCCCGGCTAATGCATGGACTGACCATAGAGTACTGGAGAAATAAGAATTGCTGGAGCAGCCCCTCCTGTTGTTTCCCAAGAATATAGCATCTCTTCACCATCGAGACGCCGGGGGAAGGAGAGAATCATGTAAGGAGGAGTCTCTACATATTGGACGAGCTTGCAATTGCTGGCGAGGCCCCATAAGGCCCTTTTGTTTGGTAGCCAGCAATAGACAGCATGGAGAGAGGGGAGGGCTGAGTGAGTGATGAGGGGGAGAGAACAATAGCATCCTGAGGGGTGGGAAACTGGCAGCAGGAGGAGGAGGAGGAATGAAGGGAGAATACAAGAGGCTTTGCAGTAGTACAGCTGCAGAAGAAGCATAGTGAGAAGGCAGAGAAACCAAGTGTCTCAGCTTAGAGATTCACTGTATTTCAGGGCCCTAGAAACAGAAGGATCAGCCAGGAAAAGTAAGACAAAAGTGTCCCCTATTCACACCAGTAGATCCTCAAGCATACCTCCCAACGTTTTGGAAATAAAAAGAGGGACAAAAAAGTTGGGGTGCCCCATTTGTGTGGCCACACCCCCTAATTATGATGTTGCTTTTACATTTGGCAGGTTAAAGGACAAGGAAAGGCTGGACACACTTGGGGGTGTCAAACGTTAGGCACCC
>CM044431.1:117558262-117569224 GCA_024363595.1 Xenopus borealis | reverse complement strand
GACATCCATGCTGCTGGGCTCAATTTTTCCTCCTGGCTATTCCACTGACACCGGTATCTTGGATGTCCTCGCTCCTTCCGTCACCAGATTTGGACATTTTCATCCCTAGGAAACAGACAAGGACCAAGGAGGAGCACATCTGAATCTAAGCTCTCAGGGCAGATTGATAGCCCAACCCCTGCTCCGATGTACCGAGACTCTAAATAGCAGCTTTGTGTTCTTTGAATAAACTCCTGCAACCACTGTCACAATACGCAGATATTCCATACCGCTGCTGGATCTGCCATCCCACTATGCGTCTCCAGCCTGACACCTACACGATTCTCCCGTGCTCCTAGAGCAGGATTTAAGCCTTGCAAAGTTGCTAGCCAAATTGAAACAGCAGTGGCAGAGCCTAAAACTCTCAGTCAAGAAACTGCCGCAAATGTACAGATTGTGAATCAGGTACTGTGGCCTAATAATGCACAGGCAAAATACAGTACAGTGCTAAGGAAAGGGATTCATGGTAAAACCATGCAGTAAATACAAATGAAAAATTCTGATTTTGCTGTGGTTCAACAAAACACACTGCAAAGTATGCTTCATGACCTGCAAAAGCTGTACAGTGCCACAAGGTTAAAAAGGTAAGTCATTTTGCTATGATCTGCCGTAGTTCTGCTAAAGATGTTCATGAAGTGACTACTACAAATGTTACAGTGTTAAGTGTGGATAAAGCTGGTACATTTATTCCAGACAAGTTTATATGCACTGTCAATGTCAATACTGCTTCTGCTGACAATGGACACTCCATTAACCTGATGCTTGATACAGGTTCAACTGTTTCTATACAACCAAAGGATATTTTCTTAAAATATATAGGAAATATATTCAGAACTCAGAGGAGCAAAATTATTTTCCACCTTTGATCTTAAGAGTGCTTATCATCAAGTATTACTGCATGAGGAAAGCAGAGACCTCACCCATTATGGTTTGTTTTGGTTCAAGTGTGTACCATATGGACTGGCTTCAGCACAGAGTTGTTTTCAAAGACTGATGTCTTCTATACTCCATGACATACCTGGTGTAAAATGCTACTTGGATGATGTAATTGTCTACGCTCCAACTATGGATATTCATGACAAGTAGTTAGAAAAGATTCTGAAATGCATTGATTCTGCAGGACTGAAACTGAACCTTTCCAAATGCCACTTTAGACAAACTCAGCTGTCATTTCTGGGTTATATAATTTCACAAGAGTGATTACTGCATGACCCTGACCATGTCAACGCTGTGACTCAAGCATCTTCTCCATCTGATTTTCAGACCTTACAAACTTTTTTTAGCTCTTACTTCAACAACTATGCTTCAGTAATGGAGCCACTTAAAGCACTACGACGTGGAACTTCAAGTCTGGTGTGGTCAGAGACTGCTCAACATAGCTTTGAAATAGTGAAACAGTTAATTGTGAACGGTCCAGCACTAGCTTTATTGGATCCTGTACTACCCACTGTGGTTACTACAGATGCTTCAGACTATGACTTGCTGCAGATCCATGCTGATCATTCAGAGAAAACTGTTGTATTTACACCAAGAAAACTTACAGAGATTGTGCGTAAGTAATCAACTGTTGAAAAAGAAGCTCTAGCATGTGTTTGGGAAACAGCAAAATGGCGAACCTACCTATGAGTTAGAGGATTTACCATATGCACTTATCACAGCCCTTTAACTACACTGCTTACAACAAAGGGACTAGGAAGAGCTGGAATACGTATAGCTAGATGGTTAGCAAGGCTAATTAATTTCAACTGCAAAATACAATACAAACCAGGTTTGAAAAATGTTACTGCTGATTGTTTGTCACGTTTACCTTTACCTGCAGCTTCTGATACACTGGATGAGGACATAGAAGTTGTAGCACTGACTGATTTACTATCATTCTGCAGATTTTAAGCAAGCAAGCCTCACATTTCCAATTCAAGTCAAACTACGAGACATCTTACAAAGCAAATGGGCAATTGCTGAGAAGAAACTCAGTCCTAATCTTCAACCTTACTACAGGATTAGACATGAACTTTCCTTAGTAGATGGCTATGTTGTCCATGGAGCTCAACGCTTATTGGTACCAGAGACCTTGCAAGAAAAGCTCATACAACTTGCACATGATAGTCATCAAGGAATTGTACGTACAAAACAAAGACTACGAGAACTATAATGGTGGCCAACAATGGATGCCAATGTGGTAACTGCCATTCATTCTTGTCAGAATCATGACAAAACAGCTATCACACATACACTACCCCCCTTCAGTCATTACCATTTCCTGATCAGCATGGGAAAAACTTGCTATTGATATTGTGTGTCCTTTTGCAGACGCTCCTATAGACTGGAGATTTGCTATAACTCTGACTATTACAGAAATTGCATTTGTTTCTCATACAACATCAGCTACAGTAATAACATTTCTATCTACAGTCTTCAGCATTGAAGGTAATCCAGAGGAGTTAATGTCAGACAATGTACCACAGTTTGTCTCATCTGAGTTTGAATTCTTTCTAAGAGAAAGGAATATTGTGCATAGGAAATCTTCAGCGTGTTACCCACAAGCAAATGGAGAAATCAAGTGATTCAACAGAAGTCTGAAAGAAGCACTACAGACAGCCAATCTTACTGGGAGCTAGTGATGTGCATGTTGACCCGCAACCCAAGTGACCCACGGGTCAGGGCGGGTTCGGGTTAAATATTGGGTGTCCATGGCGGGTACGGATTGGGTGGGGGTTATACTGAGGCACTACTATACCACACCCAACCCGTACCTGCCATGGACACCCAATATTCAAACAGAACCCATAGAGCTGGGCAGGGTTGGACTGGCTCTCATGGGCCCCGCAGACCCAGACCCGCTCTCCACAGCCTCTGCTCTGGCACTCATTTGTGACCTCCCTGTGCAGAAAAAGGTATGCAGTGGGGGTGGGAGAGAGGGGGACAGCAGCCCCAACAGTTCCTAACCAAGTCAATCAGATGGACTTCTCTGTGCCCCTTGTCTCTGTAGGATACATTTCCATCTCTACCATGCCTGAGAACACTGGAAATTATTTCAGCTTGTTTTCCACGCAGACTATATCTGCTGAGCCTACTAGATCTAATCTGTAACAGTAACAAATTAAAATATCTTGAACACACAAGTTATCAAGCTGATTACTTTGAAACTTGCAAGGATCCAAAAGGATCAGTTCTGTTACCTTATATCTGTGAGGCCAGAGTATGAGTTTGGTAAAGAGGCCTTAAGAGCCATGGATACAAAGCACTGATTGCCCTCTAACTGCAATTACTATCAGTGACTGGATGTAAAAAATAATGATTATCGGATGATTGGTACACTTAATGCTTCTCCATGATGCTCCTCCTCAGAGCTCTCTTCTTTTAAATGTTTATCATCTACATGTGTTATGGTCAAAGCATTGACCCAGTGTTTACAGGTTAGGGCTATGCCACACATAGGGGTTATTTATTAAACTTCTGGTTTGTAAGGTTTTTTCTATCTCGAATAAACACACAATTTAACCAAACTTGAATGTTTGCTTATTAATGAAAAAATCAAGTGTAAAAAACTCGATTGAATGCAATCAGGGAAAAAAACTAGAATACCTCAAATTTATCAAATTTATATGATAAAAAAACCTTGAGTACCCCATAATTTTTTAGCGCAAACCAGTGTAAAACACCCGAAAATCATGAAGGCCAAAAACATCTTCAAATGTTTAAAGGGGCCTTTGTCATTGACAGCTAAATTAATTTGACAGGCTTTAGCTGGCGTATTTTTGGATTTAAGCTTTTTGGAGATTTGGGGCATATTCTGTCTCAAAAAATAAGAGTTTTTTCCCCCCAGAAAATTTTTTTCAGTAAAACTAACCTTGAAAAACTTGAATTATTTGAGAAAACACAAATCGACTTTTAATAAATAACCCCCGTAGTATTTTTATTCTTTATATTATATTTCTCGTCTTCTTGTAGCACTTTCTACTGTTATAATGGGAAGGGTTCCGCTGCATTTTGATATATTTTTTTGTTTGTAAATTGGTGTGTAGGCAGCGATCTCAGGTTTTGTCTAGCCCTGTGCATTCAGAAAGAGCCAGCACTTCATTATGGAACTGCTTTCAGAAAAGCTCCTAATCAATGTAACTGAAGGTGTTGCAGTGGGACTTTTTTTTTTACTGACTGCTATTCTTATATCTACTAGGGAGTGGTTATCGAGTGAAATCACTCCAACTTGCAGTGCTGTAGTAAAGAATGACTAAATTTTATCAGCACCTGGGGAACTGACAACATGTCAAGCCCCATGTCAGATTTCAAAATTAAATATTAAAACATTTTTTGCATTTTTGAAAGATGGATTTAATTGCAGAATTTTGCTGGAGCAGCACTATGCTACATTTAAAAAAAAAAAAAACATGTTTTTCTGCGATAGTATCCCTTTAAAGGACAAGGAAATTTAAAGAAGTAGGCTAGAAATGTTGTACATTATGTTTTGTGCTTCTGTACCAGCCCAAGGCAACCACAGCCCTTTAGCAGTAAAGATCTGTGTCTCCAAAGATGTCCCAGTAGCTTCCCATCTTCTTTTCTGCTGATTCACTGCACATGCTCTGTGCTACTGTCAGTTGCTGACCTCAGGGACCAACTCGAAATATATCGTACACAGAAATTTCACAGTATAAGGCTGATTAGTAATTAATACAGATAATTACTACATGGCAGTACAGAAACCAGTGAAATTAGTACCAGAATTTAATAATCAGCCCTGTAGCGTCAGCTTATATTACAGACAAACCTAATTTTCTGCTTGATAATTTGTGATGACCCCTAAGTTTAGCTTCTCAACAGATGCTCAGAGCCCACTGATTATGTGAGTGTCACAGACACTTTCCAAGATGGTGACCCCCTGTGACAAGTTTGAAGTCCTTGATCATTGCTGCTGAAACTCCTTTAAGTTGTTTAAAGAACCCTTGAGCAAGCTCAGAACTATATATCGTTGCCGGAGTAACACATCTGGCCCGAGTCTTTTATTGGCTTTAAAACATGCTCAACCCCAGCTGAAGGGCTGCAAAGTGGACATTGCAAGAGTACAAAGCCACTAATGGAAAGGATATTGTGAGTGTAGCCAGCCCCTGGTAACCTGAGTTTAAGAATGCCTTTCTCTGGCTTTCTCTGACATTCAGAGGCACGGAGCCAAGTTTCATTGTGTGAAATTATTAACTTGGTTCACATTCAGCCATGAAAAAGGTTGACAAGACAATTCACTAATTAGTTGTTTGTATCACTTACTTGTACATGGTCAGATTTTTTTACTTGATGAGTTATTTAACGGTGTCCAAATTAACTGCAGTTCTGTAATTGACATGTTTAACAAACTGAAACAGAGGCTGTGGATTTCTCTTTGCTGAAGTATTCGGCACATCATTCATGTTCACTTTCTACTTGGTTAAAGGGAAATGTGCCTCATCTTTCATTTCTCCATCTGAATATACATTCCAGATAAACAATTCTTCACCTAGCAGTATTCTTTGAAATCTAAAGATGCAAAGGAAAACAAATTACTACGTGTCCTAATTTTATTCATATATTGCAAAATTTTAGGGAACTTTTAATAAATCCTATTAATATTTCTGTTTTTAAAGCTATTAAAGGGCATATAAACCCTCAATAAACCTCTTACCAGCTCTCAATTGCAGGCTGCTGAAAAGAAATGTTAAAAAATATAGGTAGATTACTGTGCATTATTGACTTACCAGTGTTTAGGCTTTGAATCTAGAAAATCTTTGTAGTGCAACTGCAGTATTCCCCTGTATCCTATCAACGGTCACTATAACTTTTGGCACCCCCACCCCAGTTATTAACACTTTCCTTCTCCTTTAACTGTCCTTCAACTGTCTCCGCACTCTCAGGGCTTAAAATATTTCAGAACTTTATTTCATTCAATGTTTGGTCTGATGTTTCGGCTGATACAACAGCCTTTCTCAAAGTGAAATAAAAATTAAACAAACAAAATAAATACATGGAATGGCGCGAAACGGCCGTGAAGTGACGTGATTAGTGACATCATAGTGTGAACAATCAAATCTTAATCATGTCCATATGTGAATCATGTCCGTGTTATAGAAACAGAAAATAATAAAAAATAAGAAATAAAAAATAATGTGTGATCACAAACATCTGTGAAATAGACCTTTAAAGGAACAGTTCAGGGTAAAAATAAAAAACTGGGTAAATAGATAGGCTGTGCAAAATAAAAAATGTTTCTAATATAGTTAGTTAGCCAAAAATGTAATGTATAAAGGCTGGTGTGAGTGGATGTCTCACATAACAGAATACAACACAACATCCTGCTTTTCAGCTCTCTAAATCTGAGTAAGTCAGCGACTTGAGGGGGGGCCACATGGGACATAACTGTTCAGTGAGTTTGCAATTGATCCTCAGCATTCAGCTCAGATTCAGAAGCAACAGTTATGACCCATGTGGCCCTCCCTCAAGTCATTGATTGGTTACTGCCTGGTAACCACTCAGTGTAAACAAAAGAGAGCTGAAAAGCAAGAAGTAGTGTTCTGTTAGGTTAGACTTGCAGTCACTCCAGCCTTTATACATTACATTTTTGCCTAACTAACTATATTGAAAACATGTTTTATTTTGCACAGCCTATCTATTTACCCAGTTTTTACATTTATACAGAGCAATTCCTTTAAGGATAAAGTGATGTTGACAATTTTCATCGGTGATCCATCTAAACACCATCTGGTGTGTCAGTTGAAATGCTACATCCATGCGTATCAAGTGAAATGTTACGTGAGTGCGTTAAAAAGAGATACAAAGTATCCATCCACAAAAACTGTTTAAAACCACTAAAGTATCCGTTGGACCTAAGCTGCAACAAAGATAACTATATGAGCCCACAGAAATGCTAAGTATGTAATGTATTTTTAACATGTAAATAAATCACCCAGGAGTGTAAAAGATTCTATTACAAAAAAATAAGTCAATAATGAAAAATGCCAGGCACACTATCTTCATAATAAAAAATTAATTACCTCTGACATGGTAAAGGTCTCGACACTATAAGGGCTCAGTTACCTGGAGTTAGTCGGGCCCAATGGACATTGAACGTGTTGTATTGATAACGTGTATTATAACGTGTTGTATTCACATGCATGCAAAGCATGATATATATGTCCAACCCCAAGGTTAACTAGAATCTTGGTGTTTATTAATAGATATTTTAAGAGTTCATTACATATAATCCCCAGCAATATTATACACCCTATGTGCTGGAACTGGTCCTTGCAACAAATATCTCACCCTAGTTTCTATCACAACTATTCTATCTGATGGATTAGTGACCCTATACATACAGTATATACTAAATTTTACTTTGTGTGTCCCCAGCCTGCCTTTTATTCACCTGGCCGGTCGCTAAGTGCTTCGCTTCCTAGTGAGTACTTTTTGAAAACTCTCTGACGTCTCCATGCTTGTGGGCTTTATTTGATCTTCACTCTGTTTGTGCCTCCCATGGTTTTCTTTAGCCTTTTCAATGTAAAAAAAATTAGCAGTTTTCAGGCATCAATTTGGCTGTATGTATTTTATACCTTCATTGTGCTTTTTCCTAGCATGTCTCATACCCCTGAAGACCCATGTCTCATATCCTACTACATCCTATTAGAGATCTTGTCTCAACTGCTATAAGCCGGCTCTTAAGGAGAAGAAGTTTTGTAGGAGCTGTATTTTACTGTTTATTGCTCCATGTTCTCCAGATGCAACTACTCTAAGAGGGGAAGCACCTTCTGTTCCTATAGTTGAATTACAGGATTCAGCCAGAGAGGAGCCTTCCTTCTAGCCCGGATTAAGCAGGCAGTGGCTGAAGGAGTTAAACAAGCTACTGGTTCTAAGAGAGTAAGGCCTTCCTCCAGCAGGGATGGAGATGATGTACTGTAAGTTCTGTTTCCTCTGTTATATATGAAGGAGAGGTTTATTTGTCTACTGATGAGGCTGATGATCCAGATTCTTATGTATTTATGCATAAATTGATTTCCCCTTTGATTAAGTCAATTAAGCAGGCGTTGGCTATTCAAGATCCTGCTCCTTCGACTTCTGCAGTTCTTATCAATAGGAAAAAGAAGACTACTTTTCAACTCCACCAAGAGATTACGAGTTTAAAAGAGGCTGAGTGGCTTAAGACTTCTAGGAAAGTCCCTACCAAATCTAAATTCGGTAATTTTTATCCCTTCCTGGAGGAGATTGCTAAGGATTAGGATACTTTACCAGTGGTGGATACCCCAGTGGTGTGTCTTTCCAAGAGGACTGCTCTTCCTTTTGATCCAATGGATTGCCGGATGGAGACAGACCATTGGAGCCCTCTATAGGCTGGCAGTGGCTCAGGTTTCTGATGCTAAAGCAATGACCATTTGGATTGAGAACCTGGAAGAGGCTATGGAGGCTAGTTTCTAGAGATTCTATGAGAGAAAACTTAGCTAAATTGAAGATGGCCGCTAGTTTTTCCCTTGAGGCTGCTATAGATGTGACTAAGTTGGTGATACAGCCCTGTCCATTTCAACCAGGAGAGCCCTTTGGCTAAGAAATTGGCAGGTAGATACTGCCTCCAAGAATACCTTGTGTAAGCTTCCTGGATGGGATTATTTCTAAGTCTTCTGGTGGGAAGTCCTCCTTTTTCCCTCAGAATAGGCGTTTCAAAGAATCCTTTAGGAGGTCACAGTCCAAAAGATTCTTTAGTTGATGCAAGCAAGAATCCAGATCTTTTAGGTCAAGAAGGGATTCCTTTCAAAGGACAGTCCTAGCACCCAACTAACTCCAGCCCTTTTCAGAACAAAAAGTCAAGGGCTTTTGGTTCTCCTAAATCCCAAAACAAGTCTGCATGAGATGAGGGCTGCCCAGACTCTAAGGGTAGGGGCAAGACTCTTACAATTCAGGGAGGCCTGGGCAGGTATAACCCAAGATTCATGGGTACTGGAAATTATTTTCAGAGGATACAGAATACAGTTTCTTTCAAGACCTTATCAAATTTTCTTTGTGAAACCCAAATGCCAAGAGACTCGCAGGCCTCCTTAGTGATGAAGGACTACGTGCAACAGTTGCTGCAGAAGGGGCAGTCATGCCTCAAGTTGCTCAACTTCAAAGGACAAGAGGTTCTATTCTCCTCTCTTTCTTGTCATGAAAAGCTCGGGGGACCTCAGGCCTATTCTGGATTTAAGAAGGTTAAACAAGTTTATAAGGAGCCAAATGGAAACCTTAGCTACCATCGACTCAATGATCAGTTGTGGCGATTGGCTAATAACAATCGACTTGAAGGATGCATACCTTCATGTGCCGGTAGAGGTAGAACACCAACCGTATCTGAGGTTTGCCTGGAGAGATCTCCATCTGCAGTTTACATGTCTCCCCTTCAGTCTCTCAACCTATCCTAGGACCTTCTCAAAGGTTCTTGTAATAGTGATTGCCAGGGTTGGAGATTTTCCATTACCTGGATGATTTGCTGTTAATCCAGAGAACAAGCACTGAGGAACAGAGATTTAGTTCTGTCCAAGCTCAAAGAGAGCTTCTGTCCCAGCTCATTCTCTCACCTTTCTGGGAGCAGCTATAAACAAAAGAGACAATATATCCATACTGACTCAGGAAAGGAGGGCAAAGACCCAGTGGGAGATTTCCACAATTTGTCAGGAGGCTTGATTTTCAGAGAGAAGGATAATGAAAATCTTAGGTCTCATGGCTTCATGTACAGGTCTAGTGAAGTGGGCCACATGGAGAATGAGGCCTCTCAAGCATCTTTTTCTCTCTCATTGGGACATATATCAGAGGGATTTGGCTCAATCCATTCTACTACCATCCTCAATCAAACAAAGTCTTCAATGGTGGTTAGAGGACAAAAATGTATTAAGAGGTTTTCCAATAAAAGATCCATTGTGGGTCGAGGTGTATGCCAATGCCTCAGGAGAAGGCTGGGGAGCTCACTGTTTAGGTCATTCAGTGCAAGGGACTGGCGAGAAGTTCCTTCAAATATATTAGAAAGTCATTATAAACCTTCTCAGACCTTATAAGGGGAACCTGCATAAAAATAAGGTCCGGCAATGTATCCACGGTTAATATATAAGAAAACAAGGGGGCACCAGAACCAGTTTTTCACTGTTCCAGGAGGTAGAACCAGTTATGTGTTGGGCAGAGAAGCATTTGTCAGTCTTCACCGCTGTTTACATTTCCGGAAGAGAAAACATTACAGCAGATCTTCTCTCCTGGAGACCGTTGGATTATACAGAGTGGGAGCTGAACCAGGAGATCTTCATTCAAATATCTCGCAGGTGGGGTACTCCTAAATTAGAACTGATGGCAACTCCTTGGAATACAAAGGTGAGACTGTTCTATTCGAGGAGGCCCTGTCTCAAGACAGAAGCACTGGATGTCTTAGCTCAGGACTGGGGTCAGGATCTTGTTTACATCTTTCCTCCTTTACCACTCATCTTTTCAGATCCAGAGCAAATGTGATAGCAATCTTGCCAGATTGGCCACACCGACTGTGGTATTCCCTTATAAGGATACTGAGCATAGAGGTACCAATGCAGTTCGCCAGGAGGCCCGACATTCTAGTCCAAGGACCAGTATTTCACCACCTTTCTCAATTTCTAAACCTCAGGGCCTGGTGGCTGTTAGGGCTGGGAGCTGGAGACAATGTTATTGCTACTCTTCTCAAAGCAAGAAAGAGTACTACTTCCTCACAATATTACAGAATTTGGGACTGTTGTCTCGAGTGGGCTCAGAAGAACAGTGTTGAGCCTTTTATTCCATCTAGAAGGAACATATTGGAATTTTTGCAGACAGGTTTAGATAAGGGGCTCTCCTGGAGTTCCCTTAGGGTTCAGGTATCAGCTTTATCATCTACAGTGGTGTGAAAAACTATTTTCCCCCTTCCTGATTTCTTATTCTTTTGCATGT
>CM044431.1:117527411-117555711 GCA_024363595.1 Xenopus borealis | reverse complement strand
AAACATGCAAAAGAATAAGAAATCAGGAAGGGGGCAAATAGTTTTTCACACCACTGCATTCTAAATAGCAAGTGGGCTTGGCAGCAGTAAAGCGTATCCGTCCTCCAATTAAGTCCCGTTCTCCGCCGTGGGATCTTCCACTCGTCCTCAGGGCTTTAAGATCCAAACCCTTTGTACTGATGGAAGATACTTCATTATGGCACCTCACTCTGAAAAATGTACTTCAGATGGCTTTGACCTCGGCCAGAAGAATTTCTGAGCTGAGGACTCTTTGTTATGAGGCTCCTTATACATTTTTCTATCTGGAAAAAGTTGTTCTAAGAACAATGCCTGATTTCTTACCCAAAGTAGTCTCTACTTTTCATCTAAATGAGCCCATTGTTCTTCCATCTATCAATTTTGATTCTGCTTCACAGGATGAATCTTTTTGGTCAAGTTTAGATGTGAGAAATTGTTTGGAAGAATATATCCTAAGTACCCAAGCTATCAGAAAGTCAAATAAACTTTTCATAATTCCAGCAGGACTTTTTAAAGTAGTAGGCAAGCCAGAAAAAGGTAATAGGTTTCTAAAAATGCTAAATAACAACTTTTTATTTCAGCTAGTTTAGCAGCCTACAGAGAAAGATTCTCTTTGGGCCAGATTCAATGCAGTGGGAAAAAGGTTTAAAAAGGTTCAATAAAGTCATTCAAGTTAGCTAGGACAGCTGGTCAATAAAGCTGCAAAAAAAGCTTTTAAACAAGCTAAAAATACAAAAATTATAGGGTTTTGCAGTATTCACTGTTTACTTAAATGTAAATACTAAAAAGAAAAATGAAGCAAGAGGGTAGGACCTTTATTATCAGATGGAGGTCAGTTGGTTGACAAGAGCAGTGAAACAGCAGATATTCTGAAATGTTATTTGCCATCTGTCTACACAACTGAGGAACCAGTTTTTCTTTTAAATAGAACCAGTTCTAATAATATAAATATTGCTAAATGGGTCACTCGGGAGAGAATTCAAAAGAGATCTGCACATGTAAAGATAGCTAAAGGTCTGGATCTGGATGGTATTCATCCCAGGGTACTGAATGAGCTTAGCTCTGTGACTGGTAAACCTCTTTATTTCATTTTTCAGGATTTACTGAGGTCTGGCATTGCGCATAGCTCACAGAGAATTGCTAATGTGTTGCTGCTATTCAAAAAGGGATCCAGTTCTCAACTTGAAAACTATAGGCCTGTTAGTCTGACATCAGTGGAATGCAATTGGAGCAAGTAATTTTGGATATGATATTGGAACACATTGTAAATCATAATAGTATGCGTTTGTGCCAACATGATTATGTGAACTATTGCAAACATTAAAAATGAGTACAGCTATGGGACCTTGGGTTTTCCAGAAAAGGAATGTTTTCATAATTTGCATACCTACCAACATTTGTAAAATATGAAGAGGGACAAAAACATTTGCCGTGCATAGCATGGTGATATTTTTGCATCACACCAATTTTATGACCACACCCCCTACATACCACTTCCTTTTTACAAAATTTGGCAGTGTATGGAAAGTTTGAACACATTTCTGGGGGATGTAGGGTTTTGGTTTTATGTGTTATTACAGTTCACTAATGAAGTTGATTTGCCTTTTAAGCTGCAAGTCACAATTTCCCCAAGAGACCTACTTATCTTAAATAGTTACAATTGTTTATTTGCTTATCTTAAATTGTTAGAAATGTATCTACTTTGTATCTTTTTCTGGCTGTTCAGTTCAGGAGTTCAGAGAGAATGACATTCCGCTATCAATCCAGCACTGCGAGTTGAGCTGTCAAAATTGGGACTGTGCCACGAAAAACGGGACAGTTGGAAGGTATGAGATTGCCTTGTGATAATTCAGATCTTTCTGAATAATGGGTTTCTGGATAACGGCTTCAATACCTGTATAAGTTTTAACTTATGTTGTAAATATAATCTATTATAAATTTCTATAATCTATTATAAGAAGTTTCTTCATGTAGGAGTCTGATTCTGATTAATGGTCGGGTCCCATGGGAGCAAGTTCACAAAAAATGTACTAACAGTGGCAGATAGAGTAGTGCAACTTCGCAGCCTAACTCCAGGTAAAGTTGCACTTTGGCGAAGGGCTGAAATAACGCAAATTTACAAATTATTTTTATGAACGTTACCTCTTTCGCCAGAGTTTACTTCGGCAGGTTAGACCAGACGAAGTGCAATAGAGTAGATAGGAGTTTGAAAAAAAAAAGGAGAATTTTTTTTTCTACGCTGGCGTGTTTCGCCTTTTAGAGGGTGATAGGCTGAAAAAGATTGACTTCCTCCCCTACATTTGATAACAAATGGCACCTTAACTATACTGTGGGCACATGTGTAGGGCTTTAGAACATCCCTTTATACTTTTATTAACTTTCCTTGGGCTTGTGTAGTGTTATGTGCGCTGCGGCATACACGTCCATTCATTTTAAATTATGCAAATTACCCTGCACTAGCGCAGCTTTGCTTTGCCTGGCAAATTTTCACTAGCCCAACTTCACTACCTTTTACTTCGTCAAGGCGAAGTTTGGCGAAGGCCCATGGCCTTTGGGGAGGTATTTCTGCAAGCTCAGTCTTAACTGCTTTGATTAACATAGGGAAGAATTCAAAGGTCCTTTGTTGCATCTCAGGAATATGATTCCTGTAGGTAACATTTGTGTCTGTTCCATTTGCCATTACCATTTAGGATCCAGATCCTAAATATACTATATAGTGAGAGGTAGAGGATGAAATTACACTTTCGCACAAATAAATTACTTTGGGGCAAATTCACTAAAGAGTACAACTTTTGTCAAAGCGAAGTGCGGCAAAGGCGCATGGCCTTTGGGGAGGTATTTCTGCAAGCTCAGTCCTAACTGCTGTGATTAACATAGGGAAGAATTCAAAGGTCCTTTGTCGCATCTCAGAAATATGATTCCTGTAGGTAACATTTGTGTGTTCCATTTGCCATTAGAAATAATGATGATGAATGAAGGGTGGATGCTGGATGGGAGAAGCTGTGTGTTTATCCCTTGCAGGGGTATCAGGAGGGGTAAGATGTACAGTATTCATTATAGGGAGAGAAATATAATGCTGATCCTTTACTGATGACACAAGCTGTGTTGCTCCACTTTATTGAAGAGAGGAAAGGGAAAGTGCCCGCTCATTAAATGGTGCTTAATAAGATAAGCTGTGGGAGATACACTTAGCTGATCCATTACAGAGGACATAAAGGGAAGAAACATTGCTACATTACAGGAGGATGCTAAGAATGTAAGAAAAGCGGGCCCTGGTGCAGGCCTCCATGCTGATTTATTTTGTAGCTACAGCCGACTGCAGCAGTGCGTGATCTGCCAGGGGGCCCTGTGGGGGTGCGGACCCAGTTTCAATTGCAACCCTTGCTCCCCCGGTAGTTACACAACTGTTTAAGGTATGAAGATCCAAATTACAGAAAGATCCCCAAGCATTCTGGATAACAGGTCCCATGCCTGTACCTGACGCTGCTTAAACATATTTCACGTAGAGATTAATATGAATACTAATCACACATTTTATACAAACCAGTCTATTATATGTATAGTTACCCTCTAATATTTGGAATTAAATCATTTGCTCTCGTGAGGGATGTGAAACCTACATCTGTCTATGGCTCTGCGTTCTTGCACAGTTGCACAGTTCATGAAGCAGGTGTTTTGATGCACACATTACCTTGTAATTCATCTACCAATGGGAAATTGTGTGTCACTGATAATAGAATAAGCACATTTTTGAGAAGACAAACTGTTTATAGTGTATAAAGAGTACATTAAGGAGCACACTATACTGCCCTTTTTCAACTCTTCATCATGTGCAGTGCAATTGTCCAGCCACATTTTAACAGAGAAGTCCTGCTTTAGAAGCAAAACAAAGCCTGCGTGAGCCATGGGGTGTTGTTGCTGGATCCAGAGTCTTCATACAAAGCTGCTTCATCAATAAAAAGTACAGGGTTTAATACAAGAGCGCAACATGGGAAATAAAGCTTTGACTCTATCATGAACATTTTGTTCAATAGGAATATCAAGCACAAAAGTAAATTATGAGAAGCATAATAATTCTGAGCCATAAATATAACCGAGAACCTTTCTCTTCCCATTGATGTCTGGTAGATAAGTAAAGAGGAACGGTCGTTTTGCAACAACTACTATATACTGTGCATCTGTCATAAAATGGTCTATTCTTTTCAGTGACAACTATACCTGGCTGCAAAAGCTCTAAGTGGGTTGAACTAGTACATGCCCACTATATTTACATGATCAGTATTAAGTAGGGATGCGCCAAATCCACTATTTCATGAAGGATCTGGCTGAAACTGAACCCTAATATGCATATGCAAAGTAGGACAAGGCAGAGTTGAAAAGAACCATGCCCTGAAAAAAATGTACTCACATGATTTTAAAGGAAAGATACCTAGGCAGTTTATTGCCAATCGACTAGCAACAACAGTGCAAGCTAGAACACCTGTTTTATTCTTTTCAATCTCTGGGTAAACAGCTATAGGCACAGTCTTGGTTTGTTTAGGATAGCAGCTGCCATATTAGCTTGCTATGACATCACTTCATGCCAGAGTCTCTCCCTGCTCACTCTTAGCTCTGACCTCAGATTACAGCAGGGAGGGGGAAAGGAGCAAACTGAGCATGCTCAAGTCCAAGCCCTGGAGGTTTAAGGAAATCTGATACAGAAGCCCATGTGTACACAATAGAAGAAAAGAAATGCCGTTTCTTTTCAGAACAGCATTACTTTGAGGGTTTACTAGTGTATTCATGTATATTTGATTCACATATTCATATAGACCTTACTGATAAAGTTTAATTCGTTTTGACCTTTCTGATAAAACTTCGTTTTAACCTTTCCTTCTCCTTTAAGGTTTCAGCTAAGCCAGGCACTTGGATACAACTGAATCCAAATCCTGCTGAAAAAGGAAGAATCCTGGATTCAGTACATACCTAGTTTTAAGATCTTTGACCTCAACAAGGAATAGACCATTATTCTAAAGCGAAGACATGTATAAAATATATTTAGGACAACATATTAAAATTTTTATGGAAGGGTTAATGGCCTTGTAAATTAGACAGCTTGTGGTGTTTTTGCAGCTGTAAAGAAAGAAGGAAAGCAAGAGATTGAATTGATAATTTTACCAATTTATACATCAGCTGGAACCATGTGGGTCCAGCAGGATAGAGCAGTGTACCCAAGCCAAGAATTGTGCTTTGGTAGCTGCTGTAAATGTTAAATGTTCGCAGCAGCACAGTGAGGTACATTGTGAAACGTACTAGAACGAGGGACTGAAGTGGTCATAATGTGTGTTTTGTGACATTGCTCTGTCTCTGCAGAGGACCACAAAATAAATAGTCAATGCTGGAAGGGTTTCCTGTGCAGAGGCACTACATTTATAGCACAATTTAGTTCCCTTTGTTCTTTCACAAATAGTTCACACTTTCAAGACACTGATCAGGTCTGTGGAAAAACAAATGATGGTTTGGTTTATTTTTACATAACAGCCCATGTGGAGGTCTTTTAAAAAGGCATCACAATACCCAGTAACATTATACAGAAAATGAACTATAAATTCTCAACATATAGTCACAGGCAAAACAAAAGCTGGCATAGCCTCAGATAATCTACTGCTCCAAAGAAAATGGATGTAAAATACATATTGTTCATTCTTTGTACATCACTTTCCATTTTAATAACACAAAGTAAATGAAAACAAGGCACCATCCTCATCATGATTTTTCACTCCATAAATGATAGAAAATAAGTGTGTAGTCAGGTCCCCCTCTTCAATATGCTTCATCTGTGCAATACTTCAGGTTCAATGTTTCATATGCTGTCCAGTTTCTTCAAGACAAATGGAGCTGTAGATAGGGATTTAAAGAAAAATTTAAATCAGTCCATCCACAGACAAACTCATGTTATCTTAAAACAGTAATGACAAGGAAAGTTATCCATACAAGCTTAACTACTAAAAACAATCAGCTTAGACAGACAAAGAAGTGTTGGTATTCATCAGCATTAGTTTCATAAAGCAGACCCATGAGGCAAAGCAGAGAACTGCCCTATGCATATAACAGAGTTGACCTTTATTACTAGAGTAATCCTGACTGTTATTGATGCAATTCAATGTTTTTCTTTATCCTTCAAGTTACAAATCTGAGTTGGACTAATGGCCTAGACAAGTTATTGGCACAGTCCCATCAAACAGACCAATACAGGTATGAAATCTGTAAAGGTGGCCATAGACGGGGAGATCTCGTTTGGCAATGCTGCCAAATGAGCAGATCTCTCCCTGATATGACCACCTTGAGGTGGGCGATATAGGGCTGATCGGATCACAATGGAGGACATACAGGTGATCGGATTGCGGGACCACATCAACGAACAGATGCAGTCACTATCCGACGAGATTTTTAATCCCAGCCGATCAACATGTGGCCCTTTCGGCCAGACATCGATCGGGGCAGCCCGTTGGAGGGCCACATACACAGGCCAATAAGCTGCTGACTTAGTCTGTCGGCAACTTTTATCTGCCCCTGTATGGCCACCTTAATACGGAATGCTCGGTATCTGCATTGTCAACTAAAAAAAAACATTAAAGGGCACCTATCATTAAAAAAAGTTACCCCCAAAAAAGGAGCCTGCATTCTGATTGGGGATAACAGTAATTTTTTTTTTTAAATGCCCCCCGCCAGCACAGGCAAATTGGCCTCCCGGTGCAAGCTGCTAGGACAGTGGACGCGCATGCGCATTAAGAAAAGCGGCCCCAAATAGTGGCCGCTTTTCACTATGTGCATGACGTCACAGGAGCATAAACGCACAGGTGTGTCCACTGTCATGGAGGCCAGCACTGAGTTTGCCTGTGCTGGCGGGGGCATTTAGAAAAAAAAAAAAGTACCGTTATCCTCAACCGGAATGCAGGCTCTATTAGCCCACACGTTTGGTTGGGGGTAACTTTTTTAGCAATAGGTGCCCTTTAAATAAGCCCAATAGGGTTGTTTTGCCTTCAATAAGGATTAATTAAATCTTAGCTGGGATCAAGTACAAGGTACTGTTTTATTATTACAGAAAATCCATTTTTTTAAAAAATAAATTTGATTAAAATGGACTCTATGGGAGATGGCCTTCCTGTAAT
Organism: Xenopus borealis; assembly: GCA_024363595.1. Taxonomy (NCBI): domain Eukaryota; kingdom Metazoa; phylum Chordata; class Amphibia; order Anura; family Pipidae; genus Xenopus; species Xenopus borealis. Next base: position 117,548,542 of record CM044431.1, on the reverse strand, counting down.
TCGGTGCTTTCTGAATAACAGGTTCCCTACCTGTATCTGCTTTCAAGGTTGTTCTCCCATACACACACACTCTCTCTCTCTACACAGACATATTTGAGTACTTTTGGATCTCCTTAAAAATGTGAATGAAAGACAGTGTAGCATAGGCAGAGCAAATATGTGCCGACAGTTAACAGTGCTTTTTGTGCCCTAAGAAGTACAATACAAGTGTCCTACGAAATCAGTCAGCTGTGTCTTGAAGCACTAGAACTAAGGAACAATATATAAATGTAATGCGATACACATAAAGGGTCCCTGAATAGAAAAACATCTTGTGCAATGACAATCAAGTATTTTCCTTCAAACGCTAAAGCAATAAATCAAATATGTGGAGCAACGAGACACTATTACTGCCGGCGCCCCTCACTCACTGATTTTCAGAAGGGCCACATATATCAGAAAATTACGGACGGAGGTCAACACGTCTTGCCGCATCTTTTTCCGCAGCTCCTCTGGGTCACACTTCGGGCCAAGTCCTTCCAGGCGGAACATCGTGTGATGGATTCTTGTGCTGATCGGATGAAGGTACAGGAACGTAGCAGTGCTGCCTACAACATGCGCATCCCCGGAAGTAGAGATCGCGCTATCTGGAGGTCACTAGTGAAAATGCCGGAAAATGACGAATCCTACAGGCGCATGAAATGCGCGTAATACGGGCACCACAGAGGGTCAATGTTCTTCAGTCGTTTCTTTTCATGATGTCATTATGTACAAATTTAGACTTTCTGATCCATTGTTATGATTATTGTTCTGAAACAAGTGTACCAAGAATGTGAAGTGATAAAGTGTGACTAAAAAACGTCATTGCGAACGTTTATTGGAAAAAAAATACCATCCTTCCTAATGCCTAATGCCTATTAACATTTGGCAACAGACATTGTTTTGCTCAATGCCTTACTGACTATAAAACAGGAACGAGGAATCGCATACTTTGTACTTAGTTAGTCCTGGGGATGATGTTTAAGGACCAGTAACATCAGAAAATTAAATTGTTTAAAGTAAAAATATAAATGCAGTGTATGCTTCAGAAGCACTACTACTACTACTTATTAGCTTGTTTATATGAACTTTAGCAGTGTTTCTGAAGCAAACAGATCAGTTTTAATAGCGTAGGGCAACACTATGTGATATTTTCTTTACTTTAAAACACTTTCATTTTTTGGTGTTACTGTTCCTTTAACATCATAAACCTGTTGCATACCTCCCAACATTTTGGAATTAAAAAAAGTTTTTTTTAAAAGTTTTGGTTCACCTTCAAGTTAACTTTTAGTATATTGTAGAAGGGCCAATTCTAAGAAACTTTTCAATTGGTCTTCATTATTTATTTTTCATAGTTTTTTAATGATGTGCAATTGTCTTCTGTTTCTTTGCAGCTTTCAAATGGGGGTCACTGACACCATCTAAAAACAAATGCTCTGTAAGGCTACAAATGTATTGTTATTGCCACTTTTTATTAACTTATCTTTCTATTCAGTCCATCTCCTATTCATATTCCAGTCATTTATTCAAATCAATGTAGAGTTGCTAGGGTAATTTGTACCCTAGAAACCAAATTGCTGACACTGCAATAACTGTTGAATAAAAAGCTAAATAACTCAAAAACCACAAATAATAAAAAATTAAAACCAATTGCAAATGTGTCTCAGAATGTCACTCTCTACATTATACTAAAAGTTAACTCAAAGGTGAACAACCCCTTTAAAGGAACAGTAACACCAAAAAATGGGGAAAAAAAGGGGGAACACGGCAGATTCAGGGAGATTAAGTCACCTCCTGGCGACTAATCACCTCCTCTTCTGGGTGACAATCTCCTCGAACTTCCTTTCGCCAGCCTTCCGCCTACTAAAATGAAAATCGCCTGCAGCAATGCACTTGCAGCGATTCTTCACGAGGAAACTTTGGGCGACTTTGGAAATCGAAGCACTGCAAGTGCCATTGCAATGGCGTTTTCTCATTATAGCAGGTGGAAGGTAATTTGGAGAGATTGTCGCCCAGAAGATTTGATTAGTCACCAGGCGACCTTACCCTTAAGCTGTTAGTCTAACTTTTCCCAAAGGACCTGTTATCTTATATTGTTAAAATTACTTATTTGCTTATCTTGAAATTGTTACAAAAGTATATTATCTGCTGATATGGCTGTTCTGGGCTCTCTGCCAAAAGCCAATTAAGTTAGATACTTTGTTTCTTTTTCTGGCTGTTCAGTGCAGAGAAAAATGGGACTTTCCAGTACAAATGAGGGACTGCGAGTTGAGCTGTCAAAAGAGGGACTGTTGGGAGGTTTGTTTTGGGGGTTGTATACATAACAGTGGCATGGAATGGACAGTCAAGAGTATTAATAATAGGGTTGCCACCTGGACGTTTTTTTACTGGCCTGGCTGGTAAAAATAATGGTTGATCCCAATGTTATTAATAGGGAAAAAAGATAAATATATAGGTAGGCCGGTATTTTTTTCTGATGTCATCATGCCCACCCAAAATCACCGCTGCACCCCCAATGCTATCTGCCCTGCCCTCTTTGTTCGGGTTTAGCCACTGACAACAGTGGCAACCCTAAGTATGAGGCCTACCTGTTCTGTGACACCTAGAGTTGCCACCTGTCCGGTTTTGAACCGGACAGCCCGGTATTTTGAAGGGCTGCCCGGTTCAATTCCTCCTGCCCGGTTTTCCATATAAGGAAAACCAGGCGGGATTAGCTTGATTGACGCCGCGATCGGCCAATCGGCGATCGCGGTGTCATAGCTCCGCCCCGTGACGTCATGGGACCGCCCACTGACGTCACGGGACCGCCCACTGACGTCACGGGAACGCCCCCGTGACGTCACGGGACCACCCCCTGCCCGGCTTCAGCAGCAGGGAAAGGTGGCAACCCTAGTGACACCAGATCTTTGTATATTTGAGCATCTTATCATTGTTTTAAATTTGCAGTGGTGGCCAGTGTCTGTTAACCACTTCAGGGGGTGATCCTCTTGACATGCAGGATACACTTTAGTTTTTTTTGTTTGTTTGTTTTTTTAATTTATAGTGGCCCGATTTTCTTGGCAGAATCTCAGTCGGTTCCCTAACAAACAGTATTCAGGTCAATGAAATTACTTTTCCAAACAAAATTATTGGAACTCACATGATTTCTGTCCTTGAGTCTTTCATAATCCAAGTCTCAGACTGTCAACTGGAATAAGACACATCCGCTCTTCTTCCTACTGTGTGGCGATTTTTTGAACTGACATCTTTGTAAAACATATTGGTCTATTAATACACTACATGGTTGACATGGCTTTAATTGATACACTTATTATACAAGCAAACATTTGTGTACTTACAGTTATTATAGAAAAACAAGAAAATATCCATTAACAGTGACTTGTTACTACTGGAAATACTTTTGGTTGAACTGATCAAGCTGGCCAATCAATAAATATTCTTATTTATTAGTATCCAGGTCTTTAGGATCTGTTATCTCAGACCAGAGAAAATAGTAAGTGGTCTAGGTTACAAAGCCTATGTGGGCAATTCATTTTTAAAAAATATTTTGTTCCAGTTAATTTAATAAATATTGGTATAGATTAATATTTATAATCTGGTACAGCAATAGGACTTAAACTATTTAGAATGATTTATCAGATACATTTTATCTGATTTTAGCAAATGTGTTATTTTGTTAAAATTTTTTTTATAAATTATCATTTTTAACGCTTAATGCATCTGACTTTAGGTGTATGCAGTACAGTTTTAGGCACAAGGGCATGAATGAAAAAAAAAAACATAAGATGGAAAGTACAGCAACAATATGAATGAAAAGCAGCGGCAAAATTAAGCTGATAGCAAAGTCTTTTCAAAAATGTGTTCCTTCCTAAAAATGCTCATAAAACGTAACATATAAACATAAATTAGGTAGTGCATAAATTCCTTTTAACATTTCATATACAGTCAAACCTTGATCTTACAAAACCTCTAATAAGTAAGCTTTCCCACATTTTATGAATTTTTGTGGTCCTTCAATTCTAGGATTTTATATCTGTCAGGAGCGCATTGTACCTGTACAACGTTCGCGGCCGAATTATCCATTGATGTTTTATGTTAAAGAGTTCCTTCAGGCATTCCGAACCATCTCTGATGCTCTGGGTCGGGTCGCTAATGCCTCATCTCGCCTTCTGGAAATCCACCAGGGAAGTCTCAGTGCCAGTGAGTACGCTAATGACTTAGATACTACATAGTAACATACATAGTAACATACATAGTAAGTTAGGCTGAAAAAAGACTTGCGTCCATCAAGTTCAACCTTTTTAACTTTTTTTTATTATTTTAACTGCCTAACTGCTAGTTGATCCAGAGGAAGGCAAAAAAACCCATCCGAAGCCTCTACAATTTGCCTCAGAGGGGGAAAAAATTCCTTCCGGACTCCAAAAAGGAAATCGGAGTAGTCCCCGGATCAAATTGTATAATGAGCTATCTTCCATAACCCTGTATTCCCTCACTTGCTAAAAAGCCATCCAACCCCTTCTTAAAGCTATCTAATGTATCAGCCAGTACAACAGTTTCAGGGAGAGAATTCCACATCTTCACAGCTCTCACTGTAAAAAACCCCTTCCGGATATTTAAGCGGAACCTCTTTTCTTCTAAACGGAATGGGTGACCTCGTGTCAGCTGGAAAGACCTACTGGTGAATAAAGCATAAGAGAGTTTATTATATGACCCCCTTATATATTTATACATAGTTATCATATCACCCCTTAAGCGCCTCTTCTCCAGCGTGAACATCCCCAATTTGGCCAGTCTTTCCTCATAGCTAAGGTTTTCCATACCTTTTACCAGCTTAGTTGCCCTTCTCTGTACCCTCTCTAATACAATAATGTCCTGTTTGAGTGAGGGAGACCAAAACTGTATGGCATATTCTAGATGTGGCCTTACAAGTGCTCTATAAAGTGGAAGAATGACCCCCTCCTCCTGTGACTCTATGCCCCTTTTAATACAGCTCAAGACCTTGATGCTGCTGCCTGGTATTGCTTGCTACAGCCAAGTTTATCAAGTTTACCTCTTGGAATGATGAGGCATACAAGGCTGTATTCTACCAAGGTTTGTCAACTCGACTTAAAGATGACTTCGTCTCCAGGGAACTTCCTGAACTGTTGGAAGATTTGATTGCTCTCAACATTAAAGTGAACACTCGTCTTAGAGAGCATCAAGCTGTCAAGGAGCTCAGTAAGAAATTCCAACCTACATTAGCTCCAAAATTCCAGCATCCTCTCATGCTTGCCTCTTCCCAACAGCCTCCTGTGGCTTCTCTTGCAGAAACTATGCAGATTGGAAAGGCACACCTCTCTGAACAGGAAAAACTCTGGAGACGCTCCGTGGGTCTGTGTCTGTACTGCGGAGGTCAAGCTCATTTCGCCAAGTCTTGTCCTGTGAAGCCGAAGAGTCACTTGTGGGAGGCATTATTCCAAAGCTTTAAAGGAATTGTTCAGTATAAAAATAAAAACTGGGTAAATAGATAGGCTGTGCAAAATAAAAAAATGTTTTTAATATAGTTACTTCGTGACTGCCTTGGTCACTTCCTCAGGGCATCAAACACCATACAAATTGACACAGCTTTATACAAAATGACAAACTTCTGTTCACATCTCTTAAAGCTATATAGTCATAAATAGGTAAAAACAAATATTTTTCTATAAAAACAAATTAGTGTTCTTAGGCTCTATTTAACACCAACCTATTTTTTTCTTTAAATGCTCAATGTATTCATAAATGTTCTACCTCTGTGTGACTTCTTCCATTCATTTCAAGAGGATCTATATTATTTTTCATTTTTCCATTTCCATTTTACTAGTTATCTATAAAATATTTAATTTCCCATTCCTTATTTAAACCTGCTGGATGTTCTGTTTGCAGTGAGAACATCCACCAGGCTTCTCTTTTGTTCAAAAGTTTTTCTATGTCTCCCTTTCTCTTTCCTAGCTTAACATGTTCTAGGCCTTGAAAGGATATGCATTTTTCATTACCACTATGTTTACTCAAAATATGATCTGCTATTGATGAAGAAGTATCTTCTCTTCCTACACAGGCTATATGCGCTAAAACACGATCTTTCATTCTCCTTGATGTTCTCCCTACATATTGCAATCCACATGTACATGTTGCCAAATATACAACATTCGTGGTTTTACAATTCACATATGTCCTACACTTATATTCTTTCCCTGTTGTAACTAACTTAGATACATTCATAAATTTGCAAGCCTTACATACTTTGGCCCCACATCTATATGTTCCATGGAAATCTAACCATCTCTTTGTCTTCTCTTTTTCTGGCAACATACTTGGTGACACATAGTTTGCTATCGTTTTACTTCTTCGATAAGAGAACCATAGCTAACCAGTCTGCATATGAGGGTCCAAATTGATTATTCTCCAATGTTTTTGTATTATTTTACGAATCTGTTCAGCTTCCATGCTATATCCAGTCACAAAATACATATCTGAACTATCCCTTCTCCTTTGATCTCTATCAACGCTTAACTTTACATTTTGATTGTCATTGTTTCTCTCATTTTCCACATCTAAACTTATCTCTTTTACACATTTCCTTTTAGTTCTTTTCTTTTGTTTTACCTTCTCTTGTTTCAAGAGATTTTCTCGATCTGTTCCCACTGCTCTATTATAAGCTTGTCTTATACATTCCGTGCCATAGCCTCTCACAACTAATCTATCCCATAGATCCATTGCTCCCCTCTGGAAGGCATCCCAAGTGAAACAGATCCTCCGTAGTCTGAGGAACTGGCCAATCGGGATACCCTCCAGAAGGGACCTAGGATGACAGCTTTCCCTTGATAGTAAAGAATTTCTACTGATTGGTTTCCTATATACATCTGTTAACACTTGCCCGCTCTCTTGCCAGAACTGTATATCTAGAAATTCAATTCTATTTTTACTGATCGTATGTGTGAAGCTAATACCACTTTCATTATCACTACAAAACATTACAAAGTCTCTTATCTGATCTTCACTTCCTTTCCAGATCAATATTAGATCATCAATAAAACGATAATACTTTACAATATGCCCTTTCCATTTCTGTCCATCTCCAAAGATGTTGAACTTCTCCATCCATCCCATGAATACATTTGCATACGTTGGGGCGAATCGCGCCCCCATGGCTGTTCCACATCTTTGGAGATAGTAACAATCATTATATACAAAATAGTTGTGATTTAGAAGGTATTCCACAGATTCTAAAATAAATTCATTCTGCTCATCTGAATGAAGTTTAGAGTGATCCAACCAAAACTTCAAGGCCCTTAGTCCTAAATGATGTTCTATGGACGAATATAGTGCAGTAACATCTAGGATTACCCATAAGTAATCAAATTCCCATTCAACATCCTTTAATTTAATGATAGCATCACCACTGTCCTTAATATAGGATGGAAGATTTTGAACTATCGGTTGTAATAATTTATCAACATATTCACCCAATTTCTCATTAAGTGAGCCATTACCTGCAATTATTGGCCTCCCTTTAGGATTTAACACACTTTTGTGTATTTTGGGTAATGTGTGAAAAATCGGAATTTGTGGTTTCTCATTCCATATGTAGTCAAATTCCTGTAAATTCAAGACCCCAATTACTCTACCATATTCTAATATTTTTCGCAGCTTGACCTGAAACGTTTTGGTTGGATCACTCCTCAACGGAAGGTATTGCTTCTCATCGTTCAGTTGTAGCATGATGTCCCTTTCATAGTATTCTCTGTCCAGTACCACTATAAATCCTCCTTTATCTGATTTTCTTATCACTATACTTTCATTTTCCTTAAGAATTTTTAAAGCCTCAAATTCTTTTTTAGTTAAATTATTCACAATACATATTTTCTCTCCCTTTTTCATTCTACTCTCTGATAACTTTTTTAGATCCTCACATACTAGAGTATAAAACCTATCTAGATATGGACCACTTTGTCCTAGTGGATAGAATATATATTTAGGTCTCAAACCAGTATGTACTATCCCTCTCTTATCCTCACTAGATGGTTGGTCCTCTACCGGTATACAATCATCTACATTCATTTGTTGTAATACTTGTAACACTTCCTGTGTGGCAAAGTTTTCACTTGCATTCATATTAGTATAACTTTCCTCATTTACCACCTCAGAACTAATAAATTCACTCCGTGTTACTATTTATATCAAAGAATCTCTTCAATGTTAAGGATCGCATAAATCTATTTAAATCTATAGTGGTACTGAACAAGGAAAAATAATTTGTTGGACAGTAGTTAAGACCTTTATTCAATACACTCTTCTCCACCTCTGTCAGGTCATATGATGAAATATTAATGACCAAGTCATTTTTCTCCAGTCCTTGTTCCAAAGTACTTATTTCTTTTTCCGTAGTGTATTCCTCCTTTTCACATTCCCTCTGTCTTCTCGATTTTTTGCTTCTCCTTTGTTTTCTACTTCTAAATTTCTTTTTCCTCAAGATTGTTTCATAGTCTTTAGATTCTTCATCTTTCCCAATTCCAGGTTGTCTTCTTCCTCTTCTTGCTCGACATCCACTTCGCTGTCTGTTGTTTCTAAAAAAGTTACTCCATGTGCTGTATCGATATCTGTAGTAGGGGTTGAGCTTCTTTTAGCATATTTTCCCCGCTTTCTCTGTTTCAGAATCGGTTTAATTCTCTCCCTTCTCCTGCTTTGTTCTCCTCCAGCATTGCCCCCATCCTTGCTCTTATTGGGAAAGGGGGTAAACCTAACTCATGGCCTCCTGCTGCAATCGAAGCATTCCAATCCCTGAAGGATGCTTTCACCTCTGCCTCTGACATACTGATCCTGTGTTACCCTTTTTCATTGAGGTAGATGCCTCTGAGGTTGGTGCTGGTGCTGTCTTTTCCCAAAGACATCGCACTGATGGGAAATTACACCCTTGTGTATACTTCTACAAGTACAATTCTCACCAGCGGAACAGAATTATTTTGGGAATCGTGAACTCTTGGCTGTAAAGTTAGCTCTCGAAGAGTGGCGCCACCTCCTAGAAGGGTCTTCAATTCAAATAAACGGACCACAAAAATTTATTCAAACCCTTAAAAGACTGAACCCCCGACAAGCAAGGTGGGCTCACTTCTTCTCCTGCTTTAACTTTTTTTTACCTTTCCCGTAGTTTCAGTCCGGTGGATTGTCTTCCTGAAAGGCAAGATCCAGTAATTCCCCCAATTTGACGAGCAATCCTGACCGGTCAATCCTTCGCTCCTTCTGATACTCCTATTGGAATGACATTCATACCCTCTGAACTTCATCTACCCATTTTGCAACAGACCCATTGCTCCAAGCAGGCTGGACATCCTGGTCCTGAAAAGACTCTTGAACTCCTTTGACGATTAGTCTGGTGGCAACCATCCGGAAAGATGTCAAAGTGTTTGTTGCTGCTTGTACCATCTGTGCCACCTCCAAGGCTAGCCTACTCGACCTAGTAGTCTTTTGCATCCTCTACCCATTCCCTGTCATCCATGGACTCACATTGTAATGGACTTTATTGTGGAGATTCCACCCTCTAGGGGAAATACTGTCAATTGGGTAGTGATTGATCACTTTAGCAAGATGGCACACTAAGGAAAATTCCCACAGCGGTGGAACTATCCCAGCTCTTCATCCAATTAATTTTTCGGTTGCATGGCTTCCCGGCTGATAGGGGATCTCAGTTCACAGCTAAGTTCTGGCGTGCCTTATGTATAGACTTGGGTCTTTTCAGTTCTCGTCTGCCTACCATCCCCAAACCAATGGGGTTAAGGAGCAGGTGAATCAAGCATTAGAACAATTCCTGAGAAACCATGTTTCCCTCTGTCAAGATGATTGGTCAGATCTCCTCCCATGGGCGGAATTCACTCATAATGCATGCCACACTTCTACTGGAACATCTCCATTTATGACAATATACAGGCAGCATCCCCCGTTCCACAAGATTTTGTCTTATCAGACGTTCCTGCTGCAGATGATCACGCTGCCCATATGCACTAAAGCAAATCTGGAGAAGAGCGCTATGGTGCAGAAGACTTTCGCTGATTGCAGACTGAGGGGTAGATTCATCAAAGAGTGAAGTTCCGCCACTAGAGGGAAATTCCACAGCTCTCAATTCATTTCTATGGGATTCTGCAAGGCGTATTCATCAGTGGGTGAAGTGAAAGTTCACACTTTGATGAATACGCCTTTAAAAATCCCATAGAAATGAATTGAGAGCTGTGGAATTTCCCTCTAGTGGCGGAACTTCACTCTTAACTTCACTCTTTGATGAATCTACCCCAAAGTGTGGTTGTCCACTAGGAACATTCATTTAAAGATTCCTTCTCCCAAGTTGGGTCCTAGGTTTGTCGGTCCTTTCCCCATTTGGAGAATGGCAGTTAGACTTTCACTTCCCCCTGAGATGCGAATTCCTAACCTATTTCATGTCTCCCTGGTGAAACCAACAATTTCCAATTGCTTCTCTTCTGATCAGTCTCGTCTTTCTGCCATCGCCATGGACGGGCAACAAAGGTATGAAGTGGAAGGACTTTGGCCCTGAAGAATGCTCTTGGGAGAAACACGTACATGCTCCTTGCCTGGTGAAGGAATTCTACTACCGATTTCCCCAGAAACCAGGACTTTGTGGTCCAGTGGCCCCCCCCATGGGGGAGGGGGTACTGTCGGGAGCCTAACATTTGGCTCCCCCCGAGTAATATTCTCTCTCCTTCAAATAATCGCCACTGATTAAGTTGGGATCTTTAGTAAGAATATGCATTAACCAAAGTCTAAGAAATAAAAAATGCATTACTTTCAAAATGAGAAGACATTATATTGATGTAATAAAGAGTTTTCTGTACAATTTCTCATGGTTTCTTGAAATCATGTGGGATATGTTAAACTTCTCATGCGGGAAAATGTACTTTTAGACATAAAAAACAAGTTAAAAAGATCAAGGATGATGCAGATATTTTCTTTTATGTTCTATTATTTGTTTTCCTTCTATAGTGCAGTCCCTTTTATGCTGTCAAGTAAATCAATACTTAGAGATGCACATCCCTTTGGTACTTAGATTGTTTCCTACTGTTTGTGTCTTCCCAGCTGCTTTACTTTACATTTGCCATAATAACTGTTCTAGGATTCAGAGAAGTAGGTTATTGATGTGGCTCTGTCTATATCTTGTCATATTTATGTTGGAGCATTATATTACATTACCATATATATTTTGCTTACATTTATGTAAAAGCAGTAGCTGAACATCAAATTTTTGCATGGAATTCTGGAAGGAGTGAATCACATTATCCACCTTTTATTTAAGCCCCTCCTGAGTTTTATGGTTGAACTAAATAAGATAATTTGCTCTTTTGCAAACTTACATACTGACATGCAAAGTTTCAAATATCTTGTATCAATGTAGAAACAATTCAGTTTTATAATGTTGCAATTTAATAGTGAAACCTCAATTTTACATACCCTGATTTTGTTTTGTTTTTTGGTGCTACCAATGTATAATACAATTCATGGGTGTTCCCTGATTTTACATGTTTTCCTGGATTTTACACCAAACTTTTGTCCTGATGTTCCCAAAAATGCCTGTTAGTGTTCTGTGAATGCTATTAGTGAAATTAAGAGGTTTGAAATAGTAACTAGATGTCCTGGTACGGTGTGCAAATAGTCAAAACCAATTTGTCTGCACTTCATACAGTCATGTACAATTCGCTTATTGCTTTAGCTTTTGCATGGGACTGTTAGAGATATCTTGCTGTTGAAATTCCAGACTGGAGCAATGAAAACATTGCAGTAAAGCATGAAAACAGTTCATTAAGACAAAAAGAAAAAAAAACTGTGTGTTTTCCAAAAGGACAGTCACTCTTGAGAAAGCAGCAGGACTGCAAATGCAACTAAGAGTAAGCAGCTGAGGCACCTGCCTAAGTTGGAGCTATTTCTGAATTGGGGGGGACACATTTGACATTTGATGATGATCATTAGACCTTGTCTCTCCTGACCACTTATGTCACCTGTTTTAAAAGACTTGCCCCTATATGTAATATAAGGCACTAAGTTTGCCCAGGGGCAGTAACACATGGCAACCAATAAGATGCTTGCATTTAAACAGGTGACTAGTGAATGCTACCTGCTGATTGGTTGCTATAGGTTACTGCCCTTGGGCAAACGTAGTGCCTTTTATTACATAACCCCGTTGTTGTGGTATTTTTGTGCAAAAAAGATTTCTTAAATATCACCTTTAGCTTATTCAATTACTGGCCTTTCAATGATGATGAAACTTACACTTATACAACAATCCTTGTTCTGGAAAATATTTCCCTTATAATTTAAAAAGGTATAGCCAAACTAATAATTTTAGATTAAGTCTGATCTCTGGCAGCAGAATATGTGATTTACCAAGGATACACTGTATAGTCTCCGGGGGCCACTAAAATATGCTAAAGGCAATTAGAAACCAACCTTGGTTGCTCTTATTTGACCTTGCATCAAGCTTCCTATTTCTGTACTCCATCCTCTGAAGTGTAAAGTTTCCACTCCTTGTGACCAACCCAAGGTTGTTTGTTTCAAGTTCAAGTTGACAGCCTCCATGGCAATCCCTTGAAAATCAATGACATAGCTTCAATTATTATATTGTGATGCTCTCAATGAATGAATTAATTAGGATACCTAGTACCTATGTTTACCTGTACAGATTTAACTAAAATACAGCCTGTTATCCAGCACAGTGACTGCGGGGAGAGTGCATAAAAACTCTGCTGAAATCTACTAAAGTATGGTGAGGGAAAAAGGCTTCTGGTTTCAGTGGAGAACAATAAAACATTTTTCAAAATACATACATTCCTGTCTTGTATTGACACAAACAAAAAATCTTGAAACTATAGGGTTATTACAGGCATAGGATCTATTACCCAAAAACATTGGTTTTCCACATGAGGGGTCTTTCCATAATCTGGATCATCTTACCTTTAAGTCTTCTAAAAAAAATAAAACAAACCCAATAGGATTGGGTTTATTTGCTTAAATTGAACTCTATGGGAAAAAGCTTTTTGGGCAATGAGTTTACAGTTAAAGGATCTCATATAGTGATGGGCGAATCTACCCTGTTTAGCTTCGGAGAAAAAATAGCTGGCGTAAAAAAAACAAAAACGAGCCGCGATTCGTTTTTGACACGACGAAAACTATGCGCGACTTGTTTCGCGATGTATTTTTTCCGCAAATTCGCGAATCTCTCTGGAAATTCTCGAATTTGCGGAAAAAATTGCGAAACAAGTCGCGTGTCTTTTTTTGTCCCGTCGCATCAAAAACGATGCGCGACTCATTTTTTTTACGCCAGCGAATTTTTGCCTGATACCAGCGGGAATTTGTCACGAATTCGCCCCTGGTGAATAAATTTGCCCATCACTGATCTCATACCTATTAAATGCAGTAAAACAAGGCATGGTTAAATCAAACTAGAGGTAGGCAGAAGAGGCACCTTCTTCAGGCCCCTTCATCAGGCAAAATACAAATGAACATTGAAAAGGTACATTATATATATACAAATAGATCACTGATAAAGGGTTTATGGGCAATGAATTAGTGTAATTTTCTAATTCATTGCCCATAAACCCTTTTTCAGTGATCTATTTGTGTGTATATATATATATATATATATATATATATATATATATATATATATATATATATATATATATATATATATATATATATATATATATATAATGTGCCTTTTCAATGTTCATTTGTATTTTGCCTGACGAAGGGGCCTGTGTGCTCTGAAAGCTTGCAATTGTTACTTATTCAGTTAGCTTATAAAAGGTATCGCCAAACTTTACATTTTATACATTTTTTCAGGAGAGGAGTAAATGATGTTCTGTTTGCAGGAAACGTACCTCTCCCAGTTGGAATTCAGTGAGTTCCCAGTAGGGATTAAATTATTGCTATGTCCTACATACATGGATTTAGAGCATGCACATCAATGGGACATTCACAATCATCTTGTGTTAATGTCCTGTTCAGGCATAAAGTACAAGGCCAACATTTGGTGACCTGTGGCATGTTGGCATAATATAACATTGTCAACTCACTCATCCGTCCTGGGTTGCTACTACGCTCAACCTTCTTGTAAATCCACAGCCAGAACACAAGTATGGAAACAGTAAAAGACAAGGAACAACGTAATAAAGTCCAACTGTTTTATCTTGCTGCTCCAAACAACTTTTCTGCTCCGGCTATGTAATGTCTTATTGCAGAGCAACAAACAATTATATTGGTATTGCTTCTGTTGCCTTGTATATGTCCTAAAACAATAAAAGTAATAAATATTTAAAGGTTAGTAATGTGTTGTCATTGTGCACTATTAATTGCATACATCCACTCAAACACAAGCGCATAAGCATTGAATATGCTGACATTTCTTAGCAAACTTAGGAATCCATTATGTCTGATGCTTATACCCATTATTTTTGCCTTGTCTATTCAGGAAAGATAAAAAATGCTATGCTGCTCAGGAAAATACAATGAGCTATATAACTGTAGTAATGAGAAATCAATCAAAATATTTCATATTTATAGGACTAAGCACAAGGTGGATTTAGTGAAGGGGTTTTCCAGTACCCAGGCATCACCCAAAGGCCAGAAAAAAGGTTTTATAAAAGAAGATGATAGCAAATTTGCTGTTATAGTATCATCAACTAGCAGTATATATCTGTTCAGTTTACTGTGTTCATTTGTCCTTTTTTCTGTGCTGTTCAGTGATGGCAACAATTTTAATAATGATTTTTAAATATCTGACAAATATGGGAAGAAACATGTTAGCCTGATGCCTTGTACCCTTGCCAAGCCAAGTGTTTCTCATTTCAACTTTCATTTATCCATTCAGTCTTGATGGCCAGGGTTTAAGGGTTATGTAAATCAAAAGCGTTCATTATCTCAATAGAGATGTAACTGAGACCCAGATTTCCTTAAATATATTGATATAGAATAGATCAATAAAAGACACTGTAGAGGTGAGGACCCCAACAGAAGGGAAAATTAGTTCCAGAAAATGAAATCACATTTGAAGAGATTCTTCACTAATGGAGAAATGTTTCTGTGGATCAGTTCTCTTATTACAAATGTTATTAAGCTTATTCTGCAACAGAGTTTCAACTTCAAGTTAGTCCTGCCACCTCCTACACTGACTAAGTGTAAGTAAAAGTGTAAGTAAAGTGAGTGAGTCACTGATTAAGAATAGAACAACACCTTAAAGTTGGCGCCAAAGGCTTTTTGCTAGTTTGAAGATGTGAAACCACGTAATTCTTGATATATATTATGCAGGTATGTATCCTGTTTTTCTCATCATATCTCATCTCATCAAAGCTCTACCTGGGGTTTGGCCAGATGACTTCTGCCTGGTTATGTTGGAATAGCTGCTGAGCCACTGTGTGAGGAGTCCCTCAGTTTTTGTGCTAGGCATCAATAAATCACTTATCTGTTTTATCCAAATGTATGTGTAGTCTGTAGGGGTGTACAGAATCCACTATTCAGGATTCGGCAGAATCCCAGAATCCTTCATGAAAGATTCGGTCAAATACAGAACCGAATCCAAAGGAAAAGGTGGAAATACAATTTTTACTTGTTTTGTAACAAAAAGTCACGTGATTTCACTAATGCAAATTAGGAAGTGGAGGAGGGAGCAGGGGGTGCGATTGGGCCAGGGTTCGCACCCCGGAGGGCCCCCCCGGCAGATTGTGCCCGGCTGGAGTCGGCTGCAATAGCATAGAAATTCCGCACGGACGAGGGGTAGGGGCCCACCTAGTTAGGATTTGTATTTGGTTTGGTCAGGCACAAGGATTTGTCCAAAGCCGAATACTTTTGAAAAAGGACGAATACTGAATTCAGTGCATCCCTAGTATTCAGTTTCAGTCACTCTAGACAGGGTCAGACAGGTAAAGTACTATGCAGGGCAGAATACAGCCTCCCAATTAGTGAACCTCTATAAATAATAATTAGTACTTATGCCACTATGTATAATTATTAATGTATCTTAGAACCCTTTTTTTAAAAATGTCCATAAATCAAGAATGTCTATCCTGCAGCACTTGATTTGTGTTGAGGTATAATTCCCAGCAACCCATCATGCATATACTTTGGGGGTTATTTATTAAAGGTCAAGTTGTGAAATCTCAAACAATTTGAGGTTTTTTTTCACTAGAACACTCAAATTTTTAGAGGGGAAAAAACTGATTTTTGGTGATTTATTATACCCCGATGCTGCAAAAAACCCAAATCTGAAAACCCACCATCTTAGACCTGTCAAGGTCCTCTATAAATCAAGGAAGAGGCAAGTATCACAGTTTGAATTCATCTTAGTCTGTGCTGGATTTTGCCTGAAAATATGTTTTCAAAAAAAACTTGTGATTTGAGAGAAAAAACACAAAAGAATTCAGGCATTGGAGTTTGGTTAAATTTTTGTTATTAATATTATGAGATAAATTCAGATTTTAGTAAATAGCCCCCTATATCTCTCTTCTACTTATAGCAATATTTTCCCTCCGGTGGGGGCCTCTGATGTGGGAGACATGGCATATGTCATTTATGCCATGAAGGTGAGCTAGGTACACAAAAAAACACCAGAATTTCAAAATGAGAAGGAAGTAAAAAAAAAAAAACAGTGTGCTCCAGAGCACTAGTGTGTGAGAGAGAGATAAAATGCTACCCCTAACTGCCAAAAATCACCCCCCCCCCATAACCTAGCATTATAATCTCCAGACACATGCTTCAGAGCTTGTCAGTCAATAGTTCCTGTAGAACTGTACTGAAACATTTCCAACCAAATTTTCCAGTCTGTGGTGGTGGTGAGGGTAATGATCCATGAACTTTGACTCCATGTTGTACTGGTGGATACATTAAATTACAATAGAGTCCTGCGTGGGTCCATTTTTTGGGACCAGCACCCGAACCGTACCCACAACATACAAACCGCAACCCGAACACGCGACCCGCATTCTTACACGCTTGGACCCCAGACCTGACCTGCAAATACCTTATCCGCAACCCTGACCTGCGACCCGCTGACCATCAAGAATCAGGAAGTGCTGTCATTGTAAGTGACATCATCAGAAGTAGCCGTGATCAGAAAAAAAGGAATAAAACAGGAAGTGCTGTCATTGTAAACTGGAAGTGACATCATCGGTAGTAGACGTGCTCAGAAAAAAGGAGTAAAAATCACTATGGAGAAGATCGGCGGCTCGACCTTCAACCCGCAAACCTGCACAACCACTGACCTGCTTCTATACCCCACCCCGAAATTGTACATGCAACCTGCAGGGTACAGCAAGATTTTGTGGGTAACCCGCGGGTACCCAACCCGCTGCAGGACTCTACATTACAATATTCGCTATTTGGTAGTCCCTATGTGGACTGGAAGCCTACAGTAGGCTCTTTTTGGCAGTACACCTGATTTTTTTATGCAACTAAAGCTTGACTTCATGTCCAGGAATTAAAAAATAAGCAACTGCTTTGAGGCCACTGAGAGCAACATCCAAGGGATTTCTTGTTCGTGAGCCATTGGTTGGGGATCACTCAAATGTTTAGCTATGCAGAATAAGGGATCTTAATAATTTTCTTACTCTGTTATAAATATCAAGCAAGTAGTTTCTATACACTGTAACTTTCATATTATATCTTTATATATTTTTAGAAATATTAAAACAAAATGGTTATCTAGTTAAATGTGAATAATACTGTATATGAATTCTGTAAAGCACCGCAGAAAAGGTTTGCACTATATAAATCATAATTATAATATTTATTTTAATAAATATAAATTATAATTTCATTATATGTGTTCTGGTTTTATGCATGCTTTTTACAAATGGGTGTCTCCATGGCATCTGGAGGCATCTAAACATTTCTAGGGGCAACCAAGTTAAATCATCTCTAAATTATAGAAATCTTCATTCATCCGAACAACTGGCACTGTAAGACTAATGTCAGAATGGGCCTTAAACTGACACTGTTAGGCAGAAAACAATTAAGATATGCCTCACTGCCTGTCCCTGTTCCCATTATTATCCACAGGAAATCTTGTTTGATGCATGTGTATTAGGAACAAGTGGCCTCCACTCTAAATGAAGTTCTGCCTGTCACCACTATGTTTGCTTCAGGCACTGTTTCCCATAGATCATCATGGCATGATTGAGTTTGGGCTGTCTTATCACAGCAGCAGCTAAGAAACGATACATAAACTCTTATATGCAAAGTCTTTAAACTGGCATACATAAAACACACACAAAATGTAAAACTCTCATTTCATAGCTCTGCCTGAGATGTATTTGTCCTGCCAAGTTCTGTCTGACTTCCTCAGAAATTAAAAGCAATACCATGAAGACCTCATCCATTAGTTATATGTCTGGTGCCAGTACAACTCTTCTTTTTCCACTTAACTCCATGCACATACTAGGATTTTCAACTACTCTTGACTCTATGGAATTGTATCACTAGCAGAAAAGTTGCTGAGGCCACAAATTGAGGATTACGAGCAACAACTCCTTATAATATAGTAAATGAACATCCTGGTCGAGCCCTACAACTGATCAGAGAAATTTTTCTGAACATGCCTAAGCCATTGTGTTTTCCCCAGGCTAATAACCATGCCCCCTTGCCTAAGGAGCTGGGGACACAACTGGCATCCCTTGACTTTATTCCCTTTATCTCCATATGTGGTGCCAAATGTACATTTGAATACAATTACTCTCCTGTCTACTGTCAAGATAGAGAGGATAGCTTGTCTCTGCATAATTTTTTTTATCACCCCTTTACTCCATTAAAGATGAATAATGGAGAAAGCCCTGAAAAATTAAAGTGCGCTCTGGGGGACACATGATCACTTTTGCTTCCAAGCAGTGCAGATAAGAGAAAACTGCAATACAGGTATGGGACCGGTTATCCAGAATGCTTGGGACCTGGCGTTTTCCATATAACGGTTCTTTCTTTCCAAGATTTGAATCTTCTCTTAAGTCTGCTAAAAATAATTTACATATTAAATAAACCCACCAGTTTTGTTTTGCCTCCAATAAGGGATATTTATTTTTTTAATTCTCCCCTTTGCATATGCAAATTAGGTTTCGGAATTGGTTCAGTATTTAACCAAATCTTGCACATGAGTTCATCCCTAGAATATAGTATGTTGTGTACCATAATGTTAATATCATAAAGAGGGAGTTTCCAATTATTTTCAGTTTAAGTCCAATTGATGCTGTGGCAGCACCTAGGGTTGACACCTGATTGCTGGAAACCAGCTACCAGGTCAGTCGACAGACTCAAAAGTTGGATTAGTGAGAGTGTATGTTGTGTACATTATTATGTGTGGGTATGCTGTGTGGGTTGGGCAGACAGGCAGGCAAGTGGAGTACATTATCCTATGATTTCTACATTGGATTTATGTGTTATACAGACATGAGTGCAGTAGGTAGAAATGCTATAGGCAACTAGGGTTATGCAGGAACTGTAACAGTGTATCAGGGGTAGGTTGCAGTCCTGGATTTCTAACCTAATCCTGTTCACTCTCTGTGGCAGTACAGTCAGGGAGGCAGTAATGATGCCTGAGCATATGTCATGAGAAGTACTGCACTCACATTAAGTATTTAGGTTATGATAAGCAGAATAACACTTGCATGCAATATTTAGAATATGGGAACAAGAACAGCACTTGCATAAAATATTCAGGATGTGGGAATGGGAATGGCACATATATAGAAAATTCAGAATCTGAGACTCTGGCTAGTAGCAAATCTAAGGCTCAAAATGGAAAACAGGTCAGCAAATAACAGAAGGGAACACAAACTCTCACTTAAACAAATGGGAAACCAATCCCTCTTAACCAGCTGATGATGTACATAGTTAATTTGGCTTTAAAAAATACAAACCTCCATCACTTTCAACCCTTTCATTGCATATATAGATAGATAGACACAAATTTATATTTACATCTATCTTTACAATCACATATATACCTATAGTAACCCCTATTAAAATCATTAATAGAATCAGACATCACAACCTCACTGTCCTCACTGTGAAGAATCACCTACGCTGCTTCAAATGAAAGTTCTCTTTCCCTAGTTAGGTAATAGATAATTGAAGTCACCCATAACAACAACTTGACCTGTAAAAGTAGCTGGGGAGATTCTCCTCACTTATATTGGATGGCTCGTAGCATTCACCAATAATAAGTTGTCATACCATAAGACTTCTACAAATTCTTTGGTAATTCACAACTTCAATATATTGCAGGTGATGTACAAGTATGGAATCTGTTATCCAGAAACCTCCAAATTACAGAAAGGGCATCTCCCATAGACTCCATTATAATTAAATAATCCAGATTTTTAAAACCAATTTCCTTTTTCTCTGTAATAGTTAAACGGTAGCTTGTACTTTTTCCCAACTAAGATATAATTCATCTATATTGAAGGCAAAACCAGCCTATTGGGTTTAATTATTGTTTAAATGATTTTCTAGAAGATCCAAATTACGCAAATATCCATTATCCGGAAATCCCCAGGTCCCAAGCATTCTGGATCATAAGTCCCATACCTGTACAAGAGTGCCATGTCCACTGATTTTTAAACAAATTAACAAAAAATATAATTGTGCTACCTTGCAGGTAAAATGTAACTGTTACTGATTTAACTTCACATACTATTCACATGGTCGAATTTCGAATTTTATTCAATTCGAAATTCAACCATTGATAAATCTGCCCCTTAGTATTCATTTAATTTTTTTTACATATATAACTCACTTTCTACAGTCTATCACTTAGTATTAATTAAAAAAAATGTTAACATATATAACTCCATTCATCACTTATCTCATATAAATCCTGCTGCTACTTGGATGCTGCTTTGTTGCTTAATTAACATCTCTGGAACTACACCCTTGCTCACTATAGTTCATCTAGCACTGTGTTATTGCATCCTTTAGTATCATACCAATGAATAGTAATCTATTAATCCTGACTAATTATCACAATTAATGCAAAATTAATCAAACGTGCAAATCCCCCCTCACATAATCTCAAAATGTGTCTTATCCTGCTGTCTAAGGGCCCTTACACACGG
>CM044431.1:117499620-117517416 GCA_024363595.1 Xenopus borealis | reverse complement strand
CACACACACACACACACACAATTAAAATAAAAAGCTGATTTAATGCTGCTTCCTGCCTTCAAATTTAAGGTCTTCACAAAGCACAGCAGTTTACGTTGTTGATTCAAAATAGGACCCTTTTAACTTCTGATTTTTTAATATCTTTAAGTTTTGAAAATGCATTAATTAATACATTTTTTGTTTAAATAAACATGAAAGTATATTAAAAGATAATGCTTCATATTGGGTAGCAAATGTGTTTTTGATGTAAATTCCCTGGCCAGCATGCTTCCCCTAATGAACCTAAAAAGAAATCTACCAGTACTTACTCTTCTCAAATTTATTGCTAATCGTATAAAGCACAAAGGCAGAATCTGAACTGAATGGAGCAGATTTTAGAGGATCCAATTACCCTTGTTACAGCAGTTTCCAATCTGAAGGGTTTAGATACTAACAATACTGATGACAAACAGAACAAGGTAGTTGTTATCTTCCTAGGCAGTATACAAATCACCAGTATGCTGTACCTGCCTTCCTAGACTGCAGCTAATCAGTATTTCAGAGATTGATCTGTCAACCAAAACAAATCTGGCTCACATCCACCTCTTTTTTCACTGAGCTTCAATGTATTCTTTATAGACATATGCAAAGCATTAACTCGTGGAGGTGGAGTGCGGGTGGAGCCTGATGGATTTTGGAAGAACTGCTGCCTCCCAGACAGAACATGCTGAGAGGAAGGATGGTTCTCAGGGTGGAGTTACATGGACATTCTTCTCGAGCATCTTTAGCAGCAGGGAGAGCTCTGGCTGAAGCGCTTCTCTGTCAGTTCTGCACTGAACATTCCGTCTGCACCAACTCTCTTTCTGAATGCCAGATGCATCAACTCTCTTTCTGCATGCTGGATGCATCAACTCTCTCTCTCTGAATGCTGGCTGCACCATCTCACTGTGAATGCCGGCTGCAGATTTCAGAAAGGGACCAAGGCAGCTGAACAGCGCCCTTCCATCTACTTACAGTTATCCTTTGTGTCCTTATCACCTGTCTGCCAAGTCAGCTGGAACCCGTGTGGATCAAGGCAAAGCATGTCAAGCAGCTGCCCTCACTAGGAACTGTGTGCCCAGATCAGGGCAGAGCATGGTGTGGATGGTATTGTGGGGAACCCACCAGCTCATCAGAAAGGTAGGTGTGCGCTGCTAGTGTAACTGTAGCAAGTAACTGTTTAAGTGCATTTTAATATACATTGCTTCTGTTACATAAATGCTAGATGCCTGTTATTTACTTTTAAATACTTTATGAAATATATAGGAAAACTGTGGGGACCTCTAAATTGGAAGCTCTTCTGACCCTTCCTTGTACTTGCATAATGTGTCTGCTTTTTTTTAGTATTTTTCACAGAGCACAGCCTTATGGACAGTGTTC
The DNA here is from genome assembly GCA_024363595.1 of Xenopus borealis. Classification (NCBI taxonomy): domain Eukaryota; kingdom Metazoa; phylum Chordata; class Amphibia; order Anura; family Pipidae; genus Xenopus; species Xenopus borealis. Next base: position 117,516,018 of record CM044431.1, on the reverse strand, counting down.
TGCTTTATAAATTAATCAGAATGCTTACAATAATGGAGTCCAGACATCTACTTGCCGTTTTTCACAGGGGGTTGAATGAGAGCAGCTGCTAGTTATTGTCATTGTGGTCATTTAGCGTTTCATAAACTCATCTTTATGTTCTGCAATGTTACCATGTGCCCAGTCACTACTGACTAATTGCCTGGTGGAAGTCTCCTTCTATAGCTAACCTGACAGATACAGAGGATAATTATTCAGATAGTAATAGCAATACGAAGAGATAGAATTATAAACAGATTTATTGAGAGAGAGATAAACTGTGTTCTCTGGGCTGTTTTAACCCTGGACGAGTTAAGCCCATGAACAATAAATTATAATTACTGATTTGCCATTCATAGTTAATATCAGGTAATGCCAGTCTGTGATTCTGCAGAACTAAGCTCCCAAGTGTGGAATGATAGTGTTATTATGAAGGAAACTGCCTGATGCCATGTGAATTGCTGATTTGCGATACCCTGTCTAGGAAATTGCAGTGTGATCAGTAACAAATAAGAAGCAGAATGCAAAATGTACTTTGCTCATCTATATCATTAAAAGATACAGACACACAGAGTTGCTGGACGTTGCATTTGTATACAAGTTTCCAAACGCAGAATATCATATAAGTATATTATTATGACAAGCAAAGGCACTTGGCAGAATATTTTATTTACTGTTCTTTAAATTGTGTTACTTCTACAGCTGTCATAGGGTTTTTTGTCAGTTTTTCGAGCTGGCTGGAGAACCCTTTTACACTTACTATAAACAACTACTTTTGGGTTGAATGGTGCATTGCTAGTGGATCTGTAGAGATCTCCAATCACTTTGGACCCATACAAAATTATAATTATACATACGTACACACAATCATTTCCAGATACACTTTGCCACTGGGCTTGTGTGTCACATATGATTTTCTCTGAGAAGAGAACTAAGGTTTTTTTTTTGTGGTTTGAGATTTTCTGATCATGGAAACAGTTGAATAATTCTGTGCAGTTGGTCAATTAAAGAACCTGCTGTATTTCCACTGGCATACATTTACTGGGATAAAGAGTCCCATTTTGTTATGATCATTTATATTCCAGGTTGCTAAGCTTATGTATTCTATTTTGCTTATGTGCCATTGGCCATAGGAGTCTGCATTGGCCCTAGATATCCAGTAGACATCTACATCAGCATACACATAACCAACTTTACAAAACTGTAAATGCAGTAATGTGTAATGCAGGTGTGCAATATCACTTAGATAGTATAATTTGTGGGTGCAAATTGCACATTATTAACATGTATTTATATAGCGCCAACATATTTCGTACATATAATTTAAGACCTGAACTTCTGGTTTAAATCAGGAGCTTTTGAGGATAGATATAAGTCGATGGTATAAGGAAGCAATATCAACCATGGATCACCCATTTCCACAAGACAGACCAGGGACCATGAATGGAATTGCCAACAACAAACACAAGTGCAAGGAGCAGTGATACACTAATAAAAACACTGGAAAGGGCTGCCAGAGATATAATTATCTACATGAAGTAAACAAACAAGATGCTTAAAATGTCTTAAGGGTAATAAGTCAAGAGAATATAAGTATGTCATTGAGACAATCAGCAAACAGTATCAGCAATAATACAATAAAAATATATTATCTCTGTGTATTGAATTGTAACATAATGCCAGCCCTGTCATATTGTTATACTCACATATACATGAATTCAATCTATCCTGTGAGACATCAAACAAAGGACTTCTTCATTTGTTTTAAATAAAGACATACAGGGTTTTCCTTTTCTGTTTTAATAAATATTGGCTACCCCATCTTTGTCTTTGAATAGACAAGTTGTGTGTAAAACCATATAATTTATTTTACGTCAAACAAAGTGTAAATATATTGACTTCTATATGCTGCTTGCAGTAGTATTGCTTGGTTACTTGGGAATTGCATTAAATATACTCACACATGTTTTAAACTTTTTCAACCAAAATGTTGACTTTGGTAGGAGAACGTTTCTCAGCAGGTAGCATGAGGCAGCCAGACCAGGTGCCTTGCTCAGTATATGTTGCTTAATTACTTAAAAGTAAATACTGCTGTAGTAGATCTTTTTAGAATCTATGTAAATTAAAAAAAAAAAAAAAAAAAAAATATATATATATACGTATATATAGTTGATGTATTGAAGTTTGATGACATCTATTGATCTACTGTATATATCCGTGTGCCTCAATCTTACCGTCAGGATAATTATTCCACATGCCACTCTTTCAGTTTCCCATCCATTCATTTCTGAGCCTGACAATGTGCTGCTTGGCCTTGCAGTCGCCAGTTTACAAAGACTACATAATAGGAATGCATGAGCTGTGGGCTCCATAGTAGCAGTAGATATGTTTAGTTTTAATAGGATTCCTATTGACTAGAGTGGCCACTATTTGAGAGAAGAGACGAGAGCATGTAAATCTTGGAAAGGTGGCTGATATGCCGAGGAATAGGACTCCAACCACTGTTCCAACACACCATCAACACCACATCAATTAGTTATGATGATATTGAGCAACTGTGGACATTTTTGGTGCTTTATTTCACATTTAATCCAAGGCTGGATCATTATTATTCTAATAATAGTTGTTAGTGGCATAACTAAAATTATCTAGGAATCACAGCAAGATGATTTAGGACCTTACTGCCTAAACCATGGGTAAGATGATCTGTTGTATGTTCATGGACCTCCAGCAGCTGCTTCTGTGTCTGTTGTAACAGCTGCAATGATGAAGCCTGCTTGTCCATTGCACACAGTATCCAAACAAATAAATTAGAAGCGCTGAGTAATGGTGTGCACTGTTTAGGTGTTGAGATGAATTAAAAATTATATGACATTTTGACACATTGCAGAACTATACAGCAGCTACACCACTGCATGTTTAGATCAATAGGAAACCTTGTATGACACATCCCCTTGAGCTTTTTTTTTTAATGTACAACCACATCGTTTATTTGAAAGGGGAGTTTGGTGCATCTTTACATGATACTTAAAATTGGTAATTTGTCAAATTCAGCCTTTGCCAATAAATATATAGAAGGATTAGAAAAAGACCAAAACAAATGTGTGGGGCTTATTTTTTTTCGTATTGAAACACTTGGCAGCAGATACTTTATTGGCTGGCGTATCTGTGACATATCGCTATCTAATTTGTTTGAGAATACACTCAAGACTGCTCAGGTCAGTTATTTGGCTTTTAAATGATATTTGCTGGCAGGCAAATGGGCATTAAATGTCATAAACATGATTTTATTTATATGTATAACTAAACTATTATCAAACAGATATCTGACAGACAATCTATAGAATAGAATCTAGAAAAAGGTTATAATTGTATGTATTGAATATTATACACTTGCAGTTGTTTCCCTTACAGTAACTTGTCCTTAAAACAGAGAATATTCTTTATAAATATTTAATGCTTTTTCAATCTGACCATGTTTGAAAGCATTCTGGAAGACTGTACTTAGAAATAACAACCTCTGCATAAAGGGTGTGTTTCACCAAAATAAAATTGAGGTATCCAGGAGAAATGCCCCTCGCCCTGGCCTGGATATTATGCCACACCATATTTTAGACCTTAGCAGGTTCTGTAGTATTGGTAAGAGGTGATCCAGCTGATTAATGTCAAAAATATTTCTCCTTGACCTTATTACAACAGTTCTCCTTTTCTGGCTAAAATCATGTTTACTTGGTCCCAAATGTTCATCTTAGGTTCCCCAAGGTCCACATTACAGCGGACAGCAATGCAGGGACAAAATAAAACATTTATTGCTTAACGTTACACATGCCTAGTTCAGCTCTTAACAGAAACTGGTGATGGCCCCCATGGTCAAGTAATATGAAAGGAGCCACTAACCACTAAATTGCTGTCTAAATAAATCAATAAACCTTGTATTAGAGAGATGCAGAGTAGAAAGACATAACTATAAACATTTAAAAATTAAAAGTCAGCATATTTTAATCAATGTCCCTTCTTCACGACAAGCCTAGACACTTTGGGGTAGATTCATCAAAGAGTGAAGTTCCGCCACTAGAGGGAAATTCCACAGCTCTCAATTCATTTCTATGGGATTTTTAAAGGCGTATTCATTAAAGGGTGAACTTTCACTTCACCCATTGATGAATACGCCTTGCAAAATCCCATAGAAATGAATTGAGAGCTGTGGAATGTCCCTCTAGTGGCGGAACTTCACTCTTTGATGAATCTACCCCTTTGAGAATTCTCAATTCTAAATGGTTCAGCCTAAATCGGAACATAACCCCTGCCCAAAATATTATCACAATGTATATGCGACTGCATATTTTAATAGACCAGTTTTTATTTGTCTTTTATATACCAATTGACATATTTTATATACTGTAGGTATAGGGGTCATTATACAGACTCATGTTATACTGAAAAAAAGGCAATCTCCGTTTTAATCAAATAATTCACAATCTAGAAAAAAAAAAATCCCTTTTTCTCTGTAATATTAAAATGGTAGCTTGTACTTGATCCCAACTAAGATATAATGAATCCTTATTGAGGGCAAAACAATCCTATTGGGTTTATATAAAGTTTCCATTTTTTTTCAGTAGACAAAGTATTGAGATGATCCAGTTGCATCCTCAGCATTCTGGATAACCCGTACATTTATAAATAAGTACTGAAATATTCACATATTCCTTTTTTCTCACTCTCTGATGTGAGATGATGATGCTACCTTCCTCATGACAGATCTTCCCAATGTATCCAATTCTAGCAGTTACTATGGACCACTGCACTGCTAGTATTCCATGACCCCAGCTCATGCACTGTCACACAGACACTGTAGGGATTATGTATTGCATTACTATCACTAAAGACAAGGGAATGTGACATCAAGTAAAACTTTTGTCTGTGTCACTGGCTTTAGTATCAGGGAAATACCAGTATCTGCTCCTCTGCGGAATCGTTACTTGAATGAATTACTCATGCAAACTGGAAATAAATGGTCTGTAGCTGAGACTAGTGCATGTATGGCATGGCTGTTAGCCACATGAAATCCCAAATTTATAGTGTGTAATCTATACTTGATGCCTAGTTCATCAGACTAATGGTACCTAAATCTGTCCAGAGTACCCAGAATAATTCAGGCTGTCTGGATATTCACATTAGAGCAAAGGTGGTTGATGGATACATCAATATTACATCTGGGCTGCTCTTTGGCTATCCTCAAAGTACACAGTGCATTGACCTAGTCCGTGTTTGTAAATCAATAGTGTTACCAACATAGAACTGAGGTGTTGTGATATAATGTATACACTGTACATTAATTGTTAGTTCAGAATGATGTACCCTCCCCCCATATAGGTTAATGTATTTTGATGTAACAAAACATTAAGTATTATCCATTTAGCCTCTTTTCATACAAACAACCGATGTAACAGTTCAGCAAAGGAGCAGATGGTGGGATTTTCCTGATACTGTTAGCAGTCTGAGGGAAAATACTGTTTCCATCTGGATTTCTTATCGTTATGACCAGCCACTACGGTGAATGCCCACAGGGTATTTAATCGCCATAAGCTTGTTGGTCCTTATGTCAGAGTGTAAGAATGTGGCTTATGACTGGTGAATGTCTCTCTGACGCTGCAGGGCAGATTGTGACACAGCAGATGTTTCTTTGCACTTATCACTATTTTTAAATATAAACTGTCTGCAACAGGCGATACAGAACAATGCACATTTACACCGGTCATGATTTTTAATAAATTAAATTGACTTAATGTGACTATAATTATTTCAGGTGGGTTCAGTGGATACCAATACTATGGACGGTTAAAGTCACAATAAAAGGGACAGTTCACCTTAAGGTTAACTTTTAGTATGTTATAGAATTGCCTGATCTTCATATTTTTTTTTTCCGTATTATTGACCTTCCTCTTCTGATTCTTTCCAGCTTTCAAATGGGGGTCACTGACCCTAGCAGCTAAAAACTATTGCTCTTTGTGGCTACAATTTTATTGTTATTTCTACTTTGTATTGCATACCTTATTATTTAGGCCCTCCTCTATTCATATTCCTATATCTCTTTCAGACCAATTTCAGTGTTTCCCTCTTAATATGGTGACAGTCAGTCATAAGTTTTATGTAAAACCAATTAGCAATCCAAGAGATCACATTCTCTGATTGACTCAGTAATATATGATTGTGACTTCAGAACAAGCTGAAGAGTCTTTGGTGTCTAAATGATATAAAATTGAGATCAGCTTTTGGACCAAGATGAAGGAAAGCGTCTTGTTGATAAGTATGTACTGAGTGCTCTTCAATTAAGGACATCACAGGGTCACAAAGTTACAGCTGACTTTGGAAAAGAAAATAGCTATGCAATTGGGACATCTCACTGTGTTATGTTATTCTCAGTAGATTGCTTAAATGTGTCACTTTTTAAAATGCTACTAAATTGAAATGGGTTCAATCACTGTTGAATTTACACAGCAGATGAAAGAGCCTCTGGCATGTATATGGCACTAAATGTGTTTTCTTACAATTATATGTATATGTAAATAGTTATCAAAGGTCATTCATGTCCAAGCAACAATTTTCTCAGCCATATTTTCACACTTTGGGCCAGATTCAATCCAATGAGAAAAAGGTTTATCACTTGAAAAGTCATGGACGAGATTCAGTTTGAGATGCAATTCAATTAAGACAAACTTCTCACTGTTTATCATCTCTGCTAAAGTTGGGCCAGATTCAATTCAGTAAATAAAGTTCTGAATAACTCAGGCTTTTTCCCAAAAAGGCCAAATTTTTTGGGAAAATGGCCCGAAAAGCCTGAAAAAAAGGTTTATCACATGAAAACTTATGGACATGATTTAATTTGAGGAGAAAAAAAAAGTTTCTCCTAATTCAGTTCCCATTATTTCCCATAGACTTCAACAGGGTGTTCACATGACAAACCATGAGATAAGATTTTCTGAATTTAATTAAATCTCAAATTGGATCTCATCCATGACTTCAGGCTTTTCGGGCCATTTTCCAAAAAATTCCGCCTTTTTGGGAAAAAGCCTGAAAAAAAAAACCGAGTTGTTCTGGAAAAAAAATCTTACAATTAGGTTTTCGTTCTATTTTATCTGATCTGAATAAATCATGTTTTTTTTAATAAAAAATAAGGACAAATTGTGGATTCTAGTTTGCTATGACTTTCTTATTTTAAAAAAATTAGATAAATTTGGATTTTCATAAATAAAGTTATTAGTATCTATAGTACAGGTATGGGACCTGTTATGCAGAATGCGCAGGACTTTCTGTAATTTATCAACATACCTTAAAGGGATACTGTCTTGGGGAAATATGTTTTTTTTCAAAACGCATCTGTTAAAAGTGCTGCTCCAGTAGTTAATAGTGCTGCACTGAAACCCACTACTCAAAAAAGCAAACAGATGTTTTTATATTCAGTTTTGAAATCTGACATGGGACTAGACATTTTGTTAATTTCCCAGCTGCTCCTGTCATGTGACTTGCGCCAGTACTTTAGGAGGGAACTGCTTTCTGGCAGGCTGTTGTTTCTCCATTGTTCTGTTGTTAGGCTGCTGGGGGGGAAGGGAGGGGTTGATATCACTCCAACTTGTAGTACAGCAGTAAAGAGTACAGTATGATTGAAGTTTATCAGAGCACAAATCACATTACTTGGGGCAGCTGGGAAACTGACAATATGTCTAGCCCCAGATTTCAAAATGAAATATAAAAAAATCTGTTTGCCCTTTTGACAAATGGATTTCAATGCAGAATTCTACTGGAGCAGCACTATTAACTGATGCATTTTGAAAAGAACATTTTTTCCCATGACATTATCCCTTTAAGTCTACTAAAAAAAGTAAATATTAAATAAACCGAATAGGATTGTTTTGCCTCCAATAAGGATTAATTATATCTTAGCTGGGATCAAGTACAAGGTACAGTTTTGTTATTACAGAGGAAATATTCTTTTACAATTTGAGACCGATGGAGTCAAGTATTTTGTAAATTGGAGCTTTCTGGATAATGGGTTTCCAGTTAAAGGATGGGTATCTCACCTTTTCTTATGGCACCTACTGTCTATTTTTCGTAGCTGAATAACAAGTGAGTCACACATCTTTGCTATACTTTCTTGGGACAAAATGCAAAGAAACCAAGTTTTATTGCACTTTGCTGCATGCCGTATACTTCATTGACAAGGCCTCTAACTGTATTGTGTACATTGCAGCATTAAAGCACCCATGGCAGTAAATCAGCCCCAAAAAGATTATTTTAGTACAAGGCTATAAAGTATTCCCTATATTTGACACATACACTTAACAGAGAATATAAATATGTAAAGACTGATATTACATTCATTAGCAGCTTCAACATAAGGTCTTCTGCTATCTGGAGCAAATTATGTTGCTTAATGACAGCAATTGAGTTGAGTAACTCTTTTCCGGTAGTTTCAGATGTGTTCTGCGGTTGCAAAAGTTTACAATATCAACTGATTGCATAGAATACACCAACAATCGAGCACAACACTCATCCCATCAGGGATATGTATGAAGGAGTTATCTAGGATTCTGTATCTTGGCCTTCTCATACAGTACATTACATTTAGGACATAAGCTGGGCCAGAAGGTGACAAAAGGAATTTGAGTTTAGAATATGTTCTCTTAGGAGTAACAGTGTTACATGGGCCAGTACATTTTTAATTAATCATTATATTTACTCTAAAACGATACTGACAAGACACTGACAGAATGTTCTGCTACATAATTAAACTTACCTTGACCTGTAATACAATTTATTTGCAAAATCACTTGGTTCCCCTGGGCTGTCTCGTCTCTGCTGTAGACATTGCTGCCTTGTCAGAGGACATGGCATTGATCAACAATGCTCAAGGACAGAGCTCAAGGATGTACTGTATTTTTTAAAATTGCTTTTAGTATGTTGTGGAGAGTGATATTCTGAGGCAGTGTCAAATTGGTTTTCATTAATTATTATATGTGGTTTCTGAGTTATGTATCTTTTTATCCAGCAGCTCTCCAGTCTGCAATTTCAGCCAATCTGGTTGCTAGGGTTCAAATGATCATAGTAACCATGCATAGATTTGAATAAGAGACTGGAATATGAACAGGAGAGGGCCTGAAGGATCAGTAATAAAAAATTAACAATAAATTTGTAGTCTTACAGACCATTTGTTTTTTTTTTAGATGCAGGCATTTGAAAGCTGGAAAGAGTCGGAAGAAAAAGACAAATAATTAAGAAACTATAAAATATAAACAATGAAGACCAATTGAAAAGTTGCTTAAAATGGGCCATTCTTTAACAAACTAAAAGTTAACCTAAAGGTGAACCACACCTTTAAAGTGCTATAGACATTTGAAACACAAGTTGTTCTGCAAAGAAAGCCGTGGTAATCTTATTTATGTTTATGAGGGCTAGCAATAAATGAAAATAACATCTGAAAAAGCATTTCCTGTGTTTTATGGGAATTATGGGAATCTAGAACTTGTAAGTATACTTCTTCGTTTGGGAAAGGAAAGGCATCTTACAGATCAAACAGCAAAGAGGCATCCACAGTCTCAGAATGGGGGGGGGGGTCTAGGGCCCATAGGGGCTGCTGCCTCAGGGGCCTGCACAACAATCCCCACTCTGCCCCCCCCCCCCCCCCCCCCACGTTCATTATATTATCTTCTTGCAGCTGCGATCAGGGCCAGGGTGGAGGTAAAGATACAGTGCCCATGATAGGGAGCAGGTCTGGGTCAGCACGGCCCTGGGCTCCCAAAAACCCCTGATAACTCAAATAATTTAAAGCCTTGTGCCAAAATAACCCTAATACAGTGGGGACTTCCCAGGGGCAATATACCAGTTGGATGAAGAGAAAGAAAGAGAAACAGACTGAACAAAAAGAAGATATTTTCTGGGCCTTGTCTGAGTATATCAAAAAGCCTTAATTGACTACAAATAAAAAAATGCAGATAAAAACACACATACATTTAAAATTAGCCACAAAAGGCAAATTATGGACTCCATCATTGGTCAAATGTTTATATGTCACATAGCCCCCAAATTCACTGTCATTGGGATAAACAAAGATCTAAATACCTGGGTACTAAGTAGATATGACCAACATTGCACACAGTATTTGGCAGTACAGATATGGGATCTGTTATCTGGAAACCCGTTATTCAGAAAGCTCCAAATTACGGAATGGTTGTCTCCCATAGACCAATTGATCCAAATTTTTAAAAATAATTGCCTTTTTCTCTGTATTAATAAAACAGCAGCTTGTACTTGATCCCAACTAAGATATAATTAATCCTTATTGGAGGCAAAATCAGTCTATTGGGTTTATTTAATGTTTAAAATATATGAAAAACCAAATTACGGAAAGATCCATTATCCAGAAGACCCCCTGTCTCGAGCATTCTGGATAGCAGGTCCCATACCTGTATTATAATTATATATGCACAATGGAGGGCATATCACAATTATTTACATATGCTAGTGATATACATCAACCCACCATATGTGCCCACTCTCACAGTGCCCCTGAGGAAGCCTGAAATGCAAAATGTGCATTGGGTATATTACTTTGGGACCTGTGGACTCCAGTGAACTCTATCAGTTGTGACTGTGAAAATTACTTATGGGATAATGTTCTCCAGGTTTTTAGTGCTTCTTTGACTCATTCGTTGACGCTTGATTTCTCTTTATCTACTTCAGTGGTGGTGGTATATGGGGTGATATATATTACTGGCATATATAAAAAATTGTAGTAGTGATATATCCTCTATTGTAATATATCCTAATAAATGTGTATTTTGCATTTGGATTCAATAAAGGCTTTTTCTTGTTTGCCTTGTCCGGGTATAGCTCCTTTTACATAGTTAATTCTTTTTCTTTCTCTTCATGCATCTTACAAATCAACATTGTGGGGTATAGGATATTTTATCTAAAATGAAAACCAAAGAAGTGTGAAGACTTCTGGTTTACATAATACTAGGAGCCCTCATGGCATTTTACCTTTCCCTCTGCCCACTTACCTCTAGGAAACATGCAAGGGTGGAATCCCTAATGTGCCTGCCCAATATCAGTTGAAGCTGATGCATTCTCTAGAAATTCTACATTCATTCACAAATTTCTTTAAGGTGGTTTGTTTTAAATATTTAAAGGGACATTTTGTATTTTCATAGTGCCCGTTATAGGAGTTTGTTCCTGGTGCTTCTGAGCTTTAAAGCTATCCTGTCTGAACTCGTTTGATTCCTGTTGTGACCCTTGCCTGGCTTGTAAATACTCTACATTCTGTATCCTGACCCCTTGCCTGATTATTGACTCCGATTCTGCTTCAAACCTCTGACTGATCTCCTGGTTTGACCTGGCCTGATCTGACTACGAATTTTTTCTACGCCTTATACCACAACCTTCTGCCCAAAGACTTTGATAACAGTCGTGCCCGTTTGTCTGGCCAGAACTTTTGTCTTGCACCTCTCGTAAAAGTCCAGGTGGCATCTGAGTAGCCGAGGGCTCCTCCCAAAGCCAAAAGCGGTTACACTACTGGGGAAGCACAAACTGAGACCAGGGTGCTTGACATTTGTTCTGGTGTTGGGTGCCAACCGTGACAAAAATACATGGGCAAAATATAATTTGAGATGCAATTCAATTCAGAAAAACTTATCTCATGGTTTAGCACATGAAAACTCAATTGACGTTTATTTATTTTTTATTAAAAAAAGCTCTATTTAATCGGTTCCGGTAAAAACTCTAAACTGAATTTTTCCCCAATCGCTCAATTTTTTCAGGCTTTTTCCCTAAAAGCCCGAATTTTTCGTATTTTTGCCTGAAATTGTCTGATTTTTGGGCTATTTCCAGCAAAGACCAAAATAGGATAGGGACCTCTGCCATTGACTTATACACAACCTCAGCAGGCCTGAGATTGCGGGATTTTGGATTCTGGCTTTATGATATAAATCTCGCATTTTTCCCCAAATTCTAATTCTAATTTTAGTAAGTATTTTAAAACTATTATCTGCTTTTATTAAGATTTCTGATATGTCAACTTCCCACTACCACCACATACTCAATTACATTTAGGTCAGGAAATACTTTTTCGTGTGCAACCATTGAAAAAGTTTCTGTAATTTCAAAAATAAATTCACTTTTTAGTTTTAATTTAATACTCTAGTTTAGATATTTGACGTTAGTTTCAGTGACAAGAGGATCTTTTTGTAAAATAATTTTAAAATGACAGAAACTGGCATATGTACGACACAAATGCTTATTATGGAATGTAGTTTGTATGTATGTTCATTGCAGTGTCTGTGTGAGTTTATTTTTGATAATCCACTTACCTTCCACTTTCCACAAAAACACAGACAGGCTCCTGATAGAAATTACAAAAGTTTTTGAAACTGTAAGCTCCCGTGGTAGCAAGCAGTATCAAGTCTGCCTACAGTATAACAAGCCATAGGTCATCCCTGTGCTAGCCAGTAGTTCATAGAAGGTTTATTAGATTGCATTATGCTCTAATGGCAACACCCCATTTATACCCCATTATCAGCATCAATGATTAGCATTATAAAGACACTGCAATGCTTTGGAAATTATTATGAGGATTTGAAACATGTTATCAGGACTATTTTTCTAAAGTTTGCCTCTAGAAAAATCAAGAAAGCTTTGTGGGGCATTAAAAATGCATGTGTTGCTTCTGTCAACAATTCAGTACCAAGAAACAGCTAATGCTGCACCTAATATACATATAATCTGTTTTGGCAATTGGAAAGCTAGCAAGCAATAACTGATTACAGGAATTCTATTGCTTGAGTTTGAATAAATAATACCTTTTCCTGATGTCTGCCATGAAAAATGCTAGTACAGTATTCTATATTCCCGATATATATATGTGTGTGTAAATATAAAATGACCTGTTTTTATCTCACTTATGGCAAATTGCTAGTACAGTATTCTATATTCCGCATATATATATATATATATATATATATTTATATATGTGTGTGTGTGTGTAAATATAAAATGACCTGTTTTTATCTCACTTATGGCAAATTTTGCAAATAGTTACCATTTATTTAGCAGTGTGTGAGCTAGCTATGCTGTACATTACCTTTTGTGCATTATGCTTATGAAAGACTTTGTTTCTGTAGTCTGGCAAACTGAGAAATAGCAAAATACAGACAGAAACAACTTATAAATAGCATTTACATTTACCTATAACTCTGAAATTTTTGACCAGAATATAACATGATGATCAACAATAAATGAAGTGCCCCCTTGCACATAATCTATATCTATAATATTAATAACATATTCCTTGTTAATTCTGGAATTCTTTCTCAACAAATTCTTGCCCTTGGCTTGTTACTACCGGAGATTTTGTTAGATAACTAAATATGGATCAATGGCAGGGCTATGACGTATGCCATAAGCTTCTTTTAAACTGTTTATCTAGCTACATACAACTTATACCTATGCCATCCATAATTAATCTGCATGTGTTCTTCTGCACTCAATCAGATCATCCTTCATACTACAATGCCTCCAAACTATTCTTCAAGTCCAACATACATATATGCATTTAGTGTAAGTTCGTAGCAACTCAGAACAGCAGCAAATAACATTCTCACAAGGAAATCATAAATGTCAAAAAAGGTTCTGTACTTGTGAGCCTACTGCATAAATATTTATTATTCATGGTGATTATAGGTTATGGGAGCATAAGTTATCATTATGGGAGCATAAGTTACCTGCTTTCAGTTGACTTCTAAACAGTACCGAGCATTGGTTCAGTTTACAATAGGCGAGTACGGCGTGCCCAAATAATGCAAAGGAAGGATAGACGTTTTGTAAACTTATAAAGGTAAACATTTTGCTTATATAAACTTAGTTATTTTAGTTCACAATACAGTTTTTCCAGTAAACAACATGGTATTTATCAATGCATCTAAGTGATAAAGATTGAGGAAGATGTAGCTTCATTTTAGCAGTTCACCTGGTATTAGGTGGTGAAAACAAAACTCTGGAAAAAGAGGTAACGTTCAGTAAAATCCGCACTTTAGTGAATTTGCGGAGTAATGACCATTTGCCACATCGATAGAGAAGGAACGAATGATAGCAAAGGTCTCTTTCACTAGCGTACTCTGCTCCTGTTAGTGAATTATCCCTGTGTATGTCATTTCTGGCGAATTTACGCTAGTCAACCACTGATATTGTGCAGAAGTATAATCGCTAGCCAACAGAAATATTCTAACCTGTCCGAACAACTAAACAAGCAATCGCTATGGTATAAAAAATGTTGGGAAGATCCACACGTAGTCCGAAAATCATACAAACCTTAGTTTCGTACAGAATTTTGGCATTCAGGTTTAGATCTGGTGATTGCAGAGGCCATGGTAGATCTTTATCCAGGTGTTCATGAAACTCCTGAATTTGTCTAGCATTCGTGTATAGGGTCATTATCATCTTGGACTATAGTGCTGCACAGACACTTGGGGGTATATTTATCAAAGAGCGAAGTTATGAGTGAAATTCCACCACTAGAGGGAAATTCCGCCGCTCTCCCTCCCAACTTGAACTTTCACTTCACCCATTGATAAATAGGCCTTTCAAAATCCCATAGAAATGAATGGAGAGCAGCGGAATTTCCATCAAGTGTCGGAACTTCACTCTTTGATAAATTTACTCCTTGGAATCTACAGCCACACAAGCTCTAACTGAGTATGACTGAACAATAATCACTTTGTTCTTCATCTTGGACTATGGAAACAAACATCAGTGGCGTAACTACCAGGGGAGCAGGGGGTGCAATTGCACCAGGGCCCACTCCCTCTTGGGGCCCACTGGAGAGGCTAGAAGAACTCCAACTCATAGTGGGAGAGCCCAATAGGGGGGCCCGGGTGCCAATCCTGCACCAGGGCCCACCAGCGAGTAGTTACGCCACTGACAAACATTGTGATTAAATGGAGGGTTCAACTGAATCTTGTTACTTGGCTACAAATATGAAGGCAAATCAAGTTAAAATGCTACATTTCCTGGGGGGGGGGCAGTTTGTCCACTATTCAGTTCAGTAATTATTTAATGATGAGCGAATCTGTGTGATTCATTCTCCTGTGATTTCAAAGAATCCTGGACATTTCCCAAAGTCAAGGCAAATACATGGCAAAATGTTTAATTTGCTTTGACAGCCAGGGCAAACAGGAGATCCAATCCAATTGTATCTCCTGTTTGCCCTGGCTATCATTTCTGTGGGCAATGCTTGTGTTGAGAAAGAAAGTGGTCCTTTTAGGGAACAAGAAAATTCTGCGCTACACTGACAAGCTCCATTAAGGACATAAGAGTCTGTTTAACAATTGCCTTGGCTTTTTTTTTTTAAACCTTGTTTGTAATGAGGAGCAAGCATTTTTTTACCCAGGATTTTCTTTTGCTTTGCAAATAAATGCTTTTCATGTGGCTTCTTCAAAAACACACACAAATACACAATGCAAAGAAAAGTTATTATGTGATGTCTGTGCTAAACAGTGTTTTTAAAAATGAAAATTGCAAATGCATTTACCAGTGTATGCTTCTCCTGTTTCATATGCATTTCCCTCTAGTATGTGTTTTTTTGCTTGAATGCAGAAGATATAAGTAACAATATAATATCTAGAGAGAGCTTTTCATTGGCTATGGGTTTAAAGCAATCTCATTCTTAATAGCTTCTGACATTCTTGCTCTTAGCAGTCTTTTCCAGTCACCCATCACAGCTAAATGGAACGCATAATGACTTAATGACAGGCCGCAAATAAGTGGTACCCAGTAAAACCTAACTAAAACAACTACTATACGGACACCCCCGGGATTATATTCTGTATGAGTGCTTTTCATGTTACTGACAAAATACTCTCTATTATGTTATTGCCGCTCTTAGCCAATAATTTCAAATGTACAGTAGCACTTTGCAATGAGATGTTATAGTAATGGGAAGAAAATAGAGTACAGAGGCCCATTAATTTCTAACTGCAGAAAGTGTAATTGCTGCAAAAAGCAACTGTACATTTACTGTATTGTGAATGGATAGAATATACATTCAATTTATAAAGAGATGTATTTCTGTGAACCCAGTCTTTACAGTGACACTGTTTGTTAGGCTACTCATGACACCGCATGAGAAAGTGCCTCTGAGATTCTTTGAGTTACATAATGTATAAAATGTAGTATAACAGGTCATATGCTGGAAGACTGACTTGTTAGGTGAGGAGCAAAGTCTTCGATGGCCTGTAAGAAGACTGAACATTATCTAGCCAGAAGAAGCAATCTGGACAAATACAGTTAGTTTGATAGGCAACTCTGGATAGAGAAGCCTTAACTGAACAAAAA
>CM044431.1:117444068-117457616 GCA_024363595.1 Xenopus borealis | reverse complement strand
GGTCATTTTCTCTGGAGAAAAGGTGCTTGCAAGCAGTAGTGATTACTATTTACTAGCATATTAGACAACATTATAGACAAATAGCAGGGATTACTTATCACATATAAAGGACAAGAGATGTTCCCTTCAGACTTGAGAAGCAGAAAAGGTGGTTCTTGACAGTGAGGGCAGTGAAATGCCCTCCAGGTGATGTAACACAGTTAGTTGGTATGATGCGAGGCAACAATTCAAAATTTATATTGTGGGAAATTTAGTTGATTGGCCAACCCCTCCCTTTCACTTGTGAAGGATTGTTTGTTTTTTTAGTGGTTCCTGAGATATAAGCGGTTCCAGAAATTTTCACACTGTTACTGACTTGCTTTCAGCTCTGCAGCAAAATGTCAACAAACTTAATGTCTATGCACTTTCTGTGAACTGACTGTATTGGGTAACCCTAGTGTTTCTGGCTCTCAAAAAGTCTTGTATTAAAAGTCTAAAAATGCAAAAAGAAAAGCAGAAAATAAATGTATTATTATTGTAACACTGTGATGCAGCCTTAAGCAATGTAATTGTTTCATAATGTTAATTAAATGTGACATAACTAATACAAAAACTTATGATATACAAATTTCTTTGCTTCCGGCTTCCATTTACAGTCAAGCGCAGGGTATGCTGTCACAGTATATTTGATTTATTATTTTAAATAAACCTAATAAATGAAGATTTTATGAATCCTGGACATCGAGTGCTCCGTATTTGAATAATCATTTACAGTTCAACCTATCGACAATTAGATGAGCAATTTATAGAAAGTAATCAGTATTAGTTTATGGGCATTATTTTAAAGTATGTATTACCAGGCAATATATGTTGTCCAACTGAAAATCCAAAGGGTCAAACTTATCATAGCACGAAGAAAAAAAATCTCAAAATACTTCATAACCCAAGAGAATATACAATTATAAAAATGTCTTCCAGATTTATCAGTTTATGCAGGATGGTTCTTATAGTTCACTTTAGGGATCTTACAGACAAGTGTTTCTCATGTTTGGCAGTTCTGTGGAGCTTAGTGATAGGATATGGATCTTTCCTATTGGAGTTTCCTACCTGAATGATAGGTACCTGCCCAATTTTAATCAATTGCAGGCTGTTGGTTTATACAAGTCATATATAATCATTGGAGGCTTTCATGTGAAATATTATTAGTCTGTTGGAACGTGAATGCATTAAGTGGACTAATGTTTTATGTGTAGTTATGCATTCAGAATGCATTCCTGAAATCTTTGCTTATTTGGATCAAGTGAATCAGCACATTTACTATATAAAATAATCCAAAAACTATAATAAATTCAGCATGATTTAATTTTCAGTAGAAAAAGTTAATATGATTCTATCCAATTGTAAGAGCCAACTTTAACCCCAGTCTGGGCATTTGATTAACAGAAGTAAAGGCATTACCTTAATTTGACTGTCCCTCTACTGACAACCTACGTTAGATACCGATTCTGAGAATGAAGTCATCCAGGTCAGGAACTAGTTCCCTGACATACATTATTGAAAATAAAAAGCACCGCCAACATGTTTCATGAAAGAAAAGGTTTTAAAAAATGACCGATCTTCAACACTGGAAGTTTTATTTATAAAATAAAACCTAGAAGACACATGCACATCTACAAGTGCAGTGAGCAAAATGCAATACAGGTTTTGTTTACCACAATTCCAGTGTCACTGTAGTTGCAAAGGGATGATGCACCAAGACCATGTGGGTCATTTCTGGTGTTTGGCATGCAAGTGGTGTGTGAATTCTGTTCTTTCAGCCCAAGCGAACTGCAACAATTGAAACAGGGCACTGAAGTAACCCTGCAGCTACTGCCTGGTCTGCTAGCTCCAGGGTTCCGCTGCATCAATAGGCGTAGCAGCACTCATTTGGAAGGGAAGGCAGGAAGGAATGAATGAGAGATGCCAAATGCAACTGTTGGGAGCACATTTCAATGTACCTTTGAAGTACCTTTAATGCAGTGATCCTCAAACTTGGCCCTCCAGCTGTTAAGGAACTACAAGTCCCACAATGCATTTGCCTGACTGTGGCTGTCAGACTCCTTCATTGCATTGTGGGACTTGTAGTTCCTTAACAGCTGGAGGGCCAAGTTTGAGGATCACTGCTTTAATGAAAGTGGTTTTGTACAAAACTGGCTATGGGGAAATTGTGAAGACCACAACTGCTCTTGCAGGCATATGTGCACCCTTACATATAGTAAAATATAGTTGGTCTCATTTACTATTATGTGACAAAGTGCAAAACACAGGTACGAATATCCATTGTGGATGCTCAAAGAGGAGCTCCACTGTATAACCACAGTAAGTACGAGTTTTGGCCAGTGTTTGGAAATTAAGCAGTACATTTTAGTTATAAATACAATCATAAATGGGATCTAAGGTTTGTAATATAGTTAGAAATAAAGTTAGAAATGTATTGATTACTCAAACGTAGTGGATACTGCACATGTATTATCATGCAGTTTTTTTTACAGATAACTCTAAGGGGTATATTTATTATCTAAAAAGTGGAGTGGAGCATGTTGTCCAGCGCAACCACTCAGCAATTAGATTTCAACAGAAAATAAAAGCAAAGATCTGATTGCTTACTATGAGCAACATCACCAGTAATGTTTCCCTCCACTTTTTACATAGCTTGCTGAATATCCCTTTAAATGTTTTGTTTGTGTGGTGAACATTTAATTCAGCACAGGGATAGTTAAAATGTTTAGCTTCAGCATTGTTATCAGACTTTTGAACAATAAAAAAACAACAAAAAATACTTTTTGAGTGAAAGTGTCTCCATATATCGGAAGTACTGCTTGAATATACATCTGTGAGCTACAAGTAATGAATATATATATGTGGATACAATGAAAATGACATTCAGTTTTTGTATCCAAATATCATTAGGTAAATGGAAGATCTAGAAACAAATATACTCCAGACCCGTAAAGGACATCGCATAGAACAGATGGTAGTAAGATGGCTACGACGATCAAGAGATAACACATCACGGTAAGCTTAGAATAAGCTGCTTATTTAAATTCCCTTTGTTATTAGAAAGGAAAGCAGCTGGTCATGGCACTATCGAAGGTGCCCCCTGTGTGCTGGCAAACTGTTTACATCGAGAACTCTTTTGCGTTTACATTGTTTTTACATATTTATGCAACTCAAAATTTTATTGTGGTTAAAATTAAATGCTATAGTGCCATACTTTACTAATCCTAATACAGTTTTTCTAAGTTTAGTATTGTTTGCTATATTCCAGTTCGGTGGGAAATTGTACACTCATGCGTATATTCGTATTCACAGTTTTTAATACTTTTTTTCTTGAATTGGAAAAAATGGCAAACTTGAGTTTTGGTAAATCTGACCCTTAGAGGCATATTTATGAAGTTTTGTTTAAAAAATATAATTATATTATTGCTCCTCACACCATAAACTCCATGCTACATGTGCACAATCATGTGTATGTTTAAAGCTGTGTACTAAATGTGTAACAAAGTGTAAACTTGTGGTGAAAATCAAAATAACCACCATTATAGATTACACCTCTTCCCAATTTGTTAGTCAAAATAACCACCGTTATAATTGTCTAATTTTCCCAGTTTGTCAGGTTTGTGCTGGGTTTGGTTGTTTGTCTATGCTGACAGCTAGACTGAAATAGATGAAAATGGAATTTTAAAGGCATAGATACAAATACATTGTAACATGAACAACTCCCAATAATTAATTCTAGCAATTACAGTAAAATACCTAGGGCATCCTTTGGGGGGGGGGGGGCAGGGCTTTATTTATACATATAAGCATGTGCCTGTAGGGACCCTCAGTTGACTATATATTTGAAAAAAAATTAAAAAGTGGGGTTGGGGTACAGGGCCATTGTGGTGAACGGCGGAAGTGATGCATTGCACATGATGTCATTCTGTAAGCTGGGGGTTACTGTAAGGTTCAGTGCCTAGGGTGGCCCTGGACTAAACTATAGACCTAGGGGGTACAGTTTGGTAGTGCTATTAGGGACACAGTTCCAGTGGGCAGGGGAGCAGCGGACTGTGACACTTGGGGTGACTGAAGTTTGTTTGCTTTTAATATTGTATGGCCAGGCATATTTCAGGTTTGGCATATTAGTTTGCAGGACACTCCCCCTTATATAGTCACCCACAGTAAAAGCCCATTTATCTGCTCTTAGTAACGGTCACCTGAATTTGACTTGCCCCCTCACTATTTAGGGTGGTGGCACAAACTTGCTATTTAGGGAGATTAGACACTCAGCGACAAATTGCTTCTTATTTGGGCAACTAATCTCCCCGAATTGCCCCCCTGGCTAGAATGTAAATCGCCGGCGGGATGGCAGTCGGAACACTTCACTTTCTGAAGGTCGGCCGCAGTTTCCTCATGAGGCATCTTCTGCCAACTTCAGAAAAACAAAATGATCCGAGTGCCACCCCGCCAACGATTTACATTCTAGCCAGCGGGCCAACGATTTACATTCTAGCCAGCGGGAATGTAGTTCGGTGAGATTAGTCGTCCGAAGAAGAGGTGATTTGTCACTGGGCAACTCATCGAGCCAAGTAGCAGCATTTGTCACCACCCTGAAAAGCATTGGAATGCTGCAATACATCCTCCATAACAGGTAGAAAAGGAGGTGTGGCATAGGTCATCTGGGTCATGACTGGGGACAGAATGGGATTCTTTAGGGGGGAAAGCTTTACGTACCAAGACACACCCCAAAACTTATCCAGGGAAGCATCCCTGCTGATCTTTAATCTTAACCCAGTTTCTTAATGCAATGGTTTAAAACTAAGACACAGTGCTAGACTTGAATAGGAAACCTTTTTGAAAGTACCAGGTGCTTCCTAAGCAACCCCAACTGGCTAGGGACCTCCTTGCAGATGTGGCATAGTGTAAGATTCAGAATTGTCCTTAGAGCATGTAACAGCTTTTATTGCCACTCTGGCATCAAAACTCAACTGACATTTTACACAGTTCTTTATAATAATAATATTATAGCCAAGAGCATTCCATGGGTCCTAGCAGCCCTGAGGTGGCCTTTCTGATGCCACCTCCCTTGCACCTAGTGCTTACTTTTCTGAGCACTGGAGTGGGTCAAAGCAGGGGACCCGCAGCACTAGTGCAGAGAGCACAATTACACATTCTGCACTAGCAGAGACAAAATATTTGATATAAAGTTACCAGGAGTGGCTTTTTGCAGCCCTGTTAGCTTGCAGATGGGTTTCTCAACTCACCTCATGGCAGCAGTGCCCCTGATTATAGCTTACAGTGGACAGTAAATGTGTCTTATAGAAGGATTATGTGGCCAGTAGTGATGGGGGCGAATTTATTCACATCAAAATTTTCGTCAGGCGAATTTTCGCTGGAGTTTCACAAATGTATTCGTCAGCGGCGATTTGCAGGTATTCGCCGCGAATTCGCTGCGGACGAATAAATTTGTGAAACGCCAGTGAAAATTCGCCTGACGAAAATTTTGACGTGACGCGACGAAAAATTACGCAAAACGCCTTGAAAACGACGCAACGAAAACGACGCGACTCCTTTCGCGAATTTTTTCGCCAATTCCGCTTGAAATTCGCGAATTTTTCAGCGAAGCGAAACTGGGTAGATTCGCCCATCACTAGTGGCCAGCTGAATATATGGACCCACACAATTCATTCTGGTGAAAGACCTTAGAAAATACTATTATATAGTAGTGGTCTCCATATAACAGTATTTGTAATCTTTCTATTTATTTTCCATTTCTCAGCTATACTGGTGACGTTAATCTGAATTATTTGGACATTATGGAAACATGCGTTCTTTCCAGTCTAAGGGTCTTAATTGTGCTTCTTTTCTTGCTACTTAACCTCAGATAGAGCTGCTTTGATTTAGCTTTGATCACATCATAATGCTGTCTAGCATTGCTGATCAAAAGCCTTAACTCAATAGGAGGCAGACAGTTCTCTGATATTTGAGGAACAGAGATGTGGCAGGATTGATGAAAGTTCAATGTAAGAAGAAAAGAAAGTGTCCTAGGGGTTAGGCTTTCACTTACAGTAACTTACAAAATGGTAAACAGTTTGAACAACCTGTGCTGAATGATGCATTTCTCTGATGGTAATGAGAAGCTAGGAATATAATGACATCACATTATTGTTTGGGTACAATAGAAGGTACGTCTGCACCTGTTCACTGTTAATGTTACACTTACTATGTGTTATGAAGGTGCATTCACAAAAGGAGTGCCACATATTGTTGTTATATTGATATATAGCCACCTTCAACATGGTTTCATCCGTTACCGTTTCATTGTGCTGTTTTGCCTTTCTGCAAAGCAATTTTCAACTAACCCATACTATAAGAGGAATACAAATTCTCTCCCACAAGTTAATAAAGCAAGTGGATAATTATGAATATTGTTAGGTGCATAAAATGTAAGGGGGCACTAAGTGTGACCCGTGACACTGACAATAAAGATCAGATTTATCAAAATGTGATATTAAAGTTTACCACAGAAAAACTCACCCACTTTCAATTCATATTTTTCCTGAGTTTTCACTTTTACAAAATGGCATACCAATGTAAATAATGCGTCCTTATAATGTACTAAGTCATACATAACAGGATGGCCATCACCAATTGACTTCATTTTGATCAAATAATTCAGATTTTTAAACATGATTCAATTTTTGTCTGTAATAATAAAACAGTCTCTTGTACTTGACCCTAAGATATTATTAATCCTTAGTATAGGCAAACCAATCTTATTAGGTTTATTTATTGCATAAATTATTTTTAGCAGAATTAAGGTGTGGAGATTGAAATTATGGAAAGATCCATGATTCGTAAAAGAAGTAGGGTATACATTTATAAGGAGTCACTTCTGATATTATACACCATCAAAGAGAAACTGCCAACCGTCTTTTTTTATATATTGAAAACAACAATTCCATTGTCTTCATGGAAACATACATTGCATATGCTAAATTTTATATTTTGAAGACTTATTTGCTTAAATAATTAATTTCCTCCTACCTTCTGCTGTTTATATGATTTTTCCATGCTGTTTCTTTGTTTTTTTTTTTCTGAAAAGCAGCAGGAACTCTACAGGGGATAGCCCAATTGCAATACGCAATCAATCTTCCTGCTCCTTAAAGCTTACTGTAGTGATAGAGAAAGATCTGCTTCTCGGCAATTATGGCTTTGACATATCTCGAAACCCTCCCCTTACGGTCACAGCTGTCACTACAGGTAAGAGAACCTTATTATCCTTACTATTTACATTAGGATATTTTACTTTCTCCGTTTATTGACTTATCAATAGATTTCTCATTGTGGTAGATAAAAGTGTCTGGGTTACGTATCAGAAAAGCAACATTGGAAAACTCTGGAGAGCATTGTATTAGCCTTTTACATTCTTATAACATCCAGCATTAATGTATGCCTTAATAGTAACATAGCAATTACTGAGTAATGCAATGCCAGTCGCAGGTGTCACATGTGGTGGCAACCATTGTAATAACCTCACTGGAAAGCTGATGACTCCTCTAGCATGCTTCCATGGGGTTCTTGACAAGATGATAACTGGAACTGCATCCACAACCATTGATATTCAGCTTTTTTATACTGGTGGACAAAATATATTTAAAGTAATGAAACAGTCAGACTGTATCTGTCACTGGACACTAGATGTTCACATACCTAAATAGATACATACCTACCTACCTACATACATAAAGGACTTCCAGTCACATTTTAAAAGGTTTGCATCTCCTGACTTAATGTAAGAAACCATATTTATATGGGGGTCAGAAAATAGTAGTGGGATTCCAATAAGTTCTGATGCAGAAACCATTGACATGAAGTACTTTTTCAGAGACATTATGGCCTGGATCTATAATGAATGAAGCTATTTTTAAAGATTAGATGTATAGGAATGAGGAGCACACACACATTCACAAATTTACGAATTTCACGTGAAATGATCGAAGTTCGATCGAATTCTATCGAACAGCGATCATACAAATTTTTCGGGAAATCATAAAGTGAAATTTGGCCTCTTCGATCATCGAAGATCGAATGATCATATATTCGATAATCGAAGGAATCAAAATTTTATAGTTATTCGACTGCCTACTTCGTCATGCTCGAATACCATGCGTACGATTGGAGCGTTCGAATCATACGAATTTTTCAGACGCTCGAATGAAATTTCTCGATTTTTTTCGTGAAATCGAACAATCGGTATCCGATCGTACAAATTCATCGAGAAATTGATTAGCGAACTAAATGATAGTCTAAAACTATTCGATAAGCATTCCGATGGTCGAATGCTTATCGAAATTTTTAATTTGGTTGAGCAAATTTTGGGGAATAATAGTAAATTTGCCCCATAATTTTCAGATTCCAAAAATAGTCACAGTTACTGCAGTGAGAGAAGTGTCAAGGACTGCTTCAATCTGGCTTTGTGTTGGAAGAAAAGGCAGGCAAAAGGCACAGTGGCCAAAGTAGTTGATGAATAGGACACAATGGGTGGGACAGGCATAATTTGCCATATTTCTTCAGTTTGCACCCTGCTATGCTTTTAGAGGACATAGAAACAAATCTTTGTGGTCCAAAATGGAGTGCATAGACCTGACCTGTGCTTCTTTGAATATAGCATGAATACAGCATTTCCTGTGTTTGGCAACACTGCATTTGTTAGGGGGCTGGTGATGGTATGTAGGTGCTATTTATACTGTGCTTAACTTGCATGCCATTCATTCTAGTATACTTGCTTTAATATTGGTTGGAGCATTGGTTAACTTGCCACTGTTTCGCCACTTGTTAATATTAGGAGTGGTGACAGACTGACATTGGTGTTTTTTTCCACCAATGTTTTGCACTGGCCTTAGTGCTGAGAATCTCTGCAAGGAAAGTTAAACTACAGAAGTAGGCTATAAATGCTGTACATTATGTTTTGGCTTCTGTACCAGCCCAAGGCAACCAAAGCCCTTTAGCAGTGAAGATCTGTGTCTCCAAAGATGCCCCAGTAACTTCCCATCTTCTTTTCTGCGGATTCACTACACATGCTCTCTGCTGCTGTCACTAACTGAGCTTATATACACAATATACAGTACACATAGAATAGAAATGTCACAATATAAGTCTGATTAGTAATTAATATGGTTCCATATTAATTACTAATCAGACATTACTACATGGCAGCACAGAGACCAGTACAACTAGCATCAGAATTTAATTATCAGCCTTGTAGCATCAGCTTATATTACAGGCCAACCTCATTTTCTGCTTGATAATTTGAGACAACCCCTAAGCTTAATTTAGCGCAGACACTTTTCAAGATGGTGACCCCCTGTGACAAGTTTGAAGTCCTGGATCATTACTGCTATTGAGAAGCTGAAACTTTGGGCTGGTGCAATAAATTCAGTATATAAAATATGGTATTTTAGCCCTATTCATTTTTAGGGTTTAGTTCTCCTTTTATGCTGAGAATCTCTGCTTTCCAGAAAACTATCAATAGGGAGCATTAATGGAAATAATCCGACCAAAATAAAACACCAAAATGAAGAGCATAAGAACTAGGGATGCACCAAATCAACTTTTTAGGATTATGACGAATACCGAACCAAATCCTAATTTACATTCGCAAATTAGGGCCAGGAAAGGAAAAGGTGGGGAAAATGTTAATTTTACGTTTTATGAAAAAAAGCCATGTGATTTCCCTTCCCGTGCCTAATTTACATATGCAAATTAGGATTCTGATTCGGTTCAGCCATGCAAAGGCATTCGGCCAGATCCGAATCCTGCTGAGAAAGGCTGAATCCTGGCCAAATCCTGAACTGAATCCTGGGTTCGGTGCATCCCTAATAACAACAAAATAAAGGGTACATATTTTCAAAAAGTAAGGGAAGGGGAGAGTGAACAACAGCAGAAAAATGGGAAGCACAATACAGAAAAGGCAAAATGGGTTTGAGAAGAGAATACAGGGCAGAAAGTGGTAGGAAAAAAGAGAATAGCAGAAGAGAAAATGGAGGAGTCTGAAAAGAGAATGACCATGGAATAAAAAGAAGAGTCAATAGGAAAGAATAGGAAGAAAATCTTTTGTTCAGATCAATACAGCACTTCGTCCCTTGATCTGGTTGGAATCTGCACCTTGCCCTGGATGAAAAAAGGGAGCAAAAGCCAGCCCTGTGCTTACTGCCTGCCATAGAGCAAATGGTAAGGACTGAGTTCCATTGTAACCCACATAGTATGCTGCTTCTTAAAGGGATACTGTCATGGGAAAATGTGTTTTTTTCCCCCCAAAACACATCAGTTAATAGTGCTGCTCCAGCAGAATTCTGCACTGAAATCCATTTCTCAAAAGAGCAAACAGATTTTTTTATATTTAATTTTGAAATCTGGGGCTAGACATATTGTCCGTTTCCCAGCTGCCCCCAGTCATGTGATTTGTGCTCTGATAAACTTCAGTCACTGCTGTTCTGCAAGTTGGAGTGTAATCACCTCCCCCCCCAGAAGCCTAACAACAGGACAATGAGAAGGTAACCAGATAACAGCTCCCTAACACAAGATAACAGCTGTCTGGTAGCTCTAAGAACAGCACTCAATAGTAAAAACCCATGTCCCACTGCGTACTATTCAGTTACATTGAGAAGGGAAAACAACAGCTGCCCGAAAGCAGTTCCCTCCTGTGGCACAAGTCATATGACATGGGGCAACTGGGAAATTGACAAAATATCTAGCCCCATGTCAGATTTCAAAATTAAATATAAAAAAATCTGTTTGCTCTTTTGAGAATTGGATTTCAGTGCAGAATTCTGCTAGAGCAGCACTATTATCTGTTGCATTTTGAAAAAAACATGTTTTCCCACCCCATGCCAGTATCCCATTAATGTCTGTTTTCCACAAAAAAATATGAGACAGGTCGGGGGCAGGAGCACAGATGTTGCCAAACACAGACAGTGCTATTTTCCTAGGCATAGTCTCTGACCTGAAAAGAGTTGTAGAGACCTGTGGCAATTCGGCAAAGGCAATGGGTGCAGTGAAAAATCAGCTTTTTTAACCCTTCTTTCTCTTAGTTCAATTATATAATTTATGTAACTGTTTATTACCTGCAGGTAGTCCGGCTGAAGGAAACCTTTTACCAGGTGATCAAATACTCAGGATAAATGGTGAAAATGTGGAAAATGTGCCTGCTGAGCAAGCAGCAAACATTGTCAGGTAATGCATGTATTTTGTTTCTATTTTTGTATTTATAGGAATGTAGTCTGGGAGTGGATTTATTTCTTTTCCCTTTCACATTTGCTGCATCTCGAACAAACCACTGGAAAATATTGTGGTTGAGTTCCCTGTTCCTATATGACATGGGTATGCATAAGAAGTGGGTTGAGGTGCTCACTCCTTATTCTAGGTGCTTTTTAAGTCTGTAACAGTTAATGCAAAGCTTCATACAAGGGATTAAAAC
Organism: Xenopus borealis; assembly: GCA_024363595.1. NCBI lineage: Eukaryota > Metazoa > Chordata > Amphibia > Anura > Pipidae > Xenopus > Xenopus borealis. Next base: position 117,446,137 of record CM044431.1, on the reverse strand, counting down.
AAAGATTCAATCCATTTCCAAGACGGTAGACCTTGAAGTGACTTACTCTGAATACCTTGTAGAAGGAATAATTGCTCCTCATAAATGTGGTATTCGTGAAGTTTAATGCTTCAGGAGAATGCAAAGAAGAGGTGAGCAAATTATAGTTTTATTTAAGGAAAGAGTACCTTTGAATACTATAAACACTCTATTTGAAAAATCCCCTGATACCCTGATGAGTGGAGTAAATATACTAATATACTAATGTGTCTCTTATGAACCAGAGTTATAGCATTATAGATCCAATTGGAGTTTATGTGGGATAACAGCATGATAAAGAATTGATAGTAACCAGTCAACCATGCAATATTACCCACTTCTAATTCACTTCTTCGTGTAAAAAAGGGAACCAGCTGGAAACGTCTTTTTATTTTTTTGGGTTGCAATTCATTAAAACTGCTGATTCTGCTGCCTTTGCATTTTTTTATTATCCTTTGAGAGTTTCTCCTTCATGTTTATATGAATTTAGCTCCCCTTATATAAAAGAATGAACACCATGACACTCCAAAATCCATCAGTCCAATAGAATGGTTAATAGGGTGGAGAGAGTTTTTTCTAGTTGTGGCTTCTAGAAGATATGTGACTTCTAGAAGATATTTCTAGTTAATTTATAAATGACTCAAAGTATTGTTATAAATGATTCCTAAATACATGTGACACTGGCAATAATCATTCTATCTTACAAGAAATAATAATTGAAATGTTGTTTTATAATGATATATGCTGTGTCTGCATTCTCCAGCTGAATGAAAATAACAAATCTCTTATATTTGTTACTGAACATGAAGAACACTTTCAAGCATATATATTTTTACTGTATATTTGTATAATTATAATGTAGCAATTTGAGGACATTTATATTTCCTTTTACAGGGAATCTGTGGACTCTATTACCGTGACTGTTCTTCGGAATACCTTGGTAAATATGAATACTTTTTAGGTCTGAGAGGGAAATGGATGGAAATAAATAAATCACAGATTCCCAAGCCTAATTCACCATCTTTACAATAGAGAGGTTTTAAAGGAACAGTTCAGTGTAAAAAATAAAAACTGGGTAAATAGATAGGCTGTGCAAAAATATAAAATGTTTCGAAAATAATTAGTTAGTCAAAAATGTAAGCTATAAAGACTGGAGTGTATTGATGTATAATGTAATAGTCGGAACCCAACTTTCTGCTTTACATCTCTCTAACTCTCAGTTAGTGAGCAAATTGAAGGAGGGGGGCACATGGAACACAACTGTTCAATTAATTTGCTTTTCATCCTCAGCATGCAGGTCAAATTCAAAAGCAAATGGTTATTTCCCATATGGCCTCCCCTAAAGTCATTGTTTGGTTATTGACCGGTAAACAGTCAGAGAACTGCAAAGAAGGAAATTAAGTTCTAGCTATTATATTAGACATCCACTTACTCCAGCATCTATAGATTACATTTTTGGCTAACTAACTAGATTGAAAACATTTTTAATTTTGCACAGGCTATTTATTTGCCCAGTTGTTATTTTACAATTCCTTTAATATAGGAGACAAATTGGGCAGTTTGTGTTTTTATATGTGTTCATCTCAGCATGATGCAAATCAAGTCTTAACATATGCCCTGACACATTAAAGTAATAACCTCTGCATGGTCCAAAAAAGTCCTGAATAGAGAATGAATGCACTATGATCATAAAATACCAATGGACCAGTTCCAATTTTTGTAATGTACGTTCAACAAATGAACACTTCTTGGCAAAGCTTTCCCTTTTGAAAGTAAAGTATAATTAGACAAGCCTCAAGATAAAAGACTCATTTTGCACTGTTTGTGAACATGGCTATTATTCTGTCTTATAGAGCCCCAAATCATCCTTTCTTACAGCGGAGAAACGAGCAAGGCTGAGAAGCAATCCTGTGAAAGTGAGGTTTGCAGAGGAAGTCATTGTCAATGGTCACACTCAGGTTGGTGTCTTGAAGAGTTAAAAATCTGGTATAATCAAATGTATAAAATGTAAAGTTTGGTGATACCTTTTATTGGCTAACTGAATAAGTAAC
>CM044431.1:117427758-117442873 GCA_024363595.1 Xenopus borealis | reverse complement strand
TGATAGGAGTGGAGGTTCTGGAATTATACTCTGCAATCTCTTGTCATTAAGAAGTATTGGTATAATCAAGCAATACATATGGAATTATATTTTATTTTTGCCTTTACTGTTTCCAACTAAAGCTGCAGGGACAAAGATCATGGATCCAGATTTAAACAGATAAACTGGGATTCTTTTTGGAAGATTTTTTTGCTGCAGCCACTGGTTATGCAGATTTGGAGAAAGTTTGTATTAAACAATACAAAAACTATAAAATCCACATTAGATTACATGACAACACAGGACCCAGCTGTATCGGCTTCTGGCAGATATGATTTGACTTGTGCTGTTTTCATCATTTATGTTTTTATCCCTAAGCAGCCCAGATCACACTGAGCATGTGTCTTGGTCTTGCAAAGATACTTAACAAAGTTACAAGATGACAGCCCCCTGTGCCCAACTTTGAAAGCATAAATCATTTGTTTGATTAGGCTTGTGGTGCAGTAAGTTCATGTTTATTTTTAGTATACAAAATATAGCATTTCTAGCCTTATTCTATTTTAGACTTTCCTTGTCCTTTAAGGCAGTTAAAGCCAACCTTTTGAAATTATTCTTCGCACAGCATAGTTGTGGGCTGTATTATATTGATGATGTTCTACGAATATGTCTAGGAAACTCATACCCCATTTGGTCCATTAAGTTATATCTAACAGGACTGATCCTGTTAGGTAAAGTTTTTATGAAGATTGACTTTATAGGAGGCTGCATATCCTTTCTTGTGCTTGATTGCCTGTCGGTCTGAGGAGTTAAATATCTTGCCATCTGTGGCTATACTAGAATTTTTACTTCAAGCATACCGGCAACTTTTCAGCTGTTGTATCTCTTAATACCCCCAAAGAATGTATAAAGTTGCATTAAGTTAATTTTTAGCTGACGTTTTGGAGGCTTGGCCCTGCTTTGCATGAATTCTGCTGTACATATTGGCCATATTTGCGTATAAATGTCAGAGTCCAAAAAAAGTCCCAGGTTTGGGTAAAATCACACTCCTTGTCCGGCTGTACTTGAATCCCTTCAAGTCAAAATACTCAATGCCTAAAAACAAAAGCCATCGCCAAAAGGCACAGGAGCAGACAAAAGAAAATATATATATTATATGACACCCCGTTTGTGCTTTTAAAGAATTGGTCATATACACCTCTTTGTGTGTTAGACCCCCTTCTAGATACAACACCACCTTTAGAGAATAAATATAGGAATAACTTTCCTCCAGAGAATCCTATTTCTGTATAGATGGGTACTCATAAACATTAGTTTTTTAGCTCACATATTAGAAATATCCCACAGCACTTGTTCCCTCTTGTATTGTCTGTGAAGTAATGTGCAGCAGCAAATTGGGTAAAACTTTTTTTTAATCTTTATAAAATAAATTCAAAGTTACACTCACATGGGTTCCATGTTATAAAAACATATTTTTAATTAAAACATTTAACTGTCGCTCACACTTTTGGTATATGTTCTGACCACACTCTCTATGGTATCGTCTCCTCGTGTCTGACAGTGGGGCGCTCCTTGATGATGTCACAAAGCCTTATGCGTTTCGGCTGCGACTTCCTCAGAGGCATATTTCACTACTGCACATGTGTGTTCCTTTATGCTGCTTTTCCGGACATGTTATGTTTTCTCAGAGTCCTTTCTGGTTTTGTGCCGCCGTGGCAATGCATGACTAACAACTCCTATTTTGTTCTATTTCTCTATCCTGCATTAACCTATCGTGGGAATCTATTCAAATCGCTTTTTCATACCTTTCTCAGATAAAATTAAAATTGGTTGTAAAAGTCACATTAAATTATAATATATAAAAAAAATCACCATCCATTATATAATAAATATACAATAAATAAATATATATACACATATATATAAAAAAGGGGACATAAATATGTATAGAGTATATCGTCATTCCTACATTTTTAAACATTTTCAATGTTTTTATCAATTTTCAAAACGACATTTCAAGGTATTTAAAAGCATTGTATCATATAAAACTTTACATCGATGATTCCATTTTATATATCTATTTACTTTCACTCTGTAGGGTTTTATTATTCAAATCACCTCCCCTCCAATGTCTTTTCACTTGTTCTATACCCCAATATTTTAGACCTTTTGGATTTTTATTGTGTGACAATTTAAAATGTTTTGACACACTATGGGCAGATTTACTAAGAGCCGAATCTTCGAAGTGAAAAAAGTTTGAAATTCAAATTTTTTTTAAAAGGACTTTTTCGATCAAAAATGGACATAATTCGATCGAATAGGTCCGTTTTCGATCAAATAAGAATCATTTGATTGCAACGTTTGAATTGAACGATTCAAAGGATTTTGGGCAAAATCCTTTGATTTCCTAGGACTTAGAAAAACATTTTAGGACAGGTTCTAGGAGGTCCCCCATAGGCTAAAATTGCAATTGGGTAGGTATAAGGTGGCGATGTGTTGAACTTGAAGGATCTGAAAAGGACAGTACTTTGAAAATTCGACTTGTCGAAGTAGCCCAAAATTACTTTGAAATTTGGGTTAACTGTAGATAATAATCTAAGAGCTTTTTTGTGATGTATAGTTTTATATGATACACTGCTTTTAAACAACCTTGAAATGTCATTTTGAAAATTGATAAAAATGTTGAGAATGTTTAAAAATGTAGGAATGCTGATATACTCTCCATACATATTTATGTCCCCTTTTATAATGAAGTAAACCAAATGTTTTAAACTGATTTCCTTTTTCTCTGTAGTAATAAAAAAGTACCTTGTACTTGATCCAAACTAAGATGTAATTAATCCTTATTGGAAGCAAAACCAACCTATTGGGTTTATTTATTGTTTACATAATTTTCTAGTAGCCATAAGGTATGAAGGTCCAAATTACGGAAAGATCCATTATCCGGCAAACCCCAGGTACCGAGAATTCTGAATGACAGGTCCCATGCCTCTATATTTATGGATGGTGAAGTTTTTTATACATTATAATTTAAGGTGAATTTTAGAACCAATTTTCGAAGTAGCCAAGTTAGTGCGAAATTCAAATTCTTTAAATTTGAATTTTCACTTCGACCCTTAGTAAATGTGCCTCTAAAAAAAGTTTTACGCGATTTTCTGCTGCACATTACTTCACAGTCAATACAAGAGGGAACAAAGTACCGTGGGATTTTACTTATATGTGAGCTAAAAAACGACTGTTTGTGAGTACCCATCTATACAGAAATAGGATTCTCTGAGGAAAGTTATTCCTACTATATTTATTCTCTAAAGGTGGTGTTGTATCTAGAAGGGGTCTAACACACAAAGAGGTGTATATTACCAATTCTTTAAAAGCACAAACGGGGTGTCATATACTAAACAATACTACCCTAGATATATTTTCTTTTGTCTGCTCCTGTGCCTTTTGGTGCTGGCTTTTGTTTTTAAGCATTCTGCATATAAATGTACTGCATTCCTGGCTGCAATGTTATAGAGAATATATATTATATTATTCAATCCTAAGTAATGTAAAACTTTGTTCATTAAACCATAGGATCTGTTGTTATTTTTAATGTCTTGTGAAGTCAGACTAAAGAAAGGAAACATTGCCCACCAAGTTTATATTTGATAGCTAATCCCAAAAAAATGGTGCAGCATTTACTGATCAGCTGTTTGACAATAAACATTGGTTGTTATGTGTTACTTTACCTGGGCAAACCACTTATTAAAGTATCTGGTTACTATGACTTTGAAGGTCATGGTATATCTAACACAAGTAACTCAAAATATGAAATATTTTTCCTATTTTGTTCTTTGTACATTGTCACTCAGATTCTCGTAATCATATTTTCACAGCCACGTGCCTGTAGATACAGACTGACGTATCTTTATCTCTCGGAAGAAAATTGATGCCTGCTTTTATTTTGATCGGCTTGCTGTTGAACTAAGCTGAATTATGGCGTAAAATTGATTCTCTGCTACCTCATTTTCTGATGCAGCTCTAATCTGTGTAATTGCTTAGCTTCTTCCCCAAGGATTTCAAAGACTGGAGCAATGGAACAAAAATCATCCATTCTTCCTGTTGTATTTTACTGGATGTATGTAACATTTATGTGTTTCTGTTACAGGGCAACTCTCTTCTCTTCATGCCCAACGTACTCAAGGTTTATTTAGAGAATGGGCAAACAAAGGCATTTAAATTTGAAAAAAAAACAACAGTGAAGGTATAGTTATTGTGTTCACCTCGTTAATACTTATTTTCTAAACGAGTGTTGTTTATAATGATATAACACATAAATATTGAGTAATATTCAATGAAGAAAGGATTTGTCTAGAACAGGTTTTAAGAGGAATGGCAAAACCAAATTCATTCATATGATTTAATTTAACCATTTACATTATAATTATTTGATTAATATAATTATCTTGATTATTTTAACCATGCATTTACAAAGCAACAACATATTGCATATATATTTATATAGTGCAGCACAATCGATGGATTATACATTGAACATACAGAATTACATACAAAGCAGCCAATAACCAATACAAGAGGGAAAGAGTCCCTACCTAAAAGAACTTATGTTATTAGAATTACAGGGGAGTTATTTACTAAACTCTGGTCAGGCTTTTTGGGGAAAAACACACATTTTTTCTTTTTAAAATAAATTTTTTTCAAGGTTTATTCAAGCCCAATGCAGCAAAAAACAGGAATTCTAAAAGTCCCCCATCTCTGACCTGCAGGGCTTGTATATAAGTCATTGGTAGAGGTCCCTATCCTATTTCGAAGTTTCTCTGGCCTGTACTGTAATTAGCCCAAAATCCAACATTTTTGGGAAAAAGCCTGAAGAAAACTTATCATTTGGGTTTTCACTCGATTTTATACTCAATTTGACCTTATAAAAGAAGCTTAATTTTTAAAAAAAAGGTTTTTAAAGAAGCTTAGTTTAATCGGTTCGAGTAAAAACTTGGTTTTTACTCGAACCGATTAAATTAAGCTTCTTTAAAAACCTTTTTTAAAAAAATTAAGCTTCTTTTATAAGGTCAAATTGGGTATTAAGGTTTGGTTGTGTTTTTTTTATTGAAAAAATTTGATAAATTCGGATTTTAGTAAATAACCGTCTTAATGTTATCTAGTATTATTTTGTAATAAAATTGTCAGTAAAATATTACATATTTATATATGTATTTAGGATATCATCTTGACCCTGAAAGAGAAGCTTTCAATCAATAGCATTGAACACTTCGCACTAGCTTTGGAAGAGCAGTACAACATCTCTAAGGTTTTCCTTCTCCATGAGGACGAACTTATCGAACAGGTCAGATATAAAACTGGAAATTCTATATTATGGACGCATCTTTCATGCTGTCAAGAGGATGCGCCATTAAAAATGTACTTCTTAAGCATATGGTCCAAGGGTAGTTTTTATGTTTCTGCCAATTTAGGGACATTTATCACAATGTGTATTTGTTTAAAAGTTGTGAAAGGCCTTTGGATCTTGCAAAGCATATTTACAAGGGGTCAAACAAACCACAAACCTAGTATAGCAGATAATAAACTGACAATTTAGTCATAATTTGCCTGTCTATATATGCAATGGTCATGACTTGCATGAATTCCATTTATTACATCTAACTGTTACTTTTCTTAGGCAGTAGTCAATTTCAGACCTAGTGCAACAAAGCTTTTAAATGTTGCTTTAAAAGAGAGGAATTTTGGGTCCATTGCATTGCATTTCTTAACTGTATTCCCAACCAATTTGCATAAGATCATCATAATGAATGGGATATATGTATATCAGATCTAAACTGCACCACTATTTGCTTTAGACATGTAATAAAAAGCTGACTGTGGAGTCGACCATATCAATATATGGTTTTATTTGGATATCAAGCGCTATAACCAAGACTAGATGAGTGTAGAACAGGCATAGTGAACACAGCTTATATATTATATATATATATACAAATGTGATGATAGGATGCAAAAGTGATGGCTGTATAAAAATTTGAGACACAAGCTTATGGTATGCTAGTCCCTCTTCAAGTATTATACATGATTTTTTGACTAAGCACCCTCAAATAGAAAACAGGAAAAGATTGTTGTTACATACTGAACATATATATATATATATATCAGGATGACGGTCCCTTGAGGTACCGAAACGCATTGATGTTCTTTGATTTAAGTAAAGGACTTCTAATAACCCTTATGCCGTGAGTGCTTCCTTATATTTTTGGACTTTATGATTGAATTGGGATAGCACCCGGCGAAATGACCGAATGGCGGAGGTGAGTGCCGGCAACCAATGGCTTTATATATATATAATATATATATATATATATATATATATATATAGAGAGAGAGAGAGAGAGAGAGAGAGAGAGATGTTTAAGTACCGGCACTCACGAAAAGAATCCACATCAGGTGCCTGGGTGCAGTCCTTCAAATAGATCGTAGATAGTAACGTAGAAAGCAAGTCGCACTCGCAGGGCTTATACCAAAAATAAAGAAGTTTTTATTTCAGGCAAAAACTGATGTCTCGGCTGGGAATAGTTTTAGGCTATTTTTTGAGTGCTATTCGATTTAACGAAAAATTAGTGCGATCGAACAGCATTATTCAATTTCACAAAAAATTTCCTTCGATCATTTGAAAAATTTGTACGATTCGAACGATCAATGCGTTCGATCATACGAATGCTATTCGAGCAGGTAATAGAAAAAAAAGCCTATGGGGGGATTCCCATAGGCTTCTATTGCTATTCGGTAGGTTCTATCTGGCGAAGTAGGCAGTCGAATAAAATTTTAAAGTTGAAGTACTTCGATTATCGAATGATCAAATATTCAATCTATTCTATACAATCGAATTTTGCATATTCGATGATCCAAATGGCCAAATTGGCATATTCGATAGAATCGTACGATCAGAATTATTCACGTGAATTTTGTAAATCTGCCCCTTAATATATAGTGTACAAAATACACCTAAGACAGCTCTACATAGATTTCAAAGGAGCAGCAGGAACATAGCTACCCTCAAACTTCTGTATGACACCATCAGACACCCAGCATTCATAATTTGATGATGCAGAGCACATTTCCCATGTTCTGCTGGTGAAAACAAATATTTGTTGTCTTGAATTCTTATTGTCCCTGCATATTCCCCATGGCCAAGGTTTTCACAAACTCAGCATTTTGGTTAGCATAACTTTAAATAAGTCAGCTAAGTGTGACCAATTTTGATATGGCATTAAAGGATAATAAACAATATGTTACAATTATAATTACTATATCTATACACACTCAGTTTTGGTGCTATGCATGCCTTAAAAACTGCACCTCCAGTTAGTTAAACTTAATTTATATTTTTGGCAGTATTAAAATATTGTACAGCCAGAACAACAATTTGGCTAAAAAAAATGCATTATGTGTTTGAGTCCAATCAGTCCATTAGTCATAGGCATATTTTCCAGCCCCAAATATGTATACAAAAGTACCAGTCAAAACCATCCAATAAAATTCATATTACAACATCATCAGAATTACGAGAAGTAATTCACATCAAAATCTATTCTCTATCAAAAACTGCAATGTTTTTATGGAAAATTCATTTTGTTTTTTAAAATTGGGGTGCAAGAAAGGCGTTATGGGAAATATAATAACATAATGGGCACAATTATTATCTGAAGAAATTCATCCAAGTTAATACAAATTTGTGCATTTTAGGTGGTGCAAAAAAAAGAGTCTCATGACTACAGGTGCCTCTTCAGAGTCTGTTTTGTACCCAAGGACCCATTACATCTATTGCAGGAGGATCCAGTTGCCTTTGAATACCTCTATTTACAGGTTTGTTTTTTACAATTAAAGTATGCACAGATGATTATGGTTATTTGAATTTGTTTGTAAGAATGAATATGAATTGTTTCTTCTATACAGCCAATAGGGTAGGAATAGAGTAGTATTCACTGGTAGCTCTGATTTTAAAGTTAGTTTTGACTGGAGTTCTGAAATAATGCTGTGCATATATTTTATATGTATTAAAAATATAAATGCTGCATAAAAACAAAAAATTAATGTAATAATTTATTCATAAATGCAGATACTTGTAAGATATTTCCAGCAAACACACATCTTAACAGCACACATTTGTAATTATTATCAAGAACTACAGTTGACTGTACCCTGATATTTCAATGTATATTGATGTGGGAATGATGGGCTATATAAATTGTAACTATAATAAAATGAGTTCGGAAGTGGTTGTCTGATCAGGTACTATTTTGTTCAATGCAGAGCTGCAGCGATGTGCTTCAAGAGAGATATGCTATGGAAATGAAATGTAGTGTAGCTCTGCGTCTGGCTGCCCTGCATATCCAAGAGCGCATTCATACTTGTGGCCAGCCACAAAAAATATCTTTCAAATACATAGAGTAAGTATTGGATTCTAAGATTTTAAATGGTTATTGATATTATAGCATTTCTGGCTGCAGAGCACCATGCATATCAAAAGTTATAGAAAAACTTCCTTGTCTAGTGACATCTGTAACCCTGGTTGCCTACTACACAGTGGCATAACTACAAAGGAAGCAGACCCTGTGGCTGCAGGGGGAGCAGGAGGTATAGAGGCCTTAATTCATATACAATTTCAATAAATATTGGTAAAAGAAGTCAACCTCTAGACATTTTGGTGGCCTAAAAAATAATTTGCTGTGGTTCCATTAATATCTAGTGTGAGCTTCTGGTAGCGAAACCCAAAGCCCAGCACAGATTTCAGCACAGAAACAGAGACTGACCACCTTGAAGAGTATAAATTGCCGCTTTGCTGGCTTTTATTTTTAACAAACACAAAATCTTCAGCCCACTGGCTTCACATGGGGGAATCACATACAGTAAGTGTTAACAGACACAGTCCCGCTTCCACACCCTCACTGGTGTACAGGTTATTGTACATTCTTTAGCCTTCACTGGTTTCCAGTTGACCACAAATCCCTAAATCCTCTCTGGGCACACTTGAACACTCTTGTCTCCTGGGAGTGTTTTCTCTGGTCCTCTCCCAGACCTTTGGAGCTCTATTTAACTCAAGGGATCACTCTCTGGTTCCCTGGTGCTCACCAGCACTCCTTCCGTGGACCTCACCCTCCTCCACTCCAGGAGATCTCTAGGGGAAAGCAGCAGCATTGAGGTGTTGCTCCACACCTACTTTTAACTACCACATACCTGTAGTTAATTACTTTTAACTGCCTTTAGCTTGGCAGCTGCAAACCCCTTACATGGAGCAAGGGATGGAAGCCCATCCTGCTCTCTTCCATCCACCCCAGGGACCCATAATCCATCTTTTACTGAGCCGGTTCACACTTTAGACAGCTTTACTAGCTTCAGCAATACAGTTTTCCCTGGCGTTTAACATTTGCCCAGCCTAATGCTGGTGAAATACACACACCCATATCTTATACTAGTTACACTACTGTACCTACATTTAGGGTGCTGCGTGTGAATCTATTACAGGTTATGGGATCCCTGATCTGGAAACCTGGTATCCAAAAATATCCAAATTACAGTATTAGGTTTATTGGAAGGTTAAACTTTTTTTTTAAACGTAGTCACCCTGATGACAAAGAACATTAACAAGATAATGTGAATGAACTTGTGACATCTAACAATGTCATACATTGCTAAAGTAACTATATACAGGAAAGACAGGCGTTATATATTGATGTCAATATATCCTTGATTGCTTCATTCTGTTCCATTTCATAATATTGAATGATGGACCTTGGCATATTGCTTTATATATCACATTAAATTGTATATCAAATCTGAAGAATTAAATTTCATTTTGTATATATGTATGATTTCATGGAGTGATGGACTTAAATTATGCTGATCACGATATTTACATATATGTCAAATATGGGCAGATCAATTTTTCTTTGAAAAACTTTTTTTTCATGATTTTCATTTGAAAATGCAAATGATTTTATGGGTAAATCAAGAATAAAATTAGGGCACTGAAATATTATTACTAACTGAATTGAATCTTGGCCATAATATATATCTATGTGTGTATTTTGTAACAAACAAATGAGAACTGAGTGTAGTTATGAGGAGGTATAAGGTTCAGCTTTGGATGCAATTACATTTAGTGATGCTGGGGTGGGGACCGGCGTGATTCCTACCATAGGTCCTGTTTTCATTTGTAATAAGCCTATGGAAGGATTGTGCCTCTCCCAGTCAAGCATGGCTTTATAAACTGCAGAAGATCCATTAGCAGTGTAGGAGGGTCGGCTTGACAAAGGTTTGCGTGGCTGGGGACGGCTTTTGGATGTAAATATTAAGAGCGCAGCACCTCTTTGATATGGACACGTTCTTATGATTTTTCATACATCGCTTTAAAGGCTGACAAAAAAAGCCAACTTTTTCACACTATTGTTGACGTTTTCTGCTAAGTCCTCCATTGGACTGGAGTTTTCCTTATCCTTTAAAGCTACAGATTAGTATTGTGACTTGGAGCTCATTGAAGCTCATCAATTCTGTGGTCAGAAACGAATCTCCTTTTCGACTGTTGCTATTGGATTGATTTTTGACACTGGATTTAATACTGATATTGGATCTGATATAACATATTCTTTGTCTAGTTTCACCCAAATATAGCAGTGTAGTTGGTCATTTTAATGCAGGAAAGGTAGACTACACTTGATGACTTGCAATGACCCCTTTATTACATGTTGCTGCTGGCAATATGGTATCATTTTTTTCATGATCTTTCAGTTGCTATATTATGCCGTGCCTGAGGCAAGAACCAAGTTTTCCCAATACCTTGTGCTTTATAGACTACAAAGTTAGGCAATAAAAGGTATCATCTACCCTATATTTTTCCGTTTTGGCTAATGCCATACAACAGTCAGTTACTAACATAGCAATAGACTTTTTGGCATTTTGGTTCTTTGCTTTTTGCCTGTATGGATTAATTGGAATTGTGCTAGACACCCTCTAACCCCCTGTCATGGTTAGAGGGGACCTAGTATGGACCACTGATCCTAAACAATATCCTGGACCGCACTACCAGATGTATACAAGGATGTGGTGGGATCATGCAAATTATGGTGACAAACATTATGTACCTTGAGGTTCAGTGAAGTCAATTAATACTTATGATTATTAACAATGCAGATGTACTAAATTGACATCACTAGGTGTAAAGTTTATATTTTGTTCACAGGAAGGACTGGGGAATAGATAACTTTTTATCTCCAACCCTGCTCCGCAGTATGAGAGGAAAAGATATTAAAAAGGCCATAAGTTTCCATATGAAGAGAAACCAGTGCATTCTTGAGCCAAGACAAAAAGTAAGAACATTTTTTTTTACAGAAAATTAGCTTTTTTCCATTCAAATTCTTCTATGAAATTAGAAGTAAAATAAAATGCTTCTTCACATTTCTGCAAATTTCTAAATGATCTGATTATATAATAGTAATAATTATATCTGGCAAACTCTAGTTCTTTACATTTAGATATCTCTAAGTTTGCAGATCCTGTAGTTCTCTTTCAATAGATTAATCAAGTGGCAAGATGCTTGTCTAATGCCACTCACTGATCTTAATAGTCAAGCCTTATATAATTTTCAAATTGCAGTTTTCTAATACATGCATTATTCACTCAAAACCATATATCACACCACCTTAGCCGGTAGCATGTATGTAAATAAGTAAGACACTGATTTTGCAGGTGGTATTTTTTATGCAATCATCTAATATTCTGCAATATTCTATATAGATAGATTAAGTTCTTAGTTTCATGTGCATATCAATCCAGCAACCAATGTTCCGAACGTTCAATTAATCGAAAAGCACTTACGGCAAGTGAATCATTCAGCTGGTGTATTTATTTAGACATAAAGGTGTTAAGGATGTTAAGTCCTAATCTATTTTGCTTCCTTATAAAGTATATAAAGTAATCATTTAATGCTATTATTACATCTGCTCCTACAAATGGAATCTGTTATTTGAAATGTAAGTTGATTAACATGAAATCTTACTTGGTTAACATGTACAAATCTAGTCAAATTACTTTAAACTGTCTTTAGGTTTTCCTTTGAAAAGTTCTCTGAAGGTTCTGAACAATTGCCATTTGTACATCAAGCTGTATGGCATTTAATAATAATCAACATAACTTGTAGTGCATGATAATTGTGTTAAGGTGTTCCTTTCATATTATGGTACTATATAAGTTGCCCTTTTTGAAAAATCGAAAAATTACTCCAAAACAGCATAGAAATGTACAATTATTAACAGGTCCTAAAGTAATTTGTTAAAAGGTTATCTGTAAAACCATGCCAGCAACCAAAGTGGTTTTCGGTGTTTCTGATTTCTTAAATGTCCACTGGGTATGTATCAAATCAATTATTCTTTGTTTTCTCTTTATATTAACTTAATAGAAATAAATCTCATCAATCTGAATCCTGCAAAAACTAGTAGGATTTGGGTTGATCAAATGCTTGATTTGTGGCATCTAAAATGCTGACAACCACATTCTGTGGCATTTGTGTTTACTGGTTTTTCATTTTATGCCCCTGTGTTTGTAACTTACTCACCCCACCTTCTTGAAATTATGAGTGGTTACATGACCTTTGTATTGGCTAATGTGGTTATGAAATGTCTCCATGAATTCTAATATTCTTCTATTTCAGTACAATAAGTCAATTTTTATTTTACAGTATTAATGCAATTTATTTTTTATAGCAACCAATATCTGCCTCACAAGTAAGGCTAAACTATTTAAGGATACTTGGAGATCTGAAGACATATGGAGGAAAAATATTCAGTGCAACTTTAATGGTAAGTAGTGATGGGCGAATCTCCCGAAAAATTCGCCAAACGAGTCGTGGCACGTTTTTGAAGCGCGTTGCGTCAACTTTGGCGCGTCGCGTCGTTTTTCCGACGCGCGTCGTGTCATTTTCGGCGCGTCGCGTCGTTTTCGGCATGCATCGCGTCATTTTCGACGCGTCACGTCAAAAACGCCGTGCGACTCGTTTTTCCGCCGCATTTTCGCCAAAACAAAATTTCGCTGGTGATTCGCAAATTTATTCGCCAGCAGCGAATCGCGGGAATTCGCCGCGAATTCGCCCATCACTAATGGTAAGTGTTTGTTGAAGTAGGCTGAAATAATATTAGTAGTTATTTTACTTTCTGTCTATACTGCAGTAAATCCCAAAATAGATTGTATAATACCACAAGCAATAATTGACAAAAAGCCAAAAAACGAGCTTGTAAGGTAAAAAGTTTATTATATATAATAAATATATAAAGAAATAAAAACTGCACTTGTCACATTGAGTAATTTTATATGTGGGCAATTACAGGTGGGTTGGATATACTATATATATATATATATATATATATATATATACTGAGTATACCTTTAAAAAAATGTAATGTAATGTGGATAAGTGTTCTGATGTTACTATGCTCAGGAAGGAGATGTAAAAGGGCATCTGAAGCTTCTGATCTCTTTCCTTAGCAATGAAACATCAGAACACTTTTCTGTTTTCCTTATAAATGTATTATCTCTGAAATGGAAAAAAAATTATGAAATTTGCAAAAGTGCAATTTTACATTACATTTTTAATGTTTATTGCTTCAAGGTTTCCAGATTATGCTTAATACTGAAAATACCAGTAATACTAGTAAGTCTCTCCATTACCAAGGAGCTATCAGTCGAATATAAATAATCAGTAGTCCAGAGTTTTACGGGTTTAGATTTGGCTGAACCCCTAGCAAGTGATGAATGTACTTGCAACCCAGCTTCCCAGCAGTAAAGAATATACATCTGAAATGGCTCATGTATATCATGCAACCTATACTTTCCCCTGAACATATAAATTACTCCTTGTTTTAATAAACAAAGTGTTTAAAACATTTCTAAATTCAAATACTGAGATATAAAAAATGACTGGTCTGGGACACTTAATTCTATAATTTTGTTCAATTTATATTGAATTGAATAGACCCTTCTGTTTTTATAACTGAAATGTTGCATTTATTTTAGTTTTTGTCATCAGGATTCATGCTGTCCTTTTTGTGAAGAGTAGCCTAGAGCTTCTCTGTACATTAAAATGTGTTCATAACATGTTCTTGAAACCATGACCACCTGTATTCATTGTTGTCTGCTTTATTTGTTTATTTTCTGGAAGCTGCAGGATAGAGAATCTTATGTCACCCTACTTGTGGGAGCCAAGTATGGTATCAGTCAGATAATTAACAACAAACTGAACATCATGACATGCTTAGCAGAGTTTTCCAACATCAGCCGAATTGAGCTAAACTCTGAGTCAGAGAAAGTGAGCATAGTAAAAGTCTATCTACAAGATGTCAAGGTAATTATTATAAATGCAGATGAAAGTCATACAAATATTTTGTTTCACACCTCCTGGTTTTAGCTTGTTAACAGCAGTCTTCAAGAATATCCCTGTATTTAGCACCATCCATTTTTCCTAGTCCCTGCTGCTTAAAAAAAATCCCCAGCACAGCCATAATGCTGCCCCCACCATGTTTCACTGTGGTGATGGTGTTCTTGGGGTGATGGGATGTATTGGGTTTGCACCAGACATAGCATGTTACTTGGTAGCTGAAAAATTACATTTTAATCTGACCAGAGCAAACTTTAAGTAATGGCTTTTTTCTGGACACTCTTCCATAAAGCCCAGATCTATGCAGTGTACTGCTTATTGCGGTCCTATGGACAGATACTTCAGTCTCTGCTATAGAACTTTGCATTTCATTCATGGTTACCTTTGGTTTCTGTGCTGCCTCTCTGATTAATGACTTCCTGTGTGAATACATATGCTCATGCCAATTTTCATTTTTTTTTAATTCTTTTTTATATATATTTTTCTCATTTCACTTCATCAACTTAGACTATTTTGTGCACATATATCCCAAAAAATAAAATTAAGAAACATTTCAATTACATATTGGAATGTAACAAAATAGGAAAAAGCCAAAGGGGTAAATACTTTTGCCAGGCACTGTATATGCACAGCACTCTTGGTAGAGACACTATTGCCAAACCTCTATACTTAATTTTTAAGGATTCATTGAGGTCTGGCATGGTGCCGAGA
>CM044431.1:117411509-117425067 GCA_024363595.1 Xenopus borealis | reverse complement strand
CACAAGGAACATAGGACAGGTAGAATATGGCACATACTATGAGCACTGGGAAGGCAGAGTATGGCACATACAAAGAGCAGGAGACAGGCAACCCTATCAGGACCACTCAAAAATGAACAGATTATACTGTGCTACATACAGTGTAATGCTGGTGCCCCTCAAGCAGTTTGTATGAGGTGTACACAGGTAAACAATGTAGGCACTTTCTTTCCGGGTTTGAAGTGTGAACAGTACAGGGCTTTAGGAGTGTGAACAATAGTGGTGTTATAGGTTTGAACGATAGAGGTATCGCAGATGTGAACTATGCTGTGGGGATTACAGCTGTGAACCTTACTGTCTGATTTTGAGGCATAAACAATGTAAGGGACATTTAATCTCAGTACTGATACATTCTATAGTTTACAAAAGGTGAGCAGTCACAGCAGGCAGACTTGCATGTGGGGGGGCATACAAGGGGAAGGGTCGTGGGTGCGGGATGTGGCCCATGTGCTGCCAGTTCAACAAGACTGGCCTAATGCATTGTCCTGTAGACTTACCAGTTAGTTTAAAATGACTTGTCAACATCACAACTGTGCAAGCACATATGTACATACTAAGATATTATAAAGATATTATTGCATTATTTATGTTTATTTGCATTAAAGGTTATGAATCAAGGGTCTGCAGCGACTCTGAAGAATCTTCAGATTTTGATTCCTCTCTAGAACTGTCATCTGATCTCCACATTCTGAAGTACCATGGCATAAAACCACTACATGAAGAAGAGGAGGATTTGGAGGAAGACGAAGAAAGAGAAAATGTTCAAGAATATAAAGAGGATGGAGAAATTGATAGTTGTGATGTTGGAGAAAGAGGGTGTTGTGATGGGGGAAATAATGACACAGACAGTATTTCTGAAGCTTCTGACTCTGCTGACACAGAAAGTCATGGATACAAAATTAGCTGGTCAAGTGATTCCATTGATGCTTTGGAGGAAGATGATCTAGAAACATGTTCAGCAAGCCGTCCAGAGTTTTTCCAGTTTTTCACACCCAGTTTTAGAGATATGGCCATAGACAAAAAAGGTGTTTTTGATGGATGTCCAGAAGTGACAGTTAATGGTGATGGAAGAATAGAATCTGATCCACTGCTTTGTTTTCTGCAGCTGTCAAACAGCAGGGAGGATAGTGCAGCAGATACAAAGGAAAGTCTTGGATTACCCAGAGGCACAGAATATCAAGAAGACAATGATATGCAAGGCATTTCTGTTGGAAGTCAACTAATAGAGAGCAGTTCAATGGAATACTACAGCTTATGCTCTAATGTATCACCAGCTAGCAGTGTGGACAAATATATTGCTAGTAGTCCAGAGAGCAATTCTATGACAGATCAAACAGCAGAGACAAAGAGACGTCTGTATATTCTTGGCCTGAACAATGAGGTAGAAACTCTTATTTTAGACCCACCACCTGGGTTTGGTGACAGTAGCTCAGAAGAAGAGTTTTTTGATGCCACAGATCGTTTTACTCCAACACAAACATCTCCAGGTACAATAATATATACACAATGTTTCTGTACATATGTATTTTTCTGAAAATGGCTATTCAAATTGTTAAACCATTTAATATATTGATTGGTGCAGCTCATTAACATTCACACTAGTCTCATTCAAACATTCAATGAAGCCATATTTGTCAGGGGGGCCTATCGGCTCCCAGCGGGAGTAGTCAGGACCAAGGAGGAAGCTTTAGGGGTCCAAAATCGCAGTACAAAAGGGTTCAGGCAATATTGTAATCAAAGTCCATGCAAAAGTTAAAAGGCAGGAAGAATAATATCAAGGTCCAGGCAGGATCAGAAGTCCAGGAAACAGGTTATCAGGAATTATCAAACACCCAGGAATGTTCCAAACAAATGCTATGGGGCAAATTCACTGAGTACAACTTCGCCAGCTTCCGCTTCGCAGCCATTGTAACACATCACCAGGTGAAAATTCACTCAGTCAACGCTAATTCACTAAAGTGTGAAAGTTTTGTCAAGGGCGCCAAACGGTGGCTAAGTTGCACTAGCGTTACTGAGTCAAGCAAAACTAAGTTGCGCTAGCATTAAAGTTCAATGGACATATATGTTACAGCAAATACATTACATTACACAACCTTAAAAAAAGAAAATAGAGTTATTATATTGCTCTACACATGTGCCCAATGTATAGTTTATGCTCCATATGTTAGGAAATGTAGGGGGGAAGCCGGGTACCACAAAAAAAAAAAAAATTACGATCTTTTGCAGCATATCACCCTGTAAATATGAAAAGACGCTAGCCTGGTCTGAGGTGGCAAAGGCAACTCTGGCACAAGAGGTAACGTTCAGTAAAATCCGCATCTTAGTGAATTGGCGTAGTAATGGTCATTCTCCAGAGCTAACATTTGCCTGGCAGAGTGCAAAGTAACGCTAGTGTACCTTTACTTGCTAGAGAAGGGGCACTTGCACTTGTTAGTAAATCAGTGAAGTATTGAAATTACGTCACGCTGTCAAATTTTTGCTAGCATTTCAATTCGCACTTTAGTGAATCTGCCCCTATAATCGGGCATTAAACCCCTGACGTGGATGGGTAATCGTGACAAAATTAGATGCAGTTTAAAGAAAAGTAAAACCTATTATCCTATTATAGTCTGTAAATCACAGGTGCATCTTCTAGGACAGTGAGCCTCAGTAGCACTTACCCTGCTAGCATGGAATTGCTGTAGGGTATATACATTTGCTAAATTCTAAATTCTTAATGGCCTTTAGGCAGGACTTAATGCAGTTTCTAGGAAGGCAAAAACAAACTCAAATTTCATCACTACACACTTTCAGGATAAGCTTTCAGTTGGCAGCTTCTGATGACTCAGATGACAGTGGAAATCTCTGCTGCACATGTTATTTTATCTAGCTCTCTATGTACAAACTGTGTTGACAAAACCAACAAATATTTAAACAGCGAATAGTGATATTGTACAGTATAAAAAATATGAACACATACTTTGCAGTATTTTCAAATATAGTACAACTTTCAAGACAGCCATCACATTAGTCACTATGGACTAAATATTGAAAATATATCTATGTATACAGACATAAAAGTACTCACGTGCAAACAGAAATGCAGCATGCAAAATATGGCAGAAATCAGACCCTTTTTGCACTTTGTAAGCTGCATTTTAGATTTTCATATAGCTGCATGCCTATGAACTCTGTGCCGCTTGTGTTGGGCCTTGTTTCATTCTAAAAGGGTGGACGGAGGGAGGAATGTAGGCATCCTCCGCCCCTACCTTTGCATGTCGCTTCATTCTGAGGTGCAAGGTAGGAGCTTCAGGGTGCACAGCCTGCGTTGAGCCCGTCTTTACCACTTATTGCTCTTGAATTTCTGCCCCTCAGGATCGTAAATGACCCTTAAAGACAAGTGATAAATGTACCTTAATTATATATTTTAACGTATATAAAAAAACTCTTACTGCAGAAATGTGTAAAAGTTGAAAAGTGATATTAGAGCATTGTATTTACATTAATTACATTATTGTTGATACATTATTTTTTCACATGTTTTGTCTAATAGTTATTGTTCTTTACCCATCTAGCTTCAAAATCCAATTTGGAAGAGAGTAAATTTCCTTATCCAGACAATGTAGGATTAAAAAAGTCAAGGGCACCAGAGAAACTCAAAAAGCAGCTATTTTCAAAAAACGCTGACAAAGTATTAAGAAAGAGGCGATCTTTCTTACAGACTGATTATACTTCACAAGTCACATTTCCTGTATCACCTTCCAGCTCACTGGAAACTATGGATCATGTATGTTGCTATGAAAAAGAGTCTCACGTGTCTATTGAGTCACACTCTCCAACTGTTTCCTCCTTAAAGGATACTGAAGGGGAACCTGCTTTACTCGAAACAAAATCACTTGCCCAGCATAAATCTACAGCAAAAACAATAAACAGAACACATTCTCCAAATTTAATGGAAATGGAACCTGACACCATGGAAATCAAGTCTGTGACTGATTCAGTTGTATCTTCCATTTCTGCTTTTCGTTATAGATATGATGAAAACATGGACGAGATAAAACAATCAGAAAAACTCTATTCACTTGATAGTTGTAATGGAGAGCATTCCCCTAAAGAGAACACAATGGAAGACAATGATCGGGCTAGTCCTTCCCAAATATCCATACAAATGGACAATATAAATATCAATGGCCAAACTGATCTCTGCTTGGAAAGGTTTAATTTTGACACTAGCTGTTCAAAGGGCTTTTTAAATAAATATAATAGAGAAGACTTTGAGTCAGAAATGACAACTACGTTTAAAAACATTTTTGAAGATAGCGGCCAACAAGAAGATCAGGATGAAAACTGTAGTACAGAACCTTACATAGATCCTATAGGCAGACAGTTATTGTACACTGCTAAATTGGAAAATGAACCAGTCTCTTCTATACCCACTGAACACAAATCTGAAACAAATGACTTAAACATATACAAGAACAATATGGCTAATGATGGAAGCCATCAAAATACACAAACACAAAATGATCTCCAAGCCACCAATGTATTGTCTGATTTATGCAACAGACATAATTCTGCATTTTGTGAAGTAGGTCCGTTAAATGGCAGAGAATCATCACCAACATTCACTGAAGCACCTATTATGCAAAATATTTACATACCTGGAAATTGTTCAGTTCTGTTGATGCCACCCTGTACATCACCAGGAAAGCAGAATTCTTTCAAATTGTGTTATGATGATGATGAGGAACAGCAAGATAATTTTTCACAAAAATCTGAGAAAACCAAAACTGCTAAAAAGAGCAACTTACCAATATCAAAATCAAGTGCAATAGACTTCAAACACAATGACTGTTTAATAAGTTATGATTCGTCCTTTGTGGGAAATGGGTGCCATGAACTGGAAAATTCTGAAAAAAGACCTATGGTTGCTAAAGTTGGAAACTGCAGCTGCCAGTTGTCTTATACGAGTTGTTTTCGAGGTGGAGAGCCTGAGACAGATGATGAAACTATTGCCAATGGGGTAAACGTATCAGCGTTACCAAGGACCAGACCTCCTGCATCATATAATTTACAGTTTGTGAAAGGGGACAGCACCAGTAAAGGCACTGTCTATTCAGAACAACTTGAAGCATTTAATCAATTAAAAGACAGAGTATTGGATGCTCTAACTAGTTTTGACAAATTACAAGACAGTGTGTTGGACCTTCAAAAAATCTTAGAAGAAAACCAAAATAATACAGGGGTGCATTCAATAGATAATTGTGAAGCTATTTTTACAGAACAAAAGTCATCTCTTTGCAGTGTTTCTCGGAATTTGGTCTCTAGCTCTCAGAAGGTTCTAAGATTGGACCAGTCATCAGAAGAAATGTACAAAGTCATGACAGAAACTTTTTTCAGCCTTCTTCAGATGACAGAAATGTGCCTACAGTTTTCAAGATGCAATCAGTGCAGCAAAAGGCAAATTGATGTCCAGTCAAACCTTCGGGATCTTATTTGCACCTATCGACAGTTTGTTCAGGCTGCCAAACAGACTGTACAATGTGAAAGTTCAGACTTGAATCTGAAACTCTTGTCTCGGCAGTGCACGTCTCTTACTGCAGCTGTATTTTGTTTAACTCAGCAGTTTAGAACAATAGTATCTCCATAAAATGCACATAGACATTGAGTTGTTATCCATAACGTGTCTGTTACGAAAAGGCACTTGGAAACAGTAGATTTCAGTTGAAACTAAAATTTGCACATCCGTTACTAGAGCTTGGTAGCCAATATAAGGTTCCAGGTTAAGGCTGATTCAACTCTAAACTGTCAAATCTGCCTGGGCATATATATATATTTGTCCAACTGGTCCATTTATTAAGTTGTTTGTTGACTTGATGAGACCAAATGAATGTTTTGAGGTGTATGTCAGATTAGAAATAAATAATAATATTTAATATGTTTGAATTACTTAGCACAATTATATCAATATTGCCTTATGATAATTTATACTTTGATGAATGGAGACTTAGATGAATGAGGCATTAAATATATTGCTCTACACTCAGGGGCTTATTTACTAAAATCCGAATGTATCTTATTATGTAAATTAAAAAAACACGACCGAACTCCCATACCCATTTCTACCTTATTTATTATTTTTTTTAAAAAAGCTCTATTTAGTTGGTTCTGTTAATAAAATTGAGCTAAAACCCAAATCATGGGATTTTTTTTCTGGGTTTTTTCCCAAATAGCTAAATTTTTTGGATTTGTGCCAGAAATTGTCAGAGTTTTGGGCTAATTCCGGCGCAGTTCACAGAAACTTCCAAAAAGGATAGGGATACATGATGGCAGATTTTTGGATTCAGCCTTTTTGCAGCATTGGGCTTTAATAAATCTCAAAAAATTTGAGTTAATAAAAAATAAAAATTTGAGTTTTGCCCCAAAAAGACCAACCAGCTAAATTCGGAGTTTGGTAAATAACCCCCTTAATGTACAATTATAAGATAACAGAAGTATAATGGGCACTGTATGTGGTTTTTCATTTGCCCTATATATAGCATCTCTAAGTAGAAATAGTTATTTGTGTATAGCCACCAAAAAAACTAGGCAATGAAATATACTTGTCTATATTTTCATCTAAGATATAGGTTCTCTTTTTTTTGTTCTATCCTGCAAATTCAAGAGCTGGATGACTGTATTTTGCTATATATATTAGATAAAACTATAATATATGCCTAATATGCATTTGTATTTTTTCAACATATTCAAAAGAAAAGGTGTTGCACTATTATACCAAAACCTGAAATAAAAAGTGTTAGTTGTGACTCCAGGGTAAAAAAAATGTTTTCAAGTTGGAACAATCATATTTGGAATTCTATATATTTATATGCTGTTATATATAACTAAAAATGTATGCCATGCCTTCCGTTTATTGGTAACAAAATGAATATTTTATGAATATATGTAACTAATTACAGTTCTAGTCTCATGTTGTTACCTTGTTCTGATGGAGCATAGAAGTATGATGCATAATAAAACGGCAGGAGCATGTTAAATAACTTGAACGTTGTCTGTTAAATGGTTCTACGTATTATTATATACCTCTTACATAAAAGAGTCTTACTTAGGGGCAAATTTATCATTATTCCCGAATTCGAGGGCTTTAAGCCCTCGAATTTGGCAGAAATTCGATTATCGAATTTGAATTCGATAAAATCGAATGGTTTTTCTGCACTTTTCGAGCGCTATTGGATTTCTCGATGAATTTGTACAATCGAACAACATTTCTTGATTTTTTCATGAAATTGTTTGATTTCACGAAAAAATCGTGAAATCTCGTTTGATCGTACGAAAAATTTGTACAATTCGAACGATCGAGGCGTTCAATCATACGAATGCTATACGAGCAGGTAATTGAAAAAAAAGCAGACGGAGGCATTCCCATAGACTTCTATTACAATTCAGTAGGTTCAATCTGGCGAAGTAGGCAGTCGAATTTAATTTTAAAGGGGAAGTACTTCGAGTATCGAATGATCGAATATTCGATACGATTGAATTTTTCGTACTCGATGGTCGAACAGCGCAAATTCGTATATTTGACCATTTCAAAAAATCAGACGATCGCAATTCGATTGAATTTCGATCGAATTCGAATCCTTCACACGAATTCAGTAAATGGGCCCCTCAGTGTCATCAGCTTGCTAACTACCAACTAATATTTTTGTACATTTCTTAGTTTACTTTTTAAACTTTTTTCTTCTGAGGAAGGCATGTAGTTGAATTCGCGCTAGCAGCTGCATCCAGGGTCATTGTAAATGACCCATGCAGTACTGTTATCATCAGAAATCAGTAAATCAAGAGGAAAATTGTTGCACTTATTGCAATACTTTTTTTTAAAAGAATTTTCACTACGACTACAATAAGAATAGCTGTATCACCTAAAATGATCATATTTATGTTTTGCATGCTTTTCTTTTTCTAGAATCATTATTAGTGCAGCATTATATTTCTCAGCCAAATGTAAGAACTTCCAATTAAGAATCTGTAGTGTTTAACAGCAGCCCTTTTATGAAATGGTTGTTCTTTGTTTATGAATTCAGGATTCGGTTCGGGATATGGCCAGGATTCTGCCGTTTTTAGCAGTATTCGGATTCGGCCAAGTCTTTCTGCCCAGCCGAACCGACCCCTAATTTGCATATGCAAATAAGGGGCGGGGAGGGAATTTGCAAGACTGTTTTGTCACAAAACAAGGAGGTAAAAAATGTTTCGGGGGTTTGGCCGAATCCAAAATAGTGGATTTGGTGCATCCCGACAAGGGACATAAGAGGGGAGGCCAGATAGTATCCTATGCCTTAGGGACAATGCAGCCTTGTGGAGCAGAGCTGGCAACTTTTAATTTTGTGTGTTATAAGGCAGTAAGCTTTGTTCTTATTGGTTCAGTAAAGTGACAGTATTGTTTCACAGAATGGATCTGTTTTGTGAAACTGAGTATTCATTTTGTTGATAGAATGAATCCTGTACTATAAAATCTTGCTTTCTGTCACAAACATCTTTTTTGTAATTAAAATCTAGCTTGGCATGCACTAGTTAGTTACACCATTATATATTCTGTCCAAGTTTTTCTTTTGCATAATTGATTCTGCAAGTAACATAAGTGTACATCTGTGAGGTAGATTGCTTGTTAAAGTGTACAGAAAGGAGTTTGTTATATAATGATATCCTTTTGTGGACAAACCAGATACTGTTTAATAGACATAAGT
Source organism: Xenopus borealis (assembly GCA_024363595.1). NCBI lineage: Eukaryota > Metazoa > Chordata > Amphibia > Anura > Pipidae > Xenopus > Xenopus borealis. The sequence continues at coordinate 117,416,308 of CM044431.1, read as the reverse complement.
CTTTTGTATATTTTTTTATCTGTGTATATGGTCACAAATACTTATGTACTACGAAAGACATTAATTCTCTGTACTAGGAATAGTTTTGTATACATAATGTATTTGTGACAAACGGCACCCCATAAAGAAATCAGTATGCTAGGAAGGTACATTATGATATTAAGCAACTGAAGGTAAGTTCAGTATTGAAATTGCACAAAATGTATATGGTTTATGGGTGTCAGCTTAATACCAACAGTGGAGAAGTGTATCGAAAATTATGTGTAATAAGCACTCAAAACCAGCATGTTAAGATGATAAATTGTTATGTATTACAATACTTGAATATTTTAGGGTAGTTTTATGAAAAATAAATTCACAGTGAAATTGCACACAGCAATATATATGTTTGCCTTAGAGTGGTGTGCACTAGTGTATGGAAAAAAAATCTGCATAGAATTTGACTTTCGGAAAAGAAAAGAATATTCACATTTCTTAATTCACATTTTTCTTGAATTCACAGAGACAAAAATATATGATCTGTCCTTTTATGTGTAGTATTTACTGTACATTTATTTTTTTCTGAAGCAGATTAATGTAGATTGGGCAACAGGTACAGTATGTAGGGATGAGGAAAACTCTAAAGGGCTTATTTACTCTAACTGCCACCGCCATAAAAATGGTGGAATTTTCACAGTGGGCCACATCAATTTGCGAAACACTCTTGCGCCTATAGAGCAATGTACAACGGTTATGGCGATGAATGCTAGAAATTACGTTGTGACTATGAACATTTTTAGCTCATAGTGCATCAAAAAGGGTATATTCTATTAGGTTCGATTCCTCCATGCGGCGGCAATGTTGCTGGAATTGTGGTGAAAAAAACATGGCAAATTGTGTCCAAAATATGCATTGCACTTGCTGTCAGATATATGACTCTAAAGCAGTGTTGTCTACATACTGCAGGTGCAACATTTGTGACCCTTACATCTGCATTAAATCTGAGCATTATTATATTCTTACTAGCACTGCAGGGTAACACTAGTGATTGAATAAATCAATTAATTTCATATTTTGTGCAAAAAGACATGCTGATGAGACTGTAAAGAAGGTGTATGTAAAACTTGGCATCATACTGTGCCTATGTACAGTAAATTACAGTAAGTTGTCATTAGCAGTATATAAACATTCACACCAGAGACACGTCATATCATGAATTCATGAAAGTGTCAGTGGGTACTTGTGAGTTATTTATTTTACAAAAGTTGATGGAGAAAAGGATGTTATCTTCGGTATAATCCATTCATATTCTGGCAAGCCCTCCAAGTCTGCCAACAACTGACCCTATCTTTCTTTACAGTTGGACATTGGATGAAATGTAAATACAAGTTTGTTTTATAGGTATGTAATGACATGTAAGATAATTGCTTGTACTTTGTGAAACTGGCCATAACATCATAATTAACAACCACCTTTGTTCCCAGGACACTCATACCTCACAACATGGTTACAGATATATGAAAATATTGCTATGTAATCATCTTACTAAATCGAAGAATATATTGGACAACAAATACACATTCAGCAAGATCATCACCTCACAGACCCCCCCCCCCCATTTACTGCTTGACCCCACAGTTTGGGAACCTATACATTACTGTATATGCCATATATATTACAATACATGCTTTAAAATATAGGAACACAGCCTCATACAAAGTACCTTTCTGCCTAAATGTGTATTGCCAACTGTAAAGTTTCATGTAAGAGGAATAAAGTTTTTGGGCTTCAGGCTAAAAAATTGCAAAAAATAAATAAAATAAAGGCAAACCTTATGTTCTTGATAATTATGTTCTTGATAACAATTTGAGGAAGGCGACTTTGTTCCAGCAAGGTCTGTATAGGATTGGTCCAACATCAGTGCCAAACTTCATTCATGATCTTGTGGCTGAACGCATGCAACTCCCAATAAATCAGCACCTAATAGAAAATCTTCACAACCCCCCACCGTGTCCCATGCACTGGAGTTAAAGGGGAACTCCACACAAACATAACGTAAGCTTTTTGACAAGTATATAATATATACTTATATATATATTATATAATAAAGTAACATAATTTCAAGCAACTTTGCTCTCCTGTTGATCTGATTGACTATTTTGCTGAGCTGGCTGACTACTGTATCTTGTATCTGCAGCAATCTGCCCTTAGCTTGCATCGTCCAAACCCCACAATTTCCTGCACACATGATTTCAATAAGGAACGGAACATCATAGTGAAATGCATTGTGAGTTATGTAGTTCCTGCATGCTGTCTGTAAGCCGTGGAGAAGTTGTTACAATTTGTAACATCAGTGTTTTAGTCCATCCTTCCCTGCCAGGATTTCAAATGATGCAGAAAGAGAGAAACTGTTAAACAGCTGGAATTCAGCATAGAAAATGGCATTTATTCATACTTTTTGAAGAAACAGGTCACTGAGATGGGTATATTAGGGGTGTCTGTGTTATGTGGGCATCTTTATCAAATTTTGATTTGGAGTTCCCCTTTAAGAGGAGGGATGTGTGGGGTAGGCAGCACATATAGAAGCACCACTGACAAGCCTTCCTGTAACCTGCCACTGTTGCCACATTGACTGCTTATGTCCTTAGGTTCACATATTAGTCATATCTCCAGGCTGTTCGAAGTTTCACCTCCTAGGATGATGCCTGCCTAGAATCATTTTGGAGTAAGCAGTTGTGATGCCGAACTAATTCAAAGTTGAAGTTTACCCTAATCTGTATTTGAATAGTTTTTACCCAGTAGTCCCCACAGCATCTACAGCTCTAACTCCCAAAGCTGTTATAGTTTCTGTGTGACTATGACAGGTTTCTCTGTTATATGCTGATGAAGTCAGGGACATTCCACATTGAACTCCAGACATCAATAACAATAGTAACTACTACAGTTTTGAGATCACTTTGTCAGGTGCAGCTGCAAATGTGGTGTAGTACATTTGGCAAAAACATAACTGCATCTAAATTCATAGGCAAAAAGAAACATTGAAAAGAAACATGACAGCTGCAAATATGTATTATTCGTTATATTAAAATACAGCAAAATGGCTGAAGTTGCACTGCCCATCTATTTTTTATTGCGTCAAGAAAAGTAAACAATAAAAACTGTATTATTTATTTTAAAATGTCATACAGGTAAGTCCACCACACTAAGGCCATTATTTTAAATCCAAAGAAGAAAGAAATAATCTCAAGAGTGCTCATAAAAGCCTATAAGCTAGAAATAAGAACCATGTAAGCTGCAGTGTTTCCATAAACCACTGGCACTGGTCCTCACTGGAAAGGATTCTGTTAGCATCAGTCAGCAGGGAGTTAATCCTGTTCTGTCTGTTCTGTTGGTGGTCTGACAGTTGTTGATATTGCCATTAAATTAATTGGAGAAAGGGCACAATTGTCTATTGATTCTAAACAAGGAAAGGTAAAACAGAGTGCCTGTAGGATGCAGAATACGTAATCTGCAAAACTACCAACAAAAACAAGTTGAAAAACATCGAAAATATATAATTACGCTACCAACAAAACCAGACGCTCCAAAAACACACTGAAGTACAATTCTATGCATTTCAGTGTGTTACAAAGGCCATGATCCATGCCCGACACGCAGGCCCGGACTGGCAATCTGTGGGTCTGGCAAATGCCCGATGGGCTGCTTGCTTTAAAATGTAAAGGGAGTGCTCCCTTAAAAAATGCAAATTAGCTATGTATTTAATATGTAAATGAGTTAATCAATTTAGAAATGTAAATGAGCTGTCCATAATAGCCAGCCACAGCTAAACTGATTATTAATTGCATGAGACAGTCTAGTCTAGATTAATATCCCAGCATAGGGGGGAGGTGTATACATTATTTTCTCCAAGAGTATCATGTGATGCGATCGTTAGTCCAAAGGGTAACATGTTGCATGATCGTCAGTTCAGGGATTTGCATGTAGTGCAATTGGATTTAATCACAGAGGGGGATGTGTATGGTGCAATTAGAACTGAGAACAGGAGGGGGAGGGACCATCACGTAGGTTTCGTATGTACTGCTTTGGTGTGTTGCTAAGCAAAGGATTCATAGCAACAGGTATGAAAGTCACAGTGATCAGTGTCCATAGATCAAAGCTGGGTGAAATGAGAGTCAGGGGGTCTGGGGAAAAGCTGGAAGATGGGTAAAAGATGGGAAAAAGAGATAAAAAATGTAGCAGACAATGAAAGTCAAAAAGAACACATACAAAATAAAAGCTCCCTAAGGAGATCAAGAAAACGTGGGAAGGTGAAAAACCTGCATATTATACACTCCAGTCTCTATGAATGGATTGTTCGGGGCTTATAGGCTATACTAGTTCCGTCCTTACGTAGGGCCAGCACGGGTATACCGAAAGGTAGTATGACCGCAATCGGTCAGCAGATCAATTAAAGAGAGCACCGGATACTGGGCTCGGTTACAAACCACTGTAAGCTACAGGGTGTTAGAACACAAAGCCCGTCCTGAAGGGTGCTGAGTGAAGCAATAAAGCACTGGGCCTCGTGTGCCCCATTAGTGCAGTCCCCTATAGGGTGGTCAAGTGCGAATAGGACATAAAAAGGCAAGCACAGGGGTTAAGTTACCGAAAAATGAATGTATAGAAATAGTGTGAGTGGGGAAACCCTCATGCCAATGCCACGTGGTCCACAGGTGGACCGCAAATTGTGTAAAGACCCCCGGATTGAGGTCAAGGACCAAATCAGTGAGTATCACTATGCCCGATATTCTTTTATTGACAAGTGTAGAGCATGGAGTGTGGAC